>OX451216.1:114842787-115442787 GCA_949628195.1 Phasia obesa
TGCGTGCTGTTGTAAAAACATTAAAAGAAAATACCGCCAGATACAACTAGAAACAGCTAATTGTGGAAATTAACACGTTCCGGTATATAATATTAGTCGAAAAATGTGAAATCAATTTAAAGATCGATCGGTTTTCTGTTCATGCTGTTGTCCAAGCCATGGAAGTTGATTGTCTGATGTGCTATTCCATATACATATAACTATATTCTGTATACTTCATGATTCAATAAAAACTACAACACATTTAAGAACCTAAACTGTGTGAAAATTTTGGGACGCCCTTTAAAACTGTGATTATGAATGACTTTTATATAAGTAACAATGCAGAGCATGCCCACCATTTAAACTGGCTCAAGCTTATAAAATAATTGATAGAATATACTGATTTTATTTATAAGTATTTATAATACTCTAAAATACACACATTTAAAATTATATATTTCAAACTTGTTGAGTTTCATAATATAATTTGACTATTATGCTTTACAAATTTCACACATTTTCTTTTAAATACAATATAATTTTGTTTTATTCTGTTTTAATATCATCTGTAAGTGTGTTAAATAATTTAAGACCTTTATAAAATAGTGATCTTTGCATTGTTGCCGTAATTGCTTTCCTTAACCTGAAGTTTTTTGCATTTCGCAATTTATATGGTTGTACTTCACCGACATATGTTATCTGTTCACATAGATATTCTGGAGCATTACCATGTTTAGTTTTATGTATAAAACTGAGAGTATTAAATTCAAGTCGTTGTTTAATATTTAGCCATTTAAATGTATAAAGCATAGCTTGTACCGATGTATGTCTATTGCATTTTAAGATTGTCCGCATTGCTTTATTCTGTAGCTTTTGTAGTCTTTCCAATTGTGATTCATTGCAGCATGTATATTTTATTGTTGATCCGAATTCAAAATGAGGTTTTATCATCGTATTGTAAATATTTATTGCAGTCATTGTATGCACTTTATTTCTAATACTCTTGAACAAACCAATTTTTTTACCAATTTTTTTACAATTGTATTCAATGTGATCTTTGAACTTCATTTCTCGATCTATTATAAATCCTAAATATTTTACATTTTTTACTTTTTCTATAACTTCATAATTAATTTTAAATGGTATTTCGCTATTCATATTTATTTCTATCATTTTAGTCTTTTTTTCATTTTAAATTGTTCATTTTTAACCATTTATTAACATTGTTTATGTCACGTGTTATATTGTCCTGACACTCTTCAACTGAGGATCCTTCTGTGTATATGAGCGTATCGTCTGCATATAGCAGCACTTCACATTTATCCAGAATACTTGGCATATCATTAATGTATATGATAAACAGTAGGGCACCTAATATTGATCTTTGCGGAATTCCTAAATCATTAATTAGTATATCAGATTGTATCCCGTTAACTTTAGTAATCTGCTTTCTGTTATCTACGTAAGATTTAAACCATTTGAGCTCTATGCCATTTATGCCATACATATATAATTTTCGAATTAATATTTTTCTGTCAATAGTTTCAAATGCTATTTTCAAGTCTAGAAATATAGCTAAGATTTTTCCTTTTTTTTTTTTGCAATGTTTTTTCACCGATTTATGATAAAATTTACAGCAGTTTCACATGAAAATTTTTCCTAAATCCCGATTGATATTTTAAGAAAAATTTATTATCTTCCATATATTTTTCCAACTGTTCTTCTACGATTTTTTCTAATATTTTTTCACATGTTTTTAACATATTTATGGGACGATATTCTTCACATTTTTTCGTTCTCGCCACCTTTTCAACTGGGGTAACTATGGTTTCTTTCCAGTTTTCGGTGAACTGTCCTGTTACTAATGATTTATTTATAATTGCATGTAAAATTTTCCCCATTATATGCCAATTATCCAGAATAATTTTAGTAGATATTTTACAGTAATCCGGTTTGTTTTTTAAATTTTTCACCACATTTTTAACGTCTAAAATTGTTATTGCACTAAATTTGAATCTTTGGTTAACCTTACGCATTCGACTAGTATATTGCACATTTTCAATTGAGTCCGTTATTACACGAATACTATCTAATAAATATTTGTTGAAATTATTAGCTATTTCAATATTCTCCTAAATTCTACATTGTTAAATATCACAGTTTTAGCCAGAATGTGATAATTCTGGTTTTTTTTTTATCACTAAGGCTTTTATTTCCCTCCACATTTGTTTTTGATCCTTTGCATTATTTATTTTATTGTTAATATATTTACATTTTTCATTTTCAATTTTAACCTTGTACAAATTTCTAACTAGTTTGTATTCTTCCCACGATTCGGCAGTGTTTTCTATTTTAGCAATTTCGTATTTTGTTATTTTCTCTCTTTTTATACGATATAATTCATCATTAAACCATTTATTAACTATATTTGTTTATTTAAGGTTTTTTTAAAGAAAACTTTTGTATTGTTTCCTCTAGGCATTTATCTACCATTAGCACATTTTGATTGACATTCATATTTTCTTGAAAGCACATATTTGCACATAGTTCCCTTGTAAATTGGTTTTTATTATATTTGAAAAAGTCTAAGGTGTTATTTTCCTTTTCGGTCTTTTTTTATCATCTTTTATTAGTCTTTTCATCATTTCCTGGTCTGATATTTTATTTTCATTACAATTTTGAGCGGTTGTTTTTAAGCTGTTTGTAATAACGTAATCAATTATTGTTCTTGATGTATTTGTTACTCGCGTATATTCATTTACTATTTGTTTGACACCGTTATCGTTCAATTGACTTTCGATTTTATTTTTATAAAAGTTATTTCCTGACCAATCTATGTTAAAGTCACCCGTAATAATTATATCGATATTTTTCTCACATATATATTCTAATGTTTCGTTAAAAACCTCACAGAAATTCGATGCACAACTACTGGGCGATCTGTACAATTAACAAGTGTATATTTTCACGAATTGCTGTACATGCTATAATCCAATATTGAGAATCTGCCTTTTTTTAATTCTTTTTGGTGACTTTCCATTCCTTTTTGTAGTATATGATTACCCCTCCAGTTCTTGATAGTAATAAGAAACAAATACTTTTAAAGGAATGGAAAACACGAAATAAATACTGTCCAGTAGAATACATCCAAAAATTGTAAAAGCTTATTTATAAAGTTCACTTGCAAATGACAGTGTAGACATAAGAATGGAAAATAAAAACTATCATATAAAATTGCATCTATAATTAATGGATTCATAACAGATATAAGGTCCTATTAGCGCCTTTAATCGAGAGTTAATACCAACTTGTGTTGAATCTGTAATAGTATTCAGAGACTTTTTTATGAAAATGCTTTAAACCATTTACCTCATCACCAGGATCATAATACTGTTCCAAATATGGATGCGCCAACGCTTCTTCAACTGGTATTCTGTTGTGGGGATTAAACGTTAACATTTTACCCAGTAAATCTAAAGCCAAAGAATCGGCATTGGGAAATAGCCGCGACCATGGCACTTTTGGTTTAAATGGTAATGACTCCAAATAGTTGCGGGCCTAAAAGAAAAACAAAAGTACAAAGAAATGATAAAAATAAAAAATAAGAATTTACAAAATTAATCGTATTAACAAACCATACCTTTTCATTAATAATACACTCTAAATCCTCTTTAGAGGGTGAACCTAATACACCTAATATGTGATTTAATTGATCTAAATAATGTTTGCCTGGGAAGATCGGTCTATTGCTAAGCATTTCGGCTAAAATGCAACCAACTGACCAAATATCTATTGATTTGGTATAGCCCTTGGAATTGAGCATAATTTCTGGTGCACGATACCAACGTGTGGCTACATATTCCGTAAGAAAACCAGTATGATCGTGTTCGGGATCAGCAACTCGTGCTAAACCGAAATCGCATATCTAGAACCAACCAATCAATTTTAAATTTTATTTAATAAAAAATTTCAATAAAATATAACGCTCACTTTTAAATCGCATGTTGTATTTAACAATAAATTGCTTGGTTTCAAGTCTCTATGTAATACATTGGCAGAGTGTATGTATTTTAAACCGCGTAATATTTGATACAGAAAATAGCAGATGTGATCATTGCTTAGCCTCTGCAAAAAATTTGAATATTAAAATGCTTAAAAAATTAAAATTATTTTCTTTCTTAATTTTTCCTTATACCTGAGTTTTAAGTAATTTATATAGATCAGTCTCCATTAAACACTGTACAATATATACATCACGCATTTGTTCTATACTGTCCACACGGAGAATATCACGTATATCGATAATCTGAAATGGACATTTGGAAGCAAAATTAATTATTTATTTTTATTTGTTTGTTTGTTTGTTTTTAATGCAAATTTATTCTTACATTTTCATGTTTAAAGCGAGTTAGAATTTTGATTTCACGCAATGTACGTTGACAATAAGTTTGATGTTCAAATGGTGATATTTTTTTAATTGCAACCTTTGTATTTGTTAGTGTATCACAGGCAGATCTGAAAAGTAAAAAAAAAAAAGCATTATAAAAATCAATAATGTTTATTTTATGGTTATGCATTCAAACATTTAAAATTATCAAAATTAAAAATATATTTTGAATCTAAAGGTTTTTATATAAAGTGCAAATCATATCTTGTATATAAATAAGTAAGGTGAAATTCAAACGTAACTAACAAATTTTTACAGGTGAAAGAAAAAAATACTTGTAGTTACATACTCTCGTAAAATTATTAAGTTTCTCTCGTAAAATTATTAAGTTTGAAAATCGATTAGGATGGATATGGATGATTCTGATGTGCATAATCAAAAATTAAAAAATCAGTTCGAAATTCTGTCAATTACGTGGTTTTGCATTTCAGCTAATGTTTTCTACTTACTATGATAAAACGCGAAACAAAATAAATTTTTCACTTTTTCTGCAGACAGATGAATAAGTCGGATTAAATATATTTTTACGTCACAGCTTACGTAAAACATAGTTAATTGTAATGTTAACTTGTAATGACGTAACGCAATACTCAATTAAATTCGAATTTCAAAATCTAGTGTATTATTACAGAATTTTAACTAAATAATAAAAAAAAAAAACATCAAATAAATTTATATCAATTTTAATTTTATTTGATATATATACCATTTTCACATAAAAGAAAATATATAAAGAGAATAAAAATAAAGAAAAATGTTTGCTTGGTAGTAAAACAATTTCAAAAAAGCTCTATATCCTATGAAATATAATAAAAATTTCTCATATCCTATTTCTTTGATAAATAAGTTTGTTTAAATAGAAAATTAACAACAATTGAAACTACCAAGTAGATAGATACGAAGAGTGCTGATGACGGACGTAGCTGTCTAGAAAATGCATTCCTCTTTGTGGATCTAATTTTTCATTAGCGGAATTCACGGTTTGTTTTGTAGACCTTTTACATCTTGTAGGTAAATATTGATAAACAACAACAAAATACAAGGTGTAAAAGGTCTACAATAGCAAACCGTGAATTCAACTTTTATCTCTTTATAATTAAGAACTTAAGCCTAAATAATTAATTTATTAAGTTAAACATCAAATAAGTTGTAATTTTTTTTAATTGTGAAAATTAAATTTCGTCATATGTACTTATGAGTATTGCTTCTGTGAAGGATTTCGGCCAAACAAAGAACTGGCATGCAATATCACCACTAGAATGTGTACACTAGGGTAGTTGCTATTAGAAAATATCAATAAAATACATTTTATTATTGATTAACGCGTTTAACTTTTTGCAAAATGGCTCAATTTTAGAGCCAAACAAATTTTACTCGGTTCTCGTCTTCGTTGAAACAATTTAAAGGGTTAAAAAAAATATTATACAAAAGAAAAAAAAACTAAAAATATCAACATGTGAATAACTATACAAGGACACACAAGAAACTAATCAATCCTATTCATTTTTATTTCGCTACCTTTTGTTGTTTGCAAGAAAAATGGTCTCATCCCTAAGAGTCTTAAACTTTAAAATTCCTGAAACCTCGGTCAAACTAGCACTGTTAACAATTTCAAGTATAAATAATTATACAAGCTTGCCCTGCATAATTAGGTTTATTTCACTAACAAGCTATGTTAACCACGTTAAATTGTAATGTTTCTGCAAATGCTAAAAATTTATCACGTGATGGGGAATTCAATTTTCACGTGAACATAAATTTAATTTATTATTAATGAATGCTTATTATGCATTATTTTCTGATGAACTTATTTCTACTTCAACAAAATGTTCATATCATATTCTGTGAAAAGAATATTAGCGAACTTACTTAGTACGTACGACATTTCGTCTCTGTGCTTAATTCTGCATAATCAAAATCTTTCAGAAACCCCAGTTGACTAAAACAGCTCGTAATGTTTTCACAGTGGAAACTTCTGCAGAATCATTCAATTCATTGATTGGCAACAATTTTTCCCTGATCCAATGGTATATAAACTGAGTACTACTTTAGTAACTAAAGTTTAGTTTATCAACCACTTGATCGGGAGGCAAGAGTATAATTATATTTTTTAAATATCAAAAACAAAAAACAAAAAATCATTAAAAAAAATTCAATGGTCAGATCAGACCAAAGTGGCATCCCTGACTACGAGTTAGACCACAACAAAAATACATGCATATGTACACACCAAGGAAGCCACTTTGGTATGATCGGACCAAAATTGGTAGTTTTTTAAATTTATTAACGATTTGGTACTTTGGTTGGTTTGTTCCAGTTCTTCTGCCTTTTCTGGTAGAAAAAATTATTTGTCCATTTTAAATGTTAAAATTACTTTCCAAAAAGAAAATGCTTGAAAATTTCTATACGATTTAATATAACAATTGGAAATTCAATTTGTAAATGTGCTAATGTATAGGTTTAACAACCCTGTAGCAAACGATTTTGTAAGGTGAAAGAAAGGACACAATTAATTTAATTTAAAAAAAAATTAGTAGTTTTTTTAGGATTAGGAAGGTTTTGGTAGATTTTAGAGAAAACTTTGGTGGAAAAATATTTTTATTTGTGGCAACGCTGGTATACACCTTTTTATTCCTCTCTCTTTCTCTCTCTCGTAATAAGTAAGAATTGGAGCGACAAAAGGCGATTATAAATAAAATACCTTAAGCTTGATAAATTAAATTAAAAATAATACATTTTATGTTCGTATGTTAGTAGTTTTTCATTAAGTAGCATTAAGAAGTGACACTAATATAACTATATAACTTATATAACACTATCGTTTGAGCTAATTAAACATTTTGTTGCGTGATTCCAACCTTGTGAAACCATTAGAAAATATCTCCACATGTGGTGAAGGGTATACCAAAGGTAGAAAGGGTATATAAGAGTTATCATTCCGAGTGTACTTTCTAAAATATTCATATCCGACCTCGTGAAGTATATATATTATGGATCCTTATACAGAGAGAAGTTGGTTAAGCGATGTCCGTTTGTTATTGTTTTTTGTTACTTTGTTATTGTTTTTTGAAAACCGAAAATTCAGAAAAAAATCTAGATTACCATAAAATCAGAATTTTACTAAACATTCGGAATTTCACTAAGGTATCACATTTGACTTAAAGTTTAAATTTTCTCCAAAAATTTGTATTCCGATCAAAACTTAAAATTTGATTAAAACCCAAAAGTCACAAATAAAAAAACAAAACATTTTCGATAAAATTTCTACCAAATAAATTAGATAACTTTTACAAAACATTTTCGATAAAATTCTTACAAAAAAAGTAAAAACCGAATGAATGTATGTATATTATTGTGAAATTGGGAAACATAACAGAGTAAGGGAATATTTAACATTAATTTCAAGCATTTTTTAGTATAAATCAAATTCAATCAAATAGTTTTAATTTCACAATTAATATAAAAATAATATAAAGTATTGTGAAAAGTAAGTGTCCAAACTACTTTGGACACAAACGTATATAAGATTCGACATGGACTAATTCAGCACTCTTCTTGATTGATTTCAATTTGATTAAAAGCTTACAATAAAAGCAAACTGAATAGCTACATTATTGGTCCAAATGGATTTAAATAGAAAGCATTAAAAGAAGTTGTTTGCGGGGGCATACAATTTTGTTACCTTAGCAAGCGTCAATGTATTTTCTAAAAAAAATACTGATAAGTAATTAAAAGGGAGCGGAAAATCACAAAACATTACAAAAATATATACCTACATATATTTTTCTAATAAATCACCACCGGAACAAAAAAAAAACACTAGAAAATTTAAGAATTCACAATCAGGAAACTACGCACATGTATTTTTCTTTCAACAATCCTAACTTGGCCTTAGGGTGCGTAAAGAGTGGCCGCTTGTTGCCGAGCCGAGCCGACTGACGCTTATTGCGAGAACCAATGCCAGAAAACTAGTACTATACAAATTATTACAAATCAGCACGAACAGGTCATAGTGGGCGCCGAGGTGGTCAGAGCGCAAAGCTGACTGAATGCGAGAAAACAGTTCCAAAGCGTATTTCAGCGCCGAAAACATTGTTTATGTTATGTTGCTATGATTTCAACTTTTATTCATATTATATATTTTCTTAAATGTTTGTTTTTAATTTTTTTTAAATGTTTTCCAAATAAGTTGAAATCATAACAACATAACATAAACAATGTTTTCGGTGTAGAAAACTGGTTATGATTTATAGTTTTTTTGCACTACATTGGTATTCACCAATAGTTACACCAAATTTTCCGTAGTTTGAGTACCTACCTACAATTTGGAATATTTAAAATACATAATTCTCAAAATTACAAACCAATTAGTAGAATAAAGACACAAGTAGTTGAATTTTTCTAATACAAAATAACAACCGTTATAAAAGTATTTATTAATAATCATAATAAAGGTAACTACTTACACCACCATTCCATAGGCACCTTCACCAATATAAGCCAAATGACGATAGCGAGGACCAACTTCAAAAATTTGGCCACGAATAATTTCGGCATTTGGATTATCCGAATGCTCTATCGCCGCAGTAGCACCATTATTATTCGGCTGTTGTTGTGTTTGTGGCTGACTGGAACCACCTGCTACTGTTGGTACACTGGCTGCTGCTTCGGCCATATTAATACTTTCTATCAGAATAGTTTGTCGACACGCGTTAATGAGATAATTTTTATTGTCGGTGTGAGTGATAGTGATACTATCTACTTGTTGTTGTAATGTGTCTTTTAAAAACTACAATAAAAAGCGGCAGCAAATCAATATTAAGATGTTTGATGTGTATTCTATTTGTTAAAGCAATTTATATTGAAGAAAATCGAAGTAGAGAAAATGTGAAGAAAAAATCCGAAAAATGAATAGGTATGTGAAAACTTATGGGTAACGCCTAGCGTAGTACCAACAACAGGTATCTTGACAAATTTTATTCGTCTATTGTTGTATTAGGGCAGAGATTTACAATACCACGAAGATGATAGCAATAACTGCTACGAACGACGTTAGCAACACAATGCGTACGCGTTCACCAAACGTACACGTTTAAGGGCACGCATACACAAGTTGTTGGCTTTTTATCTTAATAGCTTTTTGTTGCTAATAATGGTTAATTTTTAACACGCATTAAGCTTGTAGAAATTAAAGTTGGTGTAAGGTGGTTATCGACTTGGGTTGTTGTTGTTGGGCTGCAACAAACGTTATGACGGCAAATATTCTGGTTTCAGGCGAGGTTTTTTGTCAACAATAGGTAGGTATGTACATATATTTTGCAACTTCAGTCGGACGCACAATATATTTATGGGAAAAGGTAAACACTAAAACAAAAAGTTTTAAACTGACAACACCCTCAACTTTATTAATGAAGCCTTAAAATGTTAGGTGTGCGATTTCGTCGTTTGTTAGCTTGTTGTTGGCTTATTTAATTCGTTGCTTTATTTTGCCTTTATCTGCTTTTATTTTCTGTTTTCTACCTTTTCGTTTTTATTTAGCCTTTTTTGTTTGTTTTGCTGCTATAACTTTTTTCTGTTGCTGTTGCTTATGTTACTTTTAGCAGTTTATATTTGTTGTTTTTCTTATTACTTTTATATTATATTAAAATTCTGCAGCCTTTTTATTCCATTTTATAATACACAATTTATTTATTTAACAACAGATATAAACAACACAATTATTTAATTTTTTCGTGTTTATTTACGACACTTTTAATCTTTAAGAGATCAGCACCAGACTCAAACAAGATTGAAATGTGATTATGTATTTTGTTTGATTTAATTAATTTTAAGTGTATCGATCGATTAACTTTAGATACATATATACCCTTTTAATTTAGTTATAAACAAATTTCGTAATTTTGTAAATATTTTTATCTGTGTGGCACTTGCTCTTAAAATCAACAAATTTTTTATCACTAGATACATTCCTGTTCTGCTGCGTCTGCTCGTAAAATTTTTTGGTCAGAAACGACGACTTCGACGTTGAAGGTACCTAATAGTAAAACACACGATGACAATGTGTACAAAGGATATACAAAAAGACAAAAGCAAAAAAGTGCACAGAGAAACAAAATTAGCAAACTGATTTTAACTTAAAACTTCAGATTACAAATAAAGTATTTAAACATTTGGTGGTTTGTCAAACTGCACTGCGATGTATTAAGTATCTATGTACATTAGATAAAATAAAAACAACCGACTTGTTTATCATATTCTTTACTTATCATTAAGATTAGAAATTATTAATATTGTTGTAAATTCAAACGAAAGTGAGTCACAGTGCAAATATTTTTCGAGTGACAAATAACACAATTTTTTTAATTCCTTTTTGTAAGTATTAGGTCGTCAGTTCATATACTTCACCAGAAGACTATTCCTAATAAATTATCTTTCTCCAAAATAATAAGATAAAACCGTTTAACAAATAATCCATCTCCATATAATTTAACTTTAACAATCTCATACTTTTTAAATTTATACTTTTCACGTTTATAGCAATTTCTGCACTACTTTTACAAAATGTGCCATTGCATTTTTATGCCAAGTAGACGTAATTAAATTTACTACTTTAGTTTAATTTTAAACAATGAAAATATTACAAATTTAACACTCCAATAGTAACATTAAAAAAAACATCTAATTGTTCTCAATTTCCAAGAAATTTAATTTCTGTTGAAAAGCAATTATGCACGGCGAAAAACCTACTACTTCTTAAGCAGTGATGCCAGATTTAAATAGCTGTACACTCAAACAAATTGTTTTTTCTACACTGTGAAAATATTCCAACAAAAATTCTAAATACAAACCCTATTATTAATGTAAAGTATTAAATTCTAGAGTGTTTTGGAGGAAGAAAATGTAAAATAATTTCTACTGGAGATACTCGTACGAGTGTGCCGCTCATTATTAAACAAATATTTGTTTATATTTTTTCAACATGTCATTTTATTACTGAAATACAGTGAAAAAGCTCATAACCGGACACTCACTGTCGAGGTATTTTTTTCCGGTTATTAGAGGTGTCCGCTGATAAGAGAGGTACAATGTTTTATATTTCTTGGAATGCAACAAAGTCGTTTCTAGCAAAATGTTTCAAACGGTTAATTTGTTTAAAATAGGACCAGAAATTGGAATCAAAGAACATTTTGTCTCTTTCAGTCAGAGTAGGTATTTCCCTCTTCTTTCATTTTCCATTTTTATGAAGAAACTTGTTTACTTCACTGTCTACGAAAGAAATTTTTTATAGCGTTTGTTTTTTCTCTGCAAACAAATAAGTTTCACAGACATATTTTTCATCTTCTTGAATGTTTGCTTTTCAAACTGTTCACATCTCTTTGTCCATGAAGTAATTGTTGTTTAGATTATTTCTTTTTCATCGCCATGAAAGAAGCAAAAATTTGTTTCAAAATTTGAACACCACCATTCTTCTTCTTTTTTCCCAATTCATTAAACATTGAGTACGATTTCTTTCGTTTGTACGAAGCAGGGACCGTAACTGTTACGACTTTTTTCAAAAAAGTCAAAATATAATAGTTATTTTTTGACTTTTATTCTTTCGGTCAGAAATAAAAGTTAAAATTTGACTTTTATGTTTTCGGTCAAAAATAAAAGTTAAAATTTGACTTTTATTTTTTAAGTCAAAAATAAAAGTTAAAATCTGACTTTTATTTTTTCGGTCAAAAATAAAAGTTAAAATTAGACTTTTATTTTTTAAGTCAAAAATAAAAGTTAAAATTTGACTTTTATTTTTTAAGTCAGAAAAAAAATTGACTATGCCATAATAATAACAATGTAATGGAAATATAAGAAAAATAAGATCGATGACAATCAGTGTTGTTGTTTTGGTTATTTCTAACCAAAATTGGTTACATGGTTTCATTTTGGTTAAATTTGTCTCCAAAGAGAAAAAAAAGATATTTCTTTCATTGGAATTCTAATAATAGATCTAAAAGCTTTTCAACAACATTTTTAATAGATGAATGAAGAAGTAAAAGCATTGTTCATTGATTAGGCACAAAATGATACCCTTTTTGCAGTACTTCCTTTTTTACTAAAATTTGGTTACAAAAATTTTAAGGCCGCGGCCCGTTAGTTATACTTTAAGTCCCAACTATAATATGCATAAGCTGGCTTAAGCTAATGTCAAAAAATGAACGAAAAGTCTTTGAAATGCTTAAGCCTCTTATTGAAGACTTTTAGGTGGCTACAATGTACTTAGATGAATCTAGAAACTATTATGCCACAGTTGCACATTGCAAAATAATACTTTTTTTTTTCTCAATAAATGAAATTTGTTAACAGAAAGGTGTTAAATAAACATATTAAATATTCTTAATACCATTCATATGAGCCCTTGATTTTGATAGTGGTATAAGTCATATATTTTATGTTTCGAGATATTAAGAGGTTTGTATTTTAAGGGATTAAAAAATATTTTTCAATTATGGAATAAAATATTTTGACAATTAAATAGTGCCAACAAAAGAGTATTTATTATGATTGTGAAATTTATAACCATTTTTAAAAGGTAGTGTGGTTAACTTTTTTAACATCTGCTTTCAATAAGAACAAAAGTCAAATTTTCACTTTTATTTCTGACTTAAAAAATAAAAGTCAAATCTTAACTTTAATTTTTGACTTAAAAAATAAAAGTCAAATTTTAACTTATATTTTTTACTTAAAAAATAAAAGTCATATTTTAACTTTTATTTTTGACTTAAAAAATAAAAGTCAAATTTTAACTTTTATTTTTGACCAAAAAAATATCGGTCAAAAAATAATTATTATAAAGTGACTTTTTGATAAGGTCAAAAAAATTAAAGTCTTTTAAGTTTATTATTCCTTAGAATAACAGCATCAATATGTTGTATTCAAAAATCTGATAGACAAATTATATCCACCTGACTTTTTGATTTTAAATTTTAAAAATAACTGTTATTTTCGGTCCCTGGTACGAAGTATGAAAGAATATAAAAAAAGTGCAAAGAATATATTTTAAAGCAATAGTAAATGTTCTACTGAAAAGGGTTATAAAATGTATGTTTTTACCTACATGTGCGTTATGTACATAGAATTGTAACTATTTAGGATGTGTAATGCAAATGTGCACTGATCTCTTATTTTTAATTGTAAAAACATAAGAAAATGATAATGAAAATAGATGTTTTAAAACTATAGAAAAAATATTTGCTAAAGGGATTTAATTACCTATGTTTAGAAATATTTATATATTTGTATGTACGTATTCGTGTGTATGTACATATGTTTAAAAACTATTTAAATTGTTTTTGTAACAAAAAATATTTTTTAACAAAACTTTATTCACACTTATACTTAAATGCCACGTTATTTAAAATATGTCGTCAAGTTCAAAAGTGTCTTATAAATTTAAAGGATAAACCAAAAATTAAAATTTGTAAAATTATTTACCTACCTGTTTTTAATATTACATTTTTACAAATAAGAAAATAATTATTGCTACAATTCAACAATTTTTCGAACATTTATATACATACATATGTGTATTTTTGAAGATTATATGTCTGTATGTATGTAGGTAATAAAATCCATTTTTATATAGTTTAAAATATCAAAATTGTTCTAGCATATGCAAATACAATTGACCTGCTCTTATGTTTTACAATTAAAAATAAGAGATCAATGCACATTTGCACATCCATTATATTATATACACATCCTAAATATTTACAATTATATGTACATAACGCACATGTAGGTAAAACCATACATTTTATAACTCTTTTCAATAGAAAAGCAAAGTAAATATTGCTTTAAAATATATTCACATGAAATGAATGTTGTATTTTTTTATTTTCTTTACTGTTCGTTTTACACTTCGTACAAACGAAAGAAATCATACTAAATATTTATATGAAGAAAAAAGAAATGAGCTTCTTTTGAATGGTGGTGTTCAAATTTTGAAACAAATTTTTGCTTCTTTCATGGCGATGAAAAAGAAATAATCTAAACAACAATTACTTCATGGACAAAGAGATGTGAACAGTTTGAAAAGCAAACATTCATGAATATGAAAAATATGTGTGTGAAACTTATTTGTGTGCAGTGAATAAACAAACGCAATACAAAATTTCATTCACTGAAAATGACAAGAGAATGATAAAAAATGTACTATTCATGGTGAAAAAATACTTACCCTGCTCTTTCAGTACCAGTCGCTCTAACAAACATTCCCTTGGTTTTATTCATTTCTGCGTTATGCCAATATTGAATCTTAAAACATTTCTCTGTTTCTATTTTGCATGTGTGTGTGTATGTATGGATGTATGTATGTGCCCTACAAGCAAAATTGTAATCGACTACGAAAATAACACACTTTATGCTAACTTTTATGGCCTAACTATAAGCTAACTACAATATAAATACTAAAACCTCCTCGAAATCAAAAATGAAATAAAATTATTTTTGACAATTTTGTTTTAAATTTTTTTCATTTCTTTTTATAAAATTATAAAATGAAAATTTGTGTCACATCCCTTAGGTTCTTTTGTGTTCTTAAATTATGATCTTAATGCTATTTGGTAGGAAATATCTTACTGACTATCGAGCATTTCATGTATTAACATTTTTAGTTAAGAAGCCTTCAATGAAAGATGCAGGAAATAAGAATAACCAGGGAAAAAATTTATTGCATATTTTTAAAAATTCGCTTTATAGCTAACTGATATATATTCAGGTTATAACTAACTACATATTGACTAACTTTAAGCTAACTTCTGAGTAGTCAGTAAGACAAATGACTACACCCTAGGATTTCACAATGTTAAAAAAGTCAGATATTTTTAATAAAAATAAACGACTACAAAATAGTTACATATCTTAAGCCTGGTACTCTGTTCAGTTTTTCATGCGGAATGCTGTCAAATTACATACATAAAAAATTTCTATGAAAAAGTCATGAAAAAATGTTGCAGAAGTAGTACTCTGTTCTTGCTGTGGAAAAACATTGAAATGTTTCTGGCAACATTTTATCAAAGCTGTGAAATAAAGCAAAGGGGCATTATTTCACGTGGAATTTTTCAAACAACAGCTGATCGCTTGGCTTTTGTTAACATTTCTAAAACAATGTGGTATACTTAAAAACAATAAAATCGTAAAATTTTTTCAAATCGCGAGATAGACACCACATTTTAAATGTCAAATTTTCCCTGTGAAATAATAAATGTTGCTCAACATTTTTCACAAATTCGAACAGAGTACTAGGCTTTAAAGTGCATTAAAAGTTAGTTGAGTTGCTTATAGGGTATATGTATATATATGTATATATGTATATATGTATATATGTATATATGTATATATGTATATATGTATATATGTATATATGTATATATGTATATATGTATATATGTATATATGTATATATGTATATATGTATATATGTATATATGTATATATGTATATATGTATATATGTATATATGTATTTATGTTTGTTTGTATATATGTATGTATGAATGTATGTACATTTGCGTTAACAGGGGTACAAGGCGAATTCATACCAGGTGGAGTTGATAGCCCATCTGATTGTTGTTCGCTCTCGTTTTTTTGCTAATGTCTTGTCAAAAATACATTGTTTCATATCTGCTAATCTAATGTCAAAGTTGTTGTTTTGTTGTACTTGTTGCTCTACTGCTCACACCTGGTATGAATTCGCCTTGCAGGGGAAACACCAATATCATTGATATTAATGCAAATTTGAATCACAGTTGAATAAAAGAACTACTATTTAAATGCAACTCTTGTTGATGTGTTTTATGAGATTTTTTGAACAATATTTTTAAAATTTAGTATGGGAATATATTTTTATGGAAAAACTAATGAATATGTTGGATCTACAAAACTTGGTTATTAGAGGTGTCCGGTTATGGGAGGTGTCCGTTATCAGAGGTTTCACTTTATATATAAATCTTCTTTGATTTTATCAGGTGGGAGCGATAGATCAAGTGATTATTTTATGCTCCTTTTTGTGGCAACAGCTTCACCTAACAAATGTCAACAAAATGAAACATATTTTATGTTAGAAAATTGAAAATACAATAAAATGTGGAGAAATTTTAAGTGCAAAAATTAAAATGTATGTGATTAATTGGAAAGTGCAACTATATATAGCGTTTCTTAATGTAAATTTCACTCCACTATTTGTGTTGAATTCACACCATACCCGTAAGTGTGAATACATTTATAGCCACTTTTTTGACATTTGGAGAGTTGGCTATCATGTAATCTATGACCAAAGAGCAGACGATTGACAAATGATTGTGTGTGACAGGTCTGTAATATTTGATAATCTTTTGGAAAAATCATAAAATAAGTTTTCCAAGCGATCAGAGTTAAAAATTTTTTTTTTGTATTTTTTGAGTAGGACAGATTTTTTTATGATTGAATCATACGATCGTGTAGGATAGTCAAAAGGTATGACACTACGGATCAGAAATGCATCTGTGACCGACTATATGGCACTAACACGCCATTTTGAGTACGATAGAATTCTGTCAGACTTTTTTGGGATTGATTCGTAAGAATGTGTAGGATAGTAAATCCTTATCTTTTAGGGTAACGAAATTTTTGACGAACTCGCAAGATTGGACTCAAAGGAAACTGCGTTAGATATAGTAGAATCGGTGAAACCACCGATTAGTTACTACTTTAGGTTTCTATACGATTGGGTAGTAAGGAAAAACAATCAGTCCTGTGAAGGTAGGGAGGATTGCAGGTTCTCACGGGCACATTTTGTGTCACAGACCGATATTTTAAACCCGCAGACTTAAGGTAAGGTCACATTAGGCAAACATTTGCCTGGAATCGGCAAAATTTTGTTTGCCATAGTCTGACCACAAAATAAAATTGTTAGGCAAACAACAAAACAGCTGATTCTTAGCAAACAAAATTAATTGCCGGCAAAGAATAATGTTCCCAATGCCACCACTCATCGGCAAAATTTTTTTTCTTTTTTAGGCAAATAATTATTTGTTCTTACAAAGTTTTTGTAAGAACAAACGGGGTCAAACAATAACTGATTCCAGCAGAGTTTTTTGCCTTTAAAACGATATTATTCGCAAATAAAATAATATCACACATGATAACACACTGTTTTTAGGGTTCCATACCTAAAGGCTAAAAACGGAAGTTTTAATATCGCTACAAAGTCTGCTGTCCGTCTGTTACAGACCTCTCTTTTTTCTTGAACAATTATAGTTACACGCTTGAAGTTTTTATAGAAGGTGTAATAAAATGAAGTTCTGGTTATAGCCAGATTAAAAGCTGGTTGTAAAATGTAAAATCGCTGTGATGCCTGTATTGTAAATGAGTTCCGTTATTATTTTATAAGACTTAACTAAGTTAAACCAATGTTTTTAATTTGTATGTTTCATGTGTATATGTATATGTACATATCCAACACAACCAGCCACAACACAACAATTTTCAAAATGGTTTTATTTTGCATGAACCACCTCATAGAGCAAATATCTAACGATCGCGGAAATATCTTTTGTTTTACTGTCTTCTTTATTGTATCGTTATGACTATTTTTATGTTGCTTAAAACCATTATAACATTTTTTTTAAAAACTATTTTTAAGCTCTCCTTTAGACCGTACTTTTAGATGCCTATGTGAAAAATTTCTTAGGGTGGCACAATCCTTCTAAACCTTACCTAACACCATATTTAAAAGAGATCTATGCTACAAGTAAATAGGACAACTTTAAAAAGAAAGTGTCATTTCTCAAATCGACGAAGATTAGTACTCCAGAGATAAATTTTGTATTTTAGTAAAATAAGCATAAATAAAAACCAAAAATCTTACAAGATGAAATTTTGTATTTTACTCTAAATAAGCATCAATAAGAACCAAAAATCGTTTAAGATGAATTTTTTATCAAATCATAATTTATTTGCTTGAATACATTGTATACTATTATGATCAAATCATTAAGCAAAAGTTAGCGAAACATTTTTTAAGCTTAGTATGTAAACCTACTCCAGCCATTAATTTGTCTTAACAAAAAATATAAAAAATATTATTTTTAATACGGTTTTTTTTTAAATGAAGTTTTACTTTTGTTAACACAGAATGACTGTTTGCGTTCACGAATAAAAACCATACAAAACTAAGTGACTCAGAGTTTTCATTCTTTTTGTTTTAGTCACTGAAATGTTTTGTTTTTTTTTCGTACTTTTGATTAAATAGATTAGTGAATCACTCTACTTCTTGTGTAATCGAGTTAAGTCTGTTTTTTATTTGTCCAATTATATGCGGTTGATTCTTTTCTCTGTTTTCTTGTTTCCGCCCTTTATTAGCCAAACAGCTGATAGTAATTTTGTGGAGTTTTTTGTTGGTATTGTTGTTATGTTGGCAGAGAAGAATTGTTTATTTGGTGTTTTAATAAAAAGAATAAATACAAAACGGGGAAATACTTGTAAAACTAATCTTGCAATTACTGTGTGAAAAAGGAAATTTAAAATTAAATTGTTTACTTTAGTAAATCATATCAAAAATACAAACTCGTCAACAAGGTTGGTTTTTTTTTGTTTTTTGATTAGTTAAATGTAATGACTAACAATAATTTAGTATCTTGAAATTGCAGAAAACGACGTCATATTTGTTGATAATTTATTTATTAATTTTCTTTCATTGCCAATAACGTAGCCCTTGTGGCCTCAATTGTTTCTAACCTCCATTAGGAAAAACGTAAGTACATTAAACTGCTAGATGCAACGTTTTATGAAATTTTTATTTGCATTTATCGAATAAAAATACTGTATATCTAAAATCAAATTCAATTATTTCATAAATTTTAACATTTAGTACTCGTGATGTGGTCCATAATAATTTGTGTGTAATTTTACTTTTGAGTTAACACATGCTCTTTCCATCAACCTTATTTGTACACTTGTGGACATACAATTAAGAACTCGTGCATATATTTTTCTGAGGATAAAAGCCGGTTCACATAGAATCCGTCATACGTTATACTTTGACGCATTCAACTGAGATCAAAGTAACGACAGACGAGGCTTACACAATGAGTACTTTGTTGACGGATATTAAATCAGGAAAGGAAACACTGACTTTATTTATTTTGTTGGCTTTTAATTTATTTTTGCTGCCACTTAACAATAAAATTTAAACAAATACAAAAAAAGCTATCAAACTGCCCAGCTGAGTTAGTAGTTCGACATATCAAAAATCTGTCTTTCAACTAACTTGTCGCATGACGGATTCTATGTGCAAGTTTACTACCGGTAGTCTTAATTAATTTTTGTTGAAGATATAGGAGTACAGTCCTTGTACCTCACTTTTACTCTAAAAAACTTGCCTTGTGGAAAAATGGGTTGTCCTTAATGAAAATTGTATTTTGTATTCATTTTAAAAATATAAAAAAGTTTAGCATTATAAGGTTTCGGCCCATTATTATAACTTGCCAATAGCTAAAGTTAGGATTTAGGAGAGGAAAGATAAGTCGTTTTTTTCTTATTATTAGTATAAGAAAATAACCTTTAACTATCATGTGCCTTAAAAGCAAGTTATAGCAAATTTTGAGTCTTTTGTAAGACATCTCCGAAAAGAGGTGGTTAATAAATTGATATTATAATTGTCCCGATAAAAGCGAGATTATAAATATAATAACAATTACTTTACGGCTCATTATTATAACTTGACAGTAGCTAAGATTATGATTTTGTTGGGGCTGTAAGTAGTTTTTCGTTGTAATAAAGAGGATAATGATCATTACTATAACTTGTCCTTAAAGTACGTCATAGTTAAAGTTTGTTTTTAGCTTACTTATAATAACGAAAAACTATCGCTCCAACAAAATCCTAACTTTAGCTATTGGCAGGTTATAATAATAGGCCTAAAACTTTAAGATTATGACTAGGAAAAGTTGTCAATCCTCTGAAGCGTACAATAAAAAATAATAATAACTTTGGGTATTTAAAAAAGTAATGTAGGCCGAAAACCATTCAAGAGAGTTAGATTGGTAGTGGAATCAGAAAACCGTGTAAAAATATGTGTTAACTTTTAGAAATTAATATCGTGTAGTGATGAATCCAAATTCAATGTTGTCCACTGACACACAAATAAACCAAAAACTTACCGAAAAGACCGAGGGCCCATGTTGGGAATGTATATCAGCAACGACAACCATCCAAAGCATAAATCTCAGGTCGTTATGTCTTAGTTTGATTAGAAACAAATAACCCAATAGGAGGTTTTTAAAACGGGAAGCAAAATCTCAAGCAAGCATGCACTCTAATATTATACAAGAAGATTAGAATATTATACGAGAAAAATTGAATATTATACAAGAAGAATGTAATTTCTCCCCAGCATGGTCTTGCTTTTCAAAACCATGTCAAAATAATGTGCCGAGGTAATTCATCAAAAACCTGGTTCTATATTATTTAATAATTTCTTTCTAAGACTGATTTATGTACATTTATGTTTATATGTATGTATATATACATACATTAGTCCACCCATATATGCAAATGTGTTATTTTTTTTTGCTCCCCGCGCATTTTCGGTTATGTAGGGGGTAAAAAATACGTTTTATTTATTTTTATTTATTTAACGAAGGTCTATAGATAATATCTTAACAGACCAATAATAATAATAACAATAACATTAGGAATAACGTTTTGCATAAAAATTTTGTTTCTAAACCATAAACCGGCCAGACCCTAGCATTTAAGTGGTAAAAATTATTTTACGAAAAACGGATCAAAACCTGTCTCTGGCGTAAAATACTATTGATCAACTTATAAAATCGAAAGAGTTTATATCTTGTAAGTTTATTACTAATATTTCACGTTTTGGTCGAATTATTGTAAAATAATGAATTTACGATAATATATTAGCCAGAGCTGTAAATGAATCATTAATTTTTGAATTAATTAGTGAATCATTCAATCACTGAATTATCAAATTTTGAATTAATTCTTTTCACACAAAAAAAAAAATGAATTGAAAGAAATTTGAATCTATTCAAACGAATCAGGCAGAAATGAATAGCAATTTATTTCAAAAGAATTAGAACAATGTATTGCAATTCAATAAATGAAATCAAAAATGAGTTGTAATAATTGTCGTTGGGTGGTGTGTCACAAAATTTAAAAAATTATTAATTGTTTCTTGAACATTAAATGTGTCTTGTCGTTTAGCGTATTTTAAAATAAAAATCAGTTCATCTTGAAGAAATAAACTTCAAACACCATGTTTTCTTTGATCAGGCGCAGATCCAGGACAAGGCTTTTCAATTTTACTGAATATTTCCATTTTTCATTCTCCCTAGATCTGCTCTTGAATTTTATTGATTGCAACACATTTTTGATTCATTTGAATTAATTCAAAATCAATTCAATTCATTTAAATTGGAAATGAATTATTTTACAGATTCATTTGAATTGAAAAATTAATTGCAACTCATTTTACAAATTCATTTGAATTGGATACGATTTGCAATTGATTTCTGCCTAATTCGTTTGAATTGATTCAAATTTCATTAAATTTATTTTTTTGTGTGAAAAGAATTAATTCAAAATTTGATAATTCGTAACGAATTAAAATCAAAAAAGAATGATTCATTTACAGCTCTAATATTAGCTAAATTACGTTCAAAACAACATAAAAACTGATCGACTAATCGAATATTTTTTAAAGTTTTTTTTCGATTAATCGGTAAAATATTATGTTTATTTACTATTAAACTGATTTACTAACACTTAGAAAACGCAAATAATGGAATTGCGCACTTTCAAGAGTTTCACTATTAAAATTACTTAATAATATTGCAGGCCTGAGTCAGTTTTTGGTCATTAAGCCATAAAATGGACGACATTCAAAAAACCTTTATTCACATACTAAATGAGCCGAAAATGTTATATCTCATGATGAAGAGAGTTCGTATTTACATGCCTCTAGAAATGAATGACAACCACTCAAAGTTCAGTTTCAAGATAATCTTCGAATTGAACCGCTAAAATAACACTTACGCTTTATCGTGGATTAAAAGAGTGTCTGAACAAAATGTTTGTCCTTTTATAACGAATAAAAAGTTTAAATAACTAAATTACGAAAAGCTCACAGTTTAAGAGTTATTGATAATTAAATCCAGACATCTTTTTAAAAAATTTTTAAGGCCATTCTTACCACTTAATTTCGAGGGGCCTGACCGGTTTACATTTAGAAATGAAATTTTAATGCACATTTCAATTTTTAATCCCCAGATAACCGAAAATGCGCGGGGAGTGCAAAAATAATACTTTTGCAAATCCCATATATCTCATGGGTGCTCTAATATACATACCGGGTGATTTTTTTGAGGTTAGGATTTTCATGCATTAGTATTTGACAGATCACGTGAGATTTCAGACATGGTGCCAAAGAGAAAGATGCTCAGTATGCTTTGACATTTCATCATGAATAGACTTACTAACGAGCAACGCTTGCAAATCATTGAATTTTATTACCAAAATCAGTGTTCGGTTCGAAATGTTCAAATGTGACAAATTTTGTTCAGCGATGAGGCTCATTTCTGGTTGAATGGCTACGTAAATAAGCAAAATTGCCGCATTTGGAGTGAAGAGCAACCAGAAGCCGTTCAAGAACTGCCCATGCATCCCGAAAAATGCACTGTTTGGTGTGGTTTGTACGCTGGTGGAATCATTGGACCGTATTTTTTCAAAGATGCTGTTGGACGCAACGTTACGGTGAATGGCGATCGCTATCGTTCGATGCTAACAAACTTTTTGTTGCCAAAAATGGAACAACTGAACTTGGTTGACATGTGGTTTCAACAAGATGGCGCTACATGCCACACAGCTCGCGATTCTATGGCCATTTTGAGGGAAAACTTCGGAGAACAATTCATCTCAAGAAATGGACCGGTAAGTTGGCCACCAAGATCATGCGATTTGACGCCTTTAGACTATTTTTTGTGGGGCTACGTCAAGTCTAAAGTCTACAGAAATAAGCCAGCAACTATTCCAGCTTCGGAAGACAACATTTCCGAAGAAATTCGGGCTATTCCGGCCGAAATGCTCGAAAAAGTTGCCCAAAATTGGACTTTCCGAATGGACCACCTAAGACGCAGCCTCGGTCAACATTTAAATGAAATTATCTTCAAAAAGTAAATGTCATGGACCAATCTAACGTTTCAAATAAAGAACCGATGAGATTTTGCAAATTTTATGCGTTTTTTTTAAAAAAAAAGTTCTCAAGCTCTTAAAAAATCACTCGTTACATAAGTATTTGACAAAAAATTATTTTGAACTAGCTGACTCTTTTGGTGGTCCAAATTTAATTTTGGAGAAATTGCGAAACAAGTCTTAAAAGTAATGACAAATGAAAACAAAAAATAAATTAACAAAATATAAATGTAGTTTCTGTTCTCACAAGGTGGATTTATCTTATTAGGTAGTGTCGTCCGGTTTTATGTGTTTAGAAATTTTATAGTGCAGAAGTGAGAAAACTTATCACGCCTTCTCAATTTTCTTATGTTTTTTCTTAAATTGGATTACTACGAATATTAAAAGAATAGACAAATCGGTCAAGCTGCTCTTTAAGGCCCAACTATAATATGCATAAGCTGGCTTAAGCTAATGTCAAAAAGTGAACGAAAAGTCTGTCAAATGCTTAAGCAACTTATTGTAGACTTTTAGGTGGCTACAATGTACTTACATGAATCTAAAAATTATTATGACACAGTTGCACATTTGTTTTATTCGTACTTTTGAAAAATAATAATTTTTTTCTGAATAAATTTAATTTCTTAACACAAAGGTGTTAAATAAACATATTTTATATACCTAATGCCATTCATATACAAATTAATAATTATTTTTAATAGTTTTAAGAAAATTTCGAAAGAAACATTTAAAATTGTTTGCTGTTTTGGTAATTTTGGCCAAAAGTACTAAAAAATACAGCGGTGTGCTTCACTCAACCCATAAACAACAAAATTCTCTTTCTTTTTAATTACGATTTTTATAAAATGCCTCCCTTTTTTCTTATAGAAACTTCTTTTTTAAACATTTTATATTAAATTTAGATATAATTTGTTCACTTTCGTCCTTCATTGCAATTTTTACGAATATACATTCATATGTAAAACACAAAGCACAAACAGCTGTTTCCGTACGGAATGTGCGATCTGTTTCGGACTTTGCTTAAGCAAATGACATTTGACGAAACTCAACGAAAAGTGTTGTTAAGTACATTATAGTTTGCCACATATGATTTATATGTAATTGCACAGTTGCTTAAGTTGGCTTAAGCTAGCTTATGCATATTATAGTTGAGCCTTTAGTTTTAGACAAATTCAAAATGTGGGCGTGGTCAATTTTTATTTCCCTTAATAAAATTTGCCAAGTAGGTGCAGTCGTTTATTTATATTTATAAAGAAGATAAAAATGTGGGAATTTTTGGCTAAATTCCTCTATTTTTAAATAAAACTTTAGGTTTTTGTATTTTTTAAATTATTTCCAAAAGTTTTAGTTTATTTTATTAATATTTTTACATTTTAAGATTGTTAGATTTAAGTTATTTAATGAATTTAGAATAATTAGTTTTACATATATATTTTAAGTTTAGAATTAATTATTTATTTTACACAAGCTCACTAAACTTCTCTCGGCTCTGTCTCCTTTCGAACTCTTTTTAAAACTATCCTCTAATCGGTTTTTTCTTCTATTGTCAAATGTTTTTTATGTTTTTCGTCAAAGCTTGCTATGAGTTTTTGTGTGTGTGTTAGTGACTTTTTATGTGAGTTCTGTATGAATGTTTCATGGCCTACTAATTATTTCAGAGCCTACTATGTGTTTTTTTGTGTGTTAGTGGCTTTTTATGTTTTGTTTATTAGTGTGTTAGGTATGAATGTTTCATGGCCTACTACTTGCCATGCGTATTATATTTAAATAGGTAGTCCGTCTGAGCAGTCACTTGACTACCACATCCTACATATATTTTCCTAAGTTTTTGTTAATATCCAACTGATAAGAATTTAAATTCAAGAAATAGAAGCTGTTTTTCTTAATATTTGAATTAAATATTTATTTGAAAGAGGGCAGAAATAATAACCCAATGACTTAATTGTATGTCCAGAGCTGTACATATCTATATAATTTTGTATCTGTTAATTCGAGAAGACAATCGCTCTCCTACGCTCTCTCCTTCCTTATAATTTTGTTTATGTTTTATACAAAATGTGTTTTAGAAAGTTGTTTAATTTTTATTTTTCTTAATTTCTTTCCCCTAGTCCTCTTACTCTCCCAGCTCCTGTGTGTGATTAACATTGAATCAAATGATCTTGAAATATGGATAGTAAAATTTCCAAATTTGCCGTTCTCACACGCAAAACAAAATTGCACCTTTATCAAAGTCCCGAAATACCAAAGGAGTGCGACAACTGTAGTGATGATGAAATTTCTGTTGATGCTGGTGCATTTATTAAAGTATTTTCATCAGCATCTGTAACTAGTGGCTCTAAGAACTTAATTACTATACAAGTACTCGACTTTCTCAATAAGCTTTCCATATATGAAAACCTTTATGTGTGCCACCACACTAATTTTAAACCAGTTAACGAACGGTTGTGGCCTTTTATTATTAGCATTCCGAATCCCGAACAGCGCTTAAGCATGCTTAAAGATGATAATCATTGCAAGTGGGTGATGGGTTTAAAACGAAATGATATTGTTAGTGTTTCGGGTGAAATGTTCAATAAGCCCGATTTAAATTTCGATTGTATTATTCGTTATGTAGGACAAGTTGATGAAATTGGAGTCGGTTACTTCTTTGGCTTGGAAATATTGGTATGTACATATTCCCAGATATATCTATAAAACTTAAAAATCATATACAATTTCATTAACTGTTGAAAATAAAAATAATACAAGAATACAAGGTTTCTGATTTAAGCAACTGAAATTTGTTTTCCAGATTTTTTGGGGTGCCTAAGTCTAACTTTCACTCCGTTTTGTTTAACCGATTCTAGTTCTCGATATATAACGTTATCCAAAATAAAGTAAATTGCTATTAAAACTTTATTATTAGCAAATAAAATAAAATGACACACGATAACACACTGTTTTAAGGGTTCCGTACCTAAAGGCTAACAACGCAACCCTTAATATCGCTAAAATGTCTGTCCGTCTGTTTCTGACCTCCCTTTTCTCTTGCAAAGTAATAGTTACATTTGTGAAGTTTTTAAAGAAGTTGTATTGTTTGGCCGCTGCAACAAATAATGAAATGAAGTTCGAAATTATAGTGTCCAAATAGAGGCGTGATTTTCTTAGGTATGGTCTCAATTTGTTAACCGTTATAGCAGACCTTTAAATCTTGCTAAGCCTGCTATACCAAATATGTAAATTTTATTTAAATATAAAAAGGTGTTCCGGGCTGAAAATCGGGCATAAGAGCATCCTGGACCTAGTTAGTAAGGAGTTTAGGGAAGCTCAAATGCCAATGGAACGCATGACTTGAAGAATAATAGTCGAAAGACTGCAAAACTCATTGCGGAAGGCGTTATATACAATGAGTGTATGGAGAACTACATCAGCATTTTTACAGATTGTTCCCTTATGGACGGTAGAGCGGGTGTATACTCAGCTGAGCTGAACTTATCCTATAGTCTTCATTTGGAAGAGTACGTCTTTGTTTACCAGGCAGAATTGCTTGAGTTGCTGCATAAGTTGTATGACCTTCTAGAAAGTCGGGTGACACATAGACACATAGACACGGCTGGGAATGAAGTAGTAGACTAACTATCTAAAGGGCGAACTTCTGTGAATTTCTGTTGAATTGAACGCAGGGTGGTGCTGGGAAATGGCAGCTAAAGTCCTAAAATGGGTGAACTAATTAATCCTGAAAAGGAGGAGGGACCACCATTAGAGGCAGGCTCAAATGATGCTCATGATGAGGGTGCTGTGGCTTAAGTGGCACGTTGACTACTAAGCAATGGTCACGAGTTCAATACTCAGCCGTGGCAACATCAATTTTTCTGATATGTATTAATTTTTCTTTATAATAATGCATATCACAGCGCCCTCCTTTGTCGGTATTACCACATAGAACTAAATCGCCGGCGAAGTAAAATAATTATAAATTGGCTAGCTTCAAACTAATTCGCCTAAATAACACTAGAGGCGCTGCATTACTGTTCTAAAAATAATCATAACGTGCAATTGCAGTGTTGCCAGAAACGAAGCTTTACTATCACACTAACCATTTGTCTTATCTACTCCTATCCCTTTCCGAAGGATGTAACACATTTAATATAGGCATTAATTGCCTGAGTGTTACTTCTCTTTAAAAAAAAGAGCCCATGGACAGGAAGTAAAGTAAGGTACTCAAATACAATTGAAGTACCTTAAGATGGATAACTGCGTTGGTGACAGGTCATTGAACCTTCAAGTATTATCTAACCAAGATGGAAATCGAAGAAAAGGAAATCATGGAATCACAGAAATTTCGTTATATTTCGAATACCGTTATTACTATTTTTATGTTGCTTAACACCATTACAACCATGTTTTTTTAAACTGTTTTCGACTCTCCTGAACATTTGTAAATTTCGAGTTGTTTTATTTATGTTTTTTGACAGTTTCATTAAATATTTTTCTTAGCTAAATATTTGCTCTAGTGTGACTATACGGCAATCATGTTTTCCCAAATATCTATTTCCTCCTATTTAAACAAACAAAAATTAGCACATAAATATGCTTAGTATGACATTAAAACAAATATTTTATTGCTTTGAAAAAATGTTGTTCAAACACCGACAAACAATTTTGAGGAAAACATTTGCCTAATGTGACCGTACCTTTAACAAAAGTTAAACTTTACTTTAAAAAAAACCAGTATTAAAAATAATGTTTTTTTATATGATGTTTGACTTATATTAATCTCTAATGGTGACGGGGGTTAATGATGACGGGGGTAATGTTATTGTCTCATGCAGTGACATTACTACAGAAACAAAAACCACATGTATTTTGTTGATAACATTTTAATTTTCAGATGTCAAAATGAGCTGACTGAAATAAAAAATTTCAAACCAAATTGTACGTTTTTTTCTTTAAGTGCTTTTACTTGTATCCAATAAAATAAAATAAAATAAAAACAGTTAAATTATTTTAAAGCGCAATTTTTATCCGTTTTTTTCAAATCGAAGGATTTTCAGAATTATAATAAAAACGATGATTTTCAGCTGTCAAACACTAATTGAGTAAGCTTAATTGAGCATGTATGAACACTATATCAAACTTCGGAATTAACCCAGCGGGAAAATCAATAAGAAATTAATAGGGAAAACAAAGAATGAATAATATTCTGCTTCCAGTATCCATTGTCCTAGGAAAGTAATGCATTATTTCAAAGCATGCTCCGAACGAATTTTAGAATTCATTATTTCTAAAGCATAAAATAATGTATACATTTATATTATTTATATACAAATTTTTATTTATTTTATTTATTATTAAAAATAAAAGAAAACACATTTTACATTATTAAAAATTTAAGTAATTTCAATACTAAAATTAAGAAAAATATTTCTATTTCCTAATAATATAATAACTAGCTGTGCCCGTTATGTTGTGGGCGTCCTGACAATATTTTGCTCGATATGGCTTTGAAAGTATTCCACACCAATTGTAAGACTCTTACTTTTATAGTGCTTTAAGTACAGACGTATTTTATTTATATAAAAGTACCCATCCCAGGATAAATACCTAAAATTTATAAAAAATTCTAAAATTCTAAAAATTATTGTAAATTTTTGTTAAAGGTGTTTAAAATATTTGAATAACATTGTAATTCCACAAAGTACAAATGCAAATCAAATACAAATTTTATTCAACTGGCTATTTGGCAGTAAGTAATTAATATTTTGTCATTATTTTAAATCAGCGCCATTTGTTGCACAACCGTGTTTATAATATCCCGCCTTAAAGTATGCAGTACCTTTAAATCGGTAAAAAAAGTCGGCGTACTTTTAGTGCTTTTTCTCTTTATTATCTCTTGGAAATAAGGTATTTTTTTGCGGAAAAAAGTATCCCATATTGGAATCAGGATGCTAGGTACCTCCTCACAAAATTTTGTTAAAATCCAGACCCGTATTTTCTTTATATAAAGGTAGCCTTGGTTTTTTTGCGGTAAGGAGGTAAAAATGCATTTACGCACTACACTCATGGTCGTCACCATACGTGGGTGTGTCGGGCTTGCCACAAGTGTGGAGTACCGACTAAAAACCCCCTTGTCAGCTGTTGGGAATGATATCCACCCGGAACCGCTTGCGCATTACTTCGGGGTGGTTCCTTGCTCGGCCTTAAACCGTCATCTTGTTCGCCTGCGTCCAGGCTCCGATTGCAATATTTAGCAACTGCTTGCCAGTTATTTTCTTCTGCTATCATGCTATCGATAATATTTTCGACCGTTAATAGTCCCGTGTCGCGCACCAGTTCTCGCCGATTTTCTGACCAGCGGGAACACTTAAAGAAGGTATGCTCTGCATCATCTGTTACGTTTTCATTTTCATAAAGGCAATAGGGAGTGTAGCATTTATTCATTCTGTGAAAATATTTCCGGAAGTATCCATGGCCTGACAACATTTGGGTCAAACAGTAATTAACATTTTCGTGTCGTCTATTTACCTACTTTTTTGTATCTGGGATGAGCCTTGAAGTCCACATGCCTCTTCTATCGGTGTTCCACCCAATAAGCCAACTCTCTAGAATCTCCTGTCTGATTAGTTCTTCTCTCCTGGGTTCTGTGTCGTTGGTTTGTTTTGCTAACCATATCCTCCTTCGTCCTATTATGTGAAAGTCTATTGGGGTCATTTGCGCTATAACTAGTATAGCGCTTGCGGACACCGTACGATACGCAGATGTTACCCGTAGTGCGGGTGTTCTTTGCACGGCTAGCCTTCCCTCTTTTTATAACCCTTATTTTTTCGCCCCATATCTCGCTTCCATAAAGGAGAACACTGTTGCTCGCCTCCATTAGGAGCTCACGCTTGGTTGGTAGCGGTCCGCCTATGTTAGCCATCAATCGGCTCAGCTGTCCTGTGATCTTCGAGGCTTTGTTTATGGCATAGTGAATCTGGTCTGAGTACGTTAGCTTTGAGTCAAGTCTTATTCCCAAATAGTTGAGGAATTTCTTTGTTCTCATTGTGAAGCCTTACATATGTATATATCCACGGGTATATGACGTCTGGTGAGAATGACCCTTATTTTCTTATCCCACTAGGAAGGTGTCCGCCGGCATTTCAATATTAAATATTCCATCGTAACTAATTGGAGAAAAAAGTTAAAGTACGCTTTCCGGTATAAAAGTACTGCTTAGTACGGCACGGCACCATTAATTTTTGATATTTAAACACAGATGGCGCTAACACAATATAAATTACTTACTGCCACATAGCCAATTCAATAAAATTTGTATTTGTGTCGCGTACGTATTGTATGTGAAATACATACATACATACTTAGGTAATTATGTGATTAGATATGGGTTTAGACCTGGGTATTTACCCAACGCTGGGTATTTACCCATTTATACCCATTTTCATACCCGGGTATTCATCTAATTTCGGGTAAATACTTATTTGAATAACAAAAAATCGTTGTTACGTAGAGTAACAGAAATGTGAACATTTTCGAATTTAGCTGCGAATTTGGTAGATCCTAAGGCACAAGGAATTGATCTTGATCCGTCTGAGGAGGTAGATGCATTGGAATTCATTCACACAATGTCACAGGCGCTAAACATAAATGTAATGGAAGATTTTGCCAATTACAAGGCCAGAAATGATTTCTGGGCAAAAACTTTTGTCTGGAGCTGTTTGGATGAAATTTCTCCAGTAACTTGGTGGAAAGAATTTGTGGAAGCAAAGCAAATTGGCTGTTCGAATTTTAACAGCTCCCTGTACTTCAGCTGCTACTGAACGTTCCTTTAGCACCCACAGCTACATTCACTCAAAAAAAAGGAACCGTTTAACAACACAAAGAACAGGAAAAATGACATATATATCGTGCAACTGGAACTTGCTTTTTAAAAATAGTTTACCACTTTCAGCAGAAAACACGCACATCACTCAATTTGAAAATGCCATAAATTCTTCACTAGAAGTTACTCAAGACGATATCCCTTCAACTTCAACAGGAATCACGCACTCTACTCGATATGAGTTTTTATCGGATACGGACAGCGACAGCGACAGCGATTAAATTTTAAAATTATTTCATTTGTTATTAAAAAATCTAATACATATGTAATAAAAACTTGAAATCTTTTTATTTATTTAAATTTTTCTTTATTCTAATTTATACCCACATTTCGGGTAAATACCCAGGTACTTGGGAAAATACCTGTGTATTTACCTTTATATACCCAATTTACCTTTTGGGTATTTACCCTTGTCCCATCTATATGTGATTACAATATTTTTGTGATTTAGAGTTAATTTTTATAATTTTGTAAGAATACTACGACTTGTGTGTGGCTACAAAATTTTGTTATTGTTAGTTTTTTCTTAGTTTAGTTGCATTTTTCTTTTATAGGTGCTACTCTATAAAAGTAAGTCTTACAATAGGTGTGGAATACTCTCAATACAAAATCGAGCAAAATACAACGTGGCGGGCACAGCTAGTATTTAATAAAATTGTAGTTATTTTTTATTAAAAGATACAAATTAAACAATTTGGTATTAAAAATAATTTAAATAAATACAATTATTTTACAATAATATTGCAAATGTATTATTTAAATTCTCGCTTTTTTATAGATGGCACTGATTATGGTTGTTAGATTTGGCGATTTGTCGCCAAAAGTGATGATTTTCAATCGTATTTGGCGATAATTTTTAATTTGACGACATGCCGGCTTTTTGGCGATTTTGTTGGCGACTTTTCATTGACTTTTGGTCAACATTAGAAACTTAATTAAGGAATATTAAAATGTACAATAAAAACATTGGTATTTATTGGTCTCTACCTGTGTAAATCTGATTTATTTTTACTGGTACTGCACCACGTCAAAAAAGTGAGGCTACAATCCTCACTTGTGAGTTTTAAATTGGTTCTCCACCAGGTTCCATCCTCCAATTGTCTACTTACTTTTTATGTAAGTCTTATTGACATTATTTCTTTGGTTATAAACGATAACCAAGCGATTGCATGTGGCTGATTAATGCCAATCAGCCAGTGCGAGAGACGTAAAACACTCCAAGGCCGAGCAATAAGGACACCTGATTGACTTTAAGCGATAACGACAATGACACGCGCTCGTTGCTCCTCAACCCAGAGCTGCTTTACGACTGTAGGGTATTTAAGTTATAGAAAGCATTTAGGACGAACAAGATGTAAAAGAGTTTTTAATGGACATACATACGTATGCCGCTAATTTTTATACAAATATTTGTTTATATTTGTTCAACATGAAGGCTATTTTATTTGTGATGCCACTAAAATAATCTAAATTTTTGCCATTTTTGTAGTGATGCCACTAAAATAATCGAAAGATGTAAAATGGAACAAACTGAGATAGGAACAAATTTTGAAGATGTTGATTTTTAGCCCTGTATAGTTCGTATAGAAAGATGTTAACATCTTCGCAAGTTGATGGTAGATGTTGATTCGTGTAAAAAGCACAAATTTCAGTGGTGTTAAAATTGTGTCTTGAGATTGTTTTTACCTATTCGTTAATATTATTTTATATTTATTTTATTTCCATTAAAAGTTCGTTTGTTGTATGTTTTGCAGAATTCCAAGTTTGCAGAATTTATGGTCCTCGCTCTTTTTTTTTGTTGCGATTCGGTAATTTTATACACTCATGTATTACCCTTGGTGCGTTTCCCTGAGTATCAAAGTGTAATGCAAAGTGGAATTCCTGACATGTGTTCTGTGAATCTTGTACTAAACTGTACCAAACAGCCGGTAATGACGCACACTGGGTTGAAATACATACAGTTTGATAAAACAAAGTATTTTTAGGTATATTTCAGTGCAGTTTTATTACAAATAAGGGAATTTAATTAAGTTAAAATATAAAAATAATCATTTTCGTGATCATGATCACCATCTACTTGATCATCATCATTATCATCATCAACATTATCATAATTATCCTCAGTATCATAATCATCATTTTGATCACACAAATTGGTTTTATTTGGAACTGGAGGTATCATTAAATCCATTGCCAGCTCTGGCAAACTTTAAACCTTCTTTGGAGGCAGAGCTTATTAAGAATAAATTAAAAACATTATTTTTATTTACTTTTGTGAATGAAACTCTCTATATATTTTTTTAAAATTTTTATTCCGAGCTTCTTGCTCTTCTTCCGATAATAGCCTAATGGGTAAGGGAGCATTATTAATAATTTAGGCACCGTGTATTAGGTACTTGTGCAAAGTGGATGCCATATTATAACATGGATATTTTTCAACAAAGTCTCGCTGCTGAAGGTGTATTTTTTGATAGTGACACATTTGTGAATTCACGTTGCATCTTCGATTCTTCTATGTACCCTGATGTTCTTAATTTAATCTGTATAGCCTGAGCAAACACTGGCAATGCTATGGTGTCCTTTAAAAGATTTGTTCTTTTATGTTTACTGGATTCACTTGACTCGGTAAAAGAAATTTCTTTTCTACCACGTTTACCAGTCTAAACACGAGAAAAACCAACAGAGGACTTCAACCACTTCCTATTCCATCTAGATTTAAAGTCATAAAAGAAAGCATTAACTCGTTCATTCAAATAGCGCATACAACGCTCTGAGCAGTTTGTGAGTTTCTTCAATTCATCTTTTAAAAATTATATAAAAAGAAAAGAATATTATTAAAAAACAACAACGACACTTTACAAACAAATGCATAACCTCTAAAATGTACAAAAATGCAGTCTACATTTTGCAACATATATATTTATTCTGTAATATAAACCACAAATCTCGACACGAATGTACACGAATAATAACTATATGTCCACTTAAACTATGAAAATACTAATTTTTTTAGGACTTCTAATATAAATCACAAAAACAAATACACACCAAATTTGTTACACAAACTTTACTATGATATTCGCAGAGCTACCTGAACTTGATGGTTCCATAGCTAAATTGGTCACTTTTTAAATAACTTTGTAAAAAAAACAAGATTTTTAACAAAGTAAATTTTCAGTTTTTCTGTCTTAAAAAAAAAATTGAAAAAACTTTGATTTTTAACTCTCACTTCAAACACACCCGAGCACTTTACATATTTATTTTTACAGCTTGTAATGTAGAATTTTATAGGCTGTAAGCAACTGCAATCAGTTTTGAAATTTCATTTTTGAATTAATCCTCGAAAACTGAGTATTTCAACCCAGTGTGTGACGGTCTTAGCCGAAGGATATGACAACAGTATTTCATTTACTGTCTAAGCAAATCGCATTACGTTAAAACTACTGGATGGATTTTAATAAAATGTGAGAAGTTTAGTTAGTATCAAATATAGGATACTTTTTCCCGCAAAAATAATTTATTTCCAAAAGAACGTAGAGAAAAAGAGATGAAAGTCACAATTTTACCGATATGCATACTTTAAGGCACCTTTTATTTTTGAAATCGAGATATTTTAAACACCTTTTAACGAGCCTTATAATAATTTTTAGATTTTTCCAGAATTTTATATAAATTTTAGAATTTTATCCAGGGATAGGTACTTTTATATAAAGAAAATACGTATACTTGAAGCACAATAAGTGTGGATTACATTCAAAGAAAACTCGGACGAAACATGGTCAGGACGCACACAACGTTTGTGGGTACATCTAGTATTTTAAATATGTATAAGGTTCTGCAATAATCATAAAGAATTGCAAGCTTTTAATTATAACTTAAAAATCATTTTTTAATGACTTACTCTACATGTTCGAATTTTATTCTAAAAGACTGAATATATATTATAATTGTATAGCTGGGTAATTCCAAGTCAAATCAACCAAAAAAAAAAAAATGTTTTCAAATTTACCACTCCCGATTTTATTGAAACTTTTTTTATTTATATTCGTTGACTCCCTGAATCTAAATATGATTTAAAAAAAATTCTATCTATTACAGTTTTTCCGCTACACAGTTATCAAAATTGAAAAATATCGCTTTTTTGCATATGCGCTCGAGGATTAAATATATTCTAAATCCAGTTCTATAAGTCCTAGAAAGTTGAGTAATAGCTCATTAAGAAATCATATTTGGATTCAGGGAGTCAACGAATATAATTAAAAAAGTCAATAAAATCTGAAGTAGTCATTTTGAGTGCCTTGTCGATTTGACGTGGAATTACCCAGCTCTGTGAACGTAACTAGATTTTATTTAGATGTGCGCTTAAAATATTAATTATCTCCAGTGAAGCAAAACAGCTGTTTGTTAAAAAATATTCGAAATCGAATCAAAAACTTAATTTGCCACTTAATAATAACTAAGGTGGCGTTCACACTACTAAAATTTAACGTGTTGAAGCGAGTTGTTTAACAAACTAAACCAAAGTGTTCACACTACAATTATCGTGTTTTAGTTTGACATTTATTCAGCTGATCACACAGCTGGTACAGAAAATAAAGTATCGTACTTAAAAAAAAAAAAATGGATAAAAAACAAGTAGTGGAATTAATGGGATAATATTTAAATTATATAAACGATGCACTAATAAACATTGATGAGCTATTTAGACAAGAAAAAAGATACTATAAAAGACGACGTTCTGCCTTAATTAAAAATATTTTAAGTTTAAGAATGGAGCAACTGCAACTCTTATTAATGTTGGCGGAGCATTTGAACGGTTTAAACTATGAGAAAAGATTGTGGCAGTAAAAGTTCAAAAATATATTTATATTAAAAAACTCGCTTATCTATTCACTTTGTTGACACTTTTTGACATGACTTTTAATTTATATTCGCCGCCATTATGAAACATGTTTAGTTAACACAAAAATGCAAAAAAAAAACTAAACGCACCTCAAGATTATATCCGAACTCTGACTTTGAAGTATTTTGCGAAGTGTTTAAATCTAAAACACCTCATTTTGAAGTGTTTTCAAAAAACGTCAATGTATGGGAAAACATCTCAAAAACAACTTGTTTTGTGCTTAAACACTTCAAAACTTCTTAAACACCTAAGTGTGAACGCCATATAAGAAGTAATAATTACATATCGTTAGCTAATAGGCAATAAGGCGTAACTTACAAAAAATTCAAATTCGAGTTTTTGATTGATTATTATAAATGCCATTAAACGAACTACAAGTCTTGACAAAATTTTAAATTTCAGCTAACGATATATGTTGTATAAATATTTCAATTAAATTAGAAATATAATTTATGTCACAAAGTAAAAGAATATTTGCAAATAAAATAACTTTATTATCATTTTTTATTTTTTCCAGGATACAAGGAATGGTGGTTCACCTCAAGAATATTTATCATTTGCCAAAACTTATACGGAATGTGATGCTTCATTGTCTATAATCGCTACATCAAATTGGATTTGTCCAATAACCAAAGAACAACAAAAAAAGTTTTCAACTCTTGACTTTTTTAGTGATACAATAGGAAAAGTTAAGTCTGTCATAGGACCAAGTAGTTCTGTAATAGGAAGTCTCGCAAGCAATACCGCATCGCTTAAAAGAGATAAAAACGCAAAGAAAAATAAAACGTCATCATCAGAGTTTTTTTATGATATTTCAGCAGGTATTTGCAACAATAACAACAAAATGGAACGAAACAAAAAGGACTCGACAAATCTATTGTCACTTGACAGCGAAGAATTTAAACAGTCTATAGAAAATCGAGAAAAAAGCTTAGAACGTCGAGCAACTAATACTGCACAGACACAGACACAGCCGCAAAGTGGTATATTGAAAAATAAACACAAGGATCAAATGAAATCTTCGTCAATGCTTTCGGCAAATGGTCCAGAAATTGTAGTAATTAATAAAAATGACATAGATGAGTCCACACGACAAAAAGACAATCTCTTTGTCTTTGACAAAGAGTCACAAGATGTTGATTTAATTCAATTATTAGGAAATCATTGGCCATCAATGGCCGGAGATACTGCTGCGATTTTAAATAAACAAAATCTACAAAATGCCGCCAGCACCTCAAACAGAATTAATTCCAATAAATCATCTACATATAATTCCTTAAAACAATTAACGGGCAATAATGAAAAAAAGACAAACGATACCGTTGCGACAAACAATAAAAATAGCGAAAATAAAAAATTACAAAGTAAGTAGGCAAAAATAATTTTCAAAAATTTCTTATCATACAAAAAGTATTTTGTTTAATTTGGCGTACAAGCATAAATGAATAAATGAATTTTTAATAAAAAATGATCACTAATAATAAGTAGTTATAAAGTTTATCTTAAACAGCAGAAGTGTTAACATTACAAATTTATCACGATATAAACTGGAAAAATAAGCAATTTAGTTTCTTTCTCTGCTTATCAAAAAAAGAAAACAGCTGAATTTAAAGAAAATATATTAACATCACATTTAAAATTGTACCAGTGGCAGTCTTTAAAAAGCTTCTGATTATTTACGTAAATTGTTTCGGCGAAAATGTAGAATGCGTATTACAACCTATAAAACTGCCTGTGTACGTTTAAGTCCAAATTTTGAAAACAGATGTAGCCTATTCCACCTTTCACATAAAAACCTAACTATATTTCGAATTTAATTAAAATTTGTTTAGCTGAAAGCAAATTATTTATTTTTCTCTTATTCCCTTCCTGATAGTAGTTTTAAAACAGACATATCCCATTTGCTTAGAATTGGGTTTAACTTAGAATTTGAAATCTTTTCGAATAGCTTTGAGATGTTTGATAAAAGGCTTATGGGTCTGTATGATTCTACTTTTGTGTGATCTTTTCCCGGCTTAGGAATCATAGTTATCAAAGAAATCTTCCAATCTGATGTACTCAAAGTACTCAAGACGACAAATGGCATTAAATATAAAGATAATTATTTTTAGTGCAATACTAGGAAGCTCAATTAGCATCTTATTGCTCGTTTTATCAAAACCAGGCGCTTTCTTCGTGTTTAAATCAGTTATTGCCCTTTCAATATCACGAAACTCAAACCTTAAGGTGACTGCAGGACTAACATCGACAGGTGGCAACTCAGCTATATCAGTCGAGTCATTTGGAATAATCACGTTTTTTAAATGGCCAACAAATAGATTACCTTTTTCAGTATCATTTCTTGCCCAACCTCCACAAAAAGTTTGTAATGGATTCTTATTTTTTCAGTCAGGAGCCGTTCGACATCCGCAGAATAAATTTGGTTGTATCTAGTTTGTTGTCGGGTTGTTGTTGCATGTTGAGACACAGCTCTACGTCTTCTGGTGTTCTTAGCGGTACATTCTCCGAACAATGAGAACTAATATATTTTCTATAACTTAACCAATTTATGCGAGTGCTTGTTGTCGGTGACATCATTTCTTGTTGATTCCATATAGAAATAATAGTGGGCGAATGATCTGAGGATAAATCTAGTGATGCTTCAACTTTAATCATTTCTCTTGAAATGCCCTTAATTACACCAAAATCAATAACATCAGGTATTTTTTGTCGATCAGTAGGCCAATAATTTGGTTGTCCACTCGAAACAACATTCATAGCTATGATGTTTTCAGTTTGGTGGTTAAACAAGAAGTGATTTATTTTCAATTTTGTTTTACTCACATTCTTTTGCTTACAACTAATTGACATTTCTTAACTATGTTAAATACTATGTTAAATACTTTAATATTTAAATGCAGGTGTATGTAGTAATAGTACCTTACAAATAGATGGCACTATTCCACAATAGCCATTATTGAAATTTCGTCAAACAAAATGCGACCTTTTGGGGTAATTAGCCGTGATGCCCAAAACGTATGTTTGGCATTATAGTCGCCAGCTGCTAAGAAACAAGGACCTAGAGATTTGTAAAAATCGCTGTACTGGCACTCTGATATAGTAAATCTAGGAGGTGAATAAATCGATGAAATTACTAAGTTTTGATGAAATTCTTCAAGATGTTTCAATGTTTGTTGCTTGAAGGTAGTTCTCACAAAAATCGCACAGTAAATGGTATTTAATTCCGGCCTTTATCAATATTGCAGATCCACCACAAGCTCTACCACGGGTGTCCTTAGTATCATAAAATATATAGCCACTGATTTTAAACAGGCTGTTTGTCGTTAAATGAGTTTTTAAGTCGTCATCTAAATCCCTTCTAAGTCGTAAGTGAAATTGTCAATATTTTAATGTACTGGAGTGTGCACTCTTGAACTCTTGGCGATACTCTTTACCACTACACTAAAGACAAAAAATTGGCACAATCTTAACTTAATTGCCTATTGGCGTAAGAAAAGGTTCGTATAAGGAAATAAAATTCTAAATTATTAAAAAAAAATATTGGCTAAATAATTGCAAACTAAAATTTTACGTTTAAAGTTTGGTCAGAGAATGAAAACAAACAAACAAAACGAAGTTTGCTTTAGTTTTGTTTTGTTCTTTGCAGTGAGGAAATTTTTTTGTATTGGTTTAGGTCGTAAACACAAACTATATTCATTTAAAAATACTGAGGTAGAAATAAAAAAAAAAAAACAAATGTAAGCAAAACAAAAACATCTGAGAAAAAAACTTTCACCAACGTATGCTAATGATTTGATCATTATGGTAGAAAATCTAGAAAAGCAGTATATAACACCTCTTCACGTGCAATCGTTTTGTCTTGACAAAAGTCAAACTTCATATATACTTCAATTTATATGAAGTTTGACTTTTGTCAGGACATATAGATGGATCGTGAAGACGGTGTATAACTTTTATTTTTGAAAGATGTTGAAAGATTTCTTGAAAGATAACTTATAAGAGTTTTTGTTTTTATTGTTTCTTATTTAGACTATGCAAAAGTGTAAGAAGGGTCGTTAAAGGTTGTTTTTAGCTTACTTATAATAGCGAAAAACTATTTATCGCTCCAAAAAAATCCTAACTTTATATATTGGCAAGTTATAATAATAGGACTTAATGTCGCTTTTTATATTAAAATGCAAATAAAAAATAAAACAAAATCAAAATATAAATATTTGAATGCTTAAGTAATCAAATATATCAAATACAAAAAATGTGGTCGTACGTAGACTTTTGTCGGCCACTGTAGGTTTTTTTTGGGTCATTTACCATTTATAGTTTTGGAAGATTTTCTTGAGGTTATTTTGCATGCAGTCAACTTTAAAGACCTTTTTCATTAAGGCTATTTTTTAAGAAGACTATTCAAGTTCAATCTATGATGAAAATTGTTGATCGTGTAGTAAAATTTTATCTTAAATTACACAAAATTTGTTAAAGATGTTATAATACTATGGTTTTGAGCACAAGAATGACAAATTTTATCGAAACCAATTTTAATTTTTGTTAAATTGCAATGTCCACATTCATAATGATAAGTATTTTGTGTGAAAAATATATTTTATTTAAAATGAATATGGTTATAAATGTTAAAGAAATACTTTTATAAATGAAATGTTATTAATGAAGCGCAAGTTCTTTTATTCTCGCTGACTACTAATAGCAGTTGAAGAATATTTTTATACAACTTAGGTAAATAATTTTTATAAAGAAAAATGGGAAACATTTTATTAGACACTAGAAGAATGGAATGTATGTATTTTCTGGACAGCTTTGTACGTCCGTCATCAGCATTCTACCCATCTGTCTACTTTTATCTAAGTATGAATTACTTTTTGTTTTTAATTTAATAACATTTGGTAAAAGAGGTAAAATCGGGTTTTTGAAGATTATATAGTTTGACGGATTAAATTGTCATCCGATTTTCAGATCTGGGGCCAAATATCGGCATACGATATCGATCGATATTACCATTTTAATTCTGTTGAAATTTCGATCGATATCAAATGCCCGTAATTCGCATTTTCTTTTGGACATGAGATATTTTTACGGGAAAAAAATATCCTAAATTTGAATCGGGATAATAAGGTACCTCCTTATTAAAATTCATCTGAAAATTGCTGTTGTGTTTTTTATCAAAAATATTTCATGTTAAGAAATTGTCCTGTTACAGTTTTATCATATGTATAGATTTACATGACTACAGAAGTCATTGGACGGAAGATTGACTTCTGTAGACGTTGTCAGGACGAGGAAGAGGAAGGGACGATGAGGCACCTCCTCTGTCACTATCCACAGAAAAGACGGCGCTGCTTGGCAGCCCGATACTGCGAGACCTTGCACCTAACCTAGAATGTGGATCTGCAGGTATCTTCCTGTTCATCCCCTTTTCGAGCGTCACAACGAGACCAAAAGGACCCAAGTGAGTCGGTTATCCTCTACACGGAGCTGGCAACCCGTGCAACCTAACCTAACCTACATGAATTAACAAATACAACTTTTTTACTGACTAACCTAAACAAGGGCGTAACGACGTCTAGCTCCTAGCTTTGAACAAATATTAATATATTTTGTTAGTAAAAAGTAATAAATTAAGGCGCATAATAGAGATAAAATCGCTAGATAAAGCAGAAACTAGATAAATTGGCTCCATTCTTAAACACAAAAAAAAATAACAATAATATTTTGTTTACCCCCAATTTTACTATCTAACGCTTTGTCAAAAATGGATTTTACAATTGCCAATTGCGTTGACGCCGCTATTTAGATTTGCTTTGTATGTACGTGAGAATTTTTCACAGTTATTTTACGCCTTACGCTCTTGTTTAGGTTTAGCAGTTAGACGAAGGATTGGTTAGAGGGAAGAATAAAAGAATGCAACGGAGCCATATCTCAAAAAATCAAAATTTTAAATTTATTTAAGAAAATGTGTTTCTTAATACCTTCCATAACCGTAAAAATTTTATCTCAAACTAAACAGTTATTAAGTTATACATACAAGTACATATTAACATATCAACATCCTCTCAAACAGCTTTGACATATTTGGTAAAAGACTTATAGGTCTGTATGATTCAACTTTGTGTGGTCTTTTCCTGGTTTAGGAATCATAGTTATTAACGAAACCTTCCAACCTGAAGGAAACTACTTAAGGCATAAAATGGCGTTAAAAATAAAAAGAATAATTTTGCGAGCTGTATGGGGCAACTCAAATAACATCTTGTTACTGGTTTTATCAAAGCCAGGGGCTTTCTTGGTGTTTAAATCTGTTATTACCCTTACAATGTCACTGAAATGAAATCTGCAGCACTAGCTTCGACAGTTGGCAATTCAACTGCATCAGTCAATACATTTGGAGTAAAGACCTTTTTCAAATGTTCAACAAATAATTTGCCTTTTTCGGTATCATTCCTTGCCCAGCATCTAGACGAAGTTCGCAAGGGAGACTTATGTAGTACTGGCCTTTTAAGGTTTCTACACGCACGCCATAATGAATAATCTGATTGGGTCAAGGTCTTTTAAATAGTTTTTCAGAGATGCTGCTCTTCGGGATTCTAGTAAATCTCTTAGCCGTATCGCGCATTCTTTAAGTCTGCTTTTAAGTTGAGGAGATTTGTGTGATTGCCACTCTCTGCGAAATTTTCTTTTCTCAGCCAAGAGCCTCTCATCGTCAACAGAATAGATTTGATTGTGTCTTATTAGTTGTCGGGTTACTGTTGCGTGTTGGGCAGCTAATTTAAGGTTTTGATCAAAATCAGTAAGACTTTGCTCTACGTCTTATGGAGTTATTAGTGGGATATTTTCCGAACAATGAGTACTGAGATATTTTTTATATTTCAACCAATTTATGCTTGTGTTAGTTCTTGGTGACACGATATTTTGCTGGTTCCATATATAGACAATAGTGGGTGAATGATCTGAGGATAATTCAAGTGACGCTTCAACTTCAATCATTTCTTTTGAAATACCTTTAGTTATGCCAAAATCAATAACATCAGGTATTTTTTGCTGATCAGTAGGCCAATAGGTGGGTTGTCCACTCGATATCACGTTTAGACTCATTTCTTCTTAAACCACGTAAGCGACATTTTTTCGAAATTGACTTTTTTGGTTTTTATGGTAGTAAATAACATTTGCCACCAGACTACATTCTCATCTTAACAAGTTTGTATGTAAAATAAATAAATCCATTTTCAAAACCTCGTAAGCGCCATACAAATTACATTTGCATGCAAAATATAATGGTTTTTATATTTCAAGTTGGAAATGTTAAAGTCTCAACCACTAAGTTTTTTGTATTTAAGATTAAAAACATCATTAAAGTTGCAGGCCAATTGGAGCATTTTTAGTAAAGTTAAAAGTTTTTTTTTTTTTTTTGATAAATACAAAAATAAATCTTTATTTACACACAGACATTTTCAATTTCCTGTTTGCACCAAATCCACGTAAGCTACAGATTTGGCTACAATTAATTGTAAGTAACAAATTTAAAAACAAAAAAAGTTTGTATACCCTTCAGAGAGTCGCACAGCCATGTTTTGCAAAAAAAAAAAAATATTTTGAAACCCATATTAAAGAAGTTATTAAGTCTTTTTCGTTTTCTGAAAAACGACTTCTTGGTGCTTACGTGGTTTAAGAATAAACGCGACGATATGTACATAAATCTTTTGAAACAAATCATACCATACAGCACATTCATTTTGAAAACAGTATTATTTTCCTAGTTTAATTGCTTTTGAGATACCTATGTCTACTATGTTACCTTGAAGTTCTCTTAGTCTTATGTAGAATACAAACCGTACAATAATGATGAGAAGTTTTTCCAAACGAATTTATTTATAATGTAAATTTGTTTATAATCTATCAGAAACTACTGATAAGCTCCTCTTCGTGAGCTGCTCAAGAAAAATTTTCAGTGTACCTGGCTGTCTCAGCATGACTTATCATTTGAAAATATAAAAAGAGTTTTCTCTTCAGCACCATTGCTTCGATATTAAGACCCTAATATGGAAGACAAACTACAAGTAGATGTCAGTAAATCAAGCTTAGGTTCAGCCTTGCTACTAAATGACTAACCTGTCGCATATGCTTCAAAAAGAAGCAACAGCAATTTGTTTTGCTTTGAAAATTTCCCTTAATATACATACAGTGTAATCTCCCCTAGGTCGACACCGACCGTCACAGCGGATTTGACCGTTAACGGGAGGTGTCCGTTCAAGGGATAGTTCATTAAAAAGGTCGCGACTTTGTGCTATTAAATCACTTGATATTACTTCTGGAGTTTATGTATCTCCGAAATTTATTTCAATGCCAACATTTTGAGTGTTTGCAATATTATCGATATTTAAGAACTCTTCAAAACTAGTCTCGTTATTTTATAAAATTCTTTGGAAATTCGTTAGTGTTGCTAATGGCACATCATCTTCCGGATCAAATTCATTGACAATTTGGTTTTGATTAATAAATCCATCAATCTTCGCGAAAACAGTTTTTGATTTTAGAAAATTCCACTTTGATTTCACTTTAACTATTACTTTTTACATAAAAATCAATTTTAGTAAATTTTATGTCTATAAAAATATGGATTTAAATTTACTACTGTTTTTATTTCTTGTAATATGTTATTTTTGAAAGTTTATTTTGTTCAAATAATTTTAGTTATTATGTGTAAAAAACATCACTCGAATTGATTAGAGTTGGAAAATATTTTTAAAATTATTCAAACTCAAACCCTTTAATATCTCAATATATGAAAATATGGACTTATAGCATTTTCAAAAAAAAAAAGGTCATAGATGAGTTCATATAATAATATGAAAATTTCAAAAAGAAAACTAAGGATTGGAAAGTAAATGAGATAAGGACTAATTGCATTAATTTCAACGTGAAATTTGTCTAGCCAAATTCTAAGAAGATTTGATTTTAAATGTATTTTAAAATTTTGTAATTATGTTTTTTAAGCTTTAGGTCTTTTTATAAAAAAATTTTTGAGTTTATTTAAATTATATTTTTAACATTTCTTTACACCATTGGGTAGCATCGTCAGGAAATAAAAATAGTTTTATAGTATTTAACTCTTTCAGGTTAGGTGGTTAGTTATCTAACCACTAATTGTTGCTTGTTTAAAACATGCTTTCGCGTCATCTATTGACAAATTATTAAAGAATTATATTTTTAAATACATCGCTGATCATTTGTTGTGAGACTTTGTCGCTAGGGTTCACTGGTTGTATTTATATCTTTATTTAAATTCGGGACATCCCCTTGCTTTTTTAACAGGTCCGTTGTCATTGAAATAAAGAAGCATAGAGTGTTTATTATTAAACCAAATCAGTGTTAATTTGTTATTTATTATTTGTTTTTTTGTTTTGTGATAACATATATATGTAACCAGAGCATAATATACAAAAACAAACGTAAGTAATATGGTGGTTAGATTATTAACCACTGTGACTATAGTACATTCTATAGTAAATAATTGTTTTCCCACATAATTTTGTGTTATATACATATATGTAATTAGAATGCCGCGCATACTCAACGAACAAGATATCGTAGATATTTTGTTTGAAGATATACCTTCTGATGGCGAAAGTGTGTGTAGTTTCGAATCAGACGAAGAAAGAGATGATGACCAAAAAGCCGATCTGATGGTACTTGGTGATATACCGTCAGGACTGCAGCCAGAACTTAATGATTATTTTGAGTCAGATGATGTAATACCTTTATCAAATTTGTGTACTACTTCTGCTAGTCAGTTACTTACTACGAGCTCCGCAGTTGTGCAACCAAAGTGGAAAAAAATTTCAAAATGAAAGAGCCGTGTGAATTTACAGGAGTCGCAGGTGTTGCAGATGATATAGTAGAGGTAGAGAATATAATACCAACAAAATTATTTGGTTTATTTTGGACAGCAAACTTAGTTGAAACAATCTGCTTTCAAACAAATCTATATGCCACGCAGAAAGGAGCACCTTTTACACCCACTCACCCACTACACCTGAAGAAATTGAAGTATTTCTTGCTTTAAATTTAGTGATGGGTATAAAAAAATCGCCCAGTTATAAAGATTACTGATCTTCTGCCCCTGATATGAAGGACGTATACATATCTTCTTTTATGCCACTCAACCGTTGTTGATAAATTTGATCAGCTGAAAAGCACTTATGCTATTGATCAAAAATCCCGCATTTTCATTTTCTGGACTGCGCCGTTATAAACTCTTATATTACATATAAAGAGCTCCAGAAAACATACCACCCAGAACTTGATCAGCTCAATGCCAAAGAGTTTCGAAGAAGTGTTTACCATGGCATCCTAGCACCAGTTCAGGCGAAAAAACCCAAATCAGGCACTAAGCGCTCAATTTCGGAACCCTCTTCCCCACAACCAGTACAAATAAAGAAACACAAACCTTCAGTACCAAGAGAATTGCGTCTGGAAAGCAGTATGCATCAGCCAGAGCGATCTACATCACGAAGATGTGCAAAATGCAGCACCAAAAAGAATCCGGTGCGTACTATATGGCAATGCAGAACCTGCAAAGTTCCTCTTTGCATACGCACAAATAAGACATGTTTCTCCGATTTCCATCAGAATTAATTTATTGTTATCAAATGTGGCTGCGTATACTAAACTTAACTTGAATTTTTTTTTGCCAACCGTCACAGTGGTTACTAAACTAACCACCCTATTCCACAAAAGCCTAAAGGTCAAGTTTATTTTTTTCTTTTTTTTTATAATAAATAAACCTTAATCAAACCAAAAATGCAGTAGTTTTGTTATTAAAATAATATATGTAAGAGTGTGGCTGAAAGAGTTAATTGAATGAAAAAATTTGAAATGAAAATGAGCGTCAAAAAAAGTAAACAGTTACATTATTTGCATAAAAGCTTTTATTAAAGTATGGCAATTAACAATTATTAAATGTTTAATTGCAGTTTAAGAGGCTTATATAAAAAGAGTATATAAAAAGAGTAATAAATTAAAAAAAAAAAACATGATTTTGCGCATCAAAAAAGTAAAAAGTTTCGGGGGAAACCCTTAAATATATTAAAAACTGATATTCATCTAGCAGGCTGTAAAAATACTTTTTTGCAATTTCAAATTATATTTGCTAAGAAAACGTGCAAGTATATCAAATTTTAAGAAATGGGTAAGCATACAACCAAGAAAACGCGGGAAATAGTTGTTGATTTGCATAAAAAATTAAATCATTGCGCCAAATTGGAGAAATTGTCGGAAGAAGTGGGGACTCCTGTTAAAAAATTCATAGATAAATATTTTAAGCATCGCACAGTAGAGAATTTACCTCGGCCGGGACGACCACAAATGCTAAGTGGCACAGAAGTATATGCTGTAGGACGAGAAGTAAGGATCCAGTGTTATCTGAAAAAGCCGTAAGTGCAAGTACAGTTAGAAGAGTACTCTAGAAAAATGGACTACATGGCAGAGTGCTGCGGAAAAAGCCTTACATTTCTAAAGCGAACCAACAGAAGCGCATAGAATTTGCAAAAGAGTATAGTAGACTTTTGGGAAAACTTTTTATATAGCGATTTGAGCAAATTTGAAATATTTGGAGTAAAAACGCCTCCGACAATATGGCGATCAACGAATGAAACTTTTCTTGAAAAGTGTACTGTAAGCACCGCCAAACACGGCGGAGGATCTATTATGGTCTGAGGCAGCATGGCGGCATCTGAAGTTGGAAATTTATTATTCATTGAGTCTACAATGAATAAGATTGACTATTTAAAAATTCTTAAGGTTAATGTTGCTCCTGGTATCGAAAAATTGGGGCTGCCAAATAACTGGGTCTTTCAACATGACAACGACCCGAAGCATACGTCGTTAATTGTTAAGGAATTGTTGTTATATCGAACGCCTAAGTTTCGAGAGCATCCACGGCAGTCCCCAGACCTTAATCCTATCGAACATTGTGGAGGCACCTTGATAGAAAATTCAGGCAGAGGACAATTCGAATAAGGTTGACTTGAAAGGGGCTTTAATTGAAGAATGGAACAAAATCTCTCCTGAAATAACGAGAAAGCTTGTGGAATCCATGCCTAGAAGGTATCTGTAAACAAACCAAATATTAACAAGTAAAAGTGCTATATTCGGCTATGCCGAATCTTCTATACCCTTCACCACGGTGATTTTATTTATACAGGCATGTACAGCATTATCCATATTGTTGACTCTTTACATAAATTAAAAAAAAAGTCATATGAAAAAAATCTCATTACTCATACCTTAAAGAAATAGAATACAGCGGCGACGCAGCTAAATGAAAACAAATTTCGTTGGCTACAGTTGTCGCCGTGTTGTCAGCTACTTAATGATATTGAAGACGACAGCTACGTCGTAAACTCTGACATTGTTGTAGAAATACTTATTTTGCTTTTATAAAATTAAATAACTTTTTTAAAAAATTATAAATATTTCAAAACTTTTTGTTTGTATATGAATTTGTAATTTGCAATTTTGTGACGTTTTCTTTTGTTAAATAAAATAGAAATTAGCCTAAGTTTACGACAGCCACAACGGTGGTCGTGTAGCCATGTAGCTACACTGGCTTTAAAATAATCGTTTCCCTTTAAACGTATCTTGATGTTGACTATGTGTTAAATGCATCTAAGTTTTAAAACAGAGATCTCACCAATTATAAATCAAACGCATTTAAAAAAATATATTACTCTATATACATATGTAAAGGGTGTTTTTTATAGAGGTATAGAACTTTAAGTTGCAATAAAACAACGATGGATTATTCGATTGACATGAATTTTATTTATCCGAAAGATAATCTTGTGGCATTACATTTTAAATATGATTTCTCGCATATGACCGCCACGGCTGGCGCGGATGTAGTCCAATCTGGACGTTCAATTTTCGATGACTCTTTCCAACATTTGTGGCCGTATATCGGCAATAATACGGCGAATGTTGTCTTCCAAATGGTCAAGTGTTTGTGGCTTATCCGCGTAGACCAATGGCTTTACATAGCCCCACAGAAAGTAGTCTAGCGGTGTTAAATCACAAGATCTTGGAGGCCAATTCACATGTCCAAAATGTAAAATTAGGCGGTCACGAAACGTGTCTTTCCATAAATCTATTGTGGCACGAGCTGTGTGATAGGTTGCGCCGTCCTGGACATCATGGTTATTCAATTCAGGACTGAAAAAGTTAGTAATCATGGCTCTATACCGATCACCATTGACTGTAACGTTCTGGCCACCATCGTTTTTGAAAAAGTACGGACTAATGATTTCACCAGCCCATAAAGCGCACCAAGCAGTCAGTTTTTCTGGATGTAACGGTGTTTCGACATACACTTGAGGATTACCTTCACTGCAAATGCGGCAGTTTTGTTTGTTGACGTAGCCGTTCAACCAGAAGTGCGCTTCATCGCTAATGGACGTAGTGCACTATTTGCAAGCGTTGTTTAGACGTGAGTCTATTCATGATGAATTGCCAAACACAATAAATATAGCTGAGAATAAATCACTTGACAGCTGTTAAATCGGTCGCCATCTTGAAAAGTAATGCCAACTTAAAGTTCTATACCTCTATAAAAAACACCATTTACATACATATATATATTCTTAATATTAAAATATAATATGTTACAGTCATTATTTTCATTTTCAGAGAAATACTGAAATTTTGTTTTTAATTTTTCAAAATTTTTTTTTTAAATTTTATTCGAAATTTTTTTTGGAAAATTTGCTGTGGAAATATTGTTTTGAAAACGGTTTGTAAAGTTTTTTGTAAATGTTGAAAAAAAAGATTAGTTTTTTAAAAAATTTAAAATTTTTTTTTAAATTTTATTGAATTTTTTTACCAGTGGGTACCCTGCGGGTCAATTGGCTACCTATATGTGTATTGCTCTCTATAAAGTTCTTTAATACAAATCAAAGCAGAAAACGCCTACCAACCTAAAAACAAACAAAAGTCGCCCCTCGCAGGGGGTTATTGACCCCCCGCGATCTGTATGCACTTCTTGCGATCTACCTGTAGCGGTCTAATATTTATTTGACAAAAAAAAGCAAAAGAGAATCATTAAGCCGAAAAAAAATTTAAGAAAACGTGAAAAAATATAGGTGGGCGTGGAATGATCCGATGTTGCTGAATTTCTTAAAACTATGCCTGACAGATTGGTGTGCTTAAAATTTTTGTGTCTCTTCTGGTGCCGTGGCAAACGACATTTCAACCCGAACACGGACAGACGGACATCGCTTAATCAATTTGTCTATGTATAAGGATCCAGAATATATATATGTACTTTATGGGGTCGGCAATGAATATGGTAGAAATTACACACAGAATGACAAACTCATATATACCCTTTCCACCTGTGGTGAAGGCTATAAAAACAGACATTTATTTAACTAATAGACCTATAGTTATTATGTAATATGCGTTGTTTACTTTTTTTTGATGCGTAAAATCATAAATTTTTTAAGATTTATTGAATTATTTTTATTTTAGTGTTGTTTTTGTTTATTGTTTTTACTGAATTAAACTCTTATTATATAAGCCTCTTCAACTGCAATTAAACATTTAAATTTTTGTAAATTGTCATTTTGTAATAAAAGCTTTTATGAAAATAATTTAACTGTTTACTTTTTTTGACGCTCACAGTAAATCCTTCAATCCTAAGTCCGAGTAAAAATAATAATTTACTTTTTGATATTTTAAAGTTTCAGATTCCGAATTTCAAAATTAAAACTTTTGGATCCATGTTTGCATCTGTCCAAATAAAATATGAGGCCTTTGTTTTGCCAAAAGTTCTCAGAAGTTATTTAAAATATTACAAGTAAAACAAAAATTCGAAATTATTCCGAAAATGACTCGATTGATGGTATCTATATACATATATAAATCACAAATGAGTTTGTTTGCTTGTCAGAAATCCATAGCTAGCTACCCACAGCAGTGGACCGGACGTTCTAAAAATTTTACAGATCGTTATCAGGTAAAAGGCTGGTAACATATGGTACTTTTTTGATATTTCACATGGCCGTTTTTAAATATATATGCAAGGCGAATCTATTTTACTAGGTGGCAGCACGGCGAAGTTAATCATTTTCGCTTTACTTTTTTTGTGCATGGCAGCTATCAAAAATTCGTTTATTTTTTTTTAATTTGAAAAAAAAAAAATAGAAATAAAATTGTAATTATTTAAAAAAAAATGTTTCAATATTAAAAAAAAAAAAAAAAATACCAAATACATACTACCAGAAAAGGAAGAGGTGTTTTTAGTTGTAGGATGTGATATTTTAATTAATGCTTTTGGCGTCTGTCGTACATGTAACCAACAACAACAAAAATTAAAGTTAAGCTTTTCTTTCCAAAAATTTACATTTTTTCATAAAACATTACATTTTTAAGTTTTATCGTTGAAATTGAAGGTCGTCTTTTGTTGGTAGTCTGACTGACTTGTAAATTACAAGCAACTGCATATGAATTCTTAGATTTCAAATAAAGGTATAATAGCGTAGACAGAAGCTATTAAAGCTCAGTAATGGAAATTAAAATTTTACTCTGACAGATGACAGTTGTGTGCATTTAGTGAATAGCTGTTTGTTTGTCAAGTAATTTTATTTAGCATTTACATAAATATGTATACACATTTTGATCAATTGGATAAAAGGCAGAAGAAGGTGGGATTAGCAACTATGCTGTTGGTGAAAAATCAGCATTTATTTCGCGTGAAGGTTTTCTAAAAAGTGTGTGCAGAAGATAATTTATATTTTTCAATAGTAAACAATTTGTCATTTGTCATTGCTGATTGATTGTCGACTGTGCTGCCATACTGAAATAGCTAAACTCAGTACAAATTCAAAAGTTAATTTGAATTAGGACTGCTAATGCAAATTAACGATGCCGTCTGTATGCTATAAACATCACTTATGGTTTTTGAAATTTATTTCATTTTTGATAAAAATTATGCTTTAAATATTAATAAATATTTGTATATACGATTCGATTTGTGATAAATTTGAAACACATTAACAAACTTTAACAGTAAATTGGTTTTGATTTTCATCTTTCTTTCTTTCTTTCTCTCTCAATTTTTCCTTTTTTAAATAAGTATAGCTATAAACTTTTACTTACTTACTGGTCTTGGCCTGCATGTGCGTACTTTCTCCAGTTCGTTATACCATAGATCTGCATGTCTTCTTCCACTTGGTCCACCCACCTGAGTCTCGGTCTTCCCTGTTTGCGTTTTCCGTAAAAGTAATCATGCAACACCTTTTGTCTGGAGCGTTTGTATTCATTCGACCGACATGGCCCAGCTGGAGCAATCGCTGTATTTTGATGCGCTTATTAATGTTCATGTTGGGATATAACTCGTACAGCTCTCGGTTCGTTCGAAGTCTATAATCCTCGTTAACACAGAATGGATTATAGATTTTGCGAAGGACTTTTCACACAAAAACACCCAGTACCTTCATCTGCTTTCGCAAGTACCTACGTTTCCGGTTTCTTGGTTTCAATAAAATAAAAGTTGAGTGTAAAAAATGTAGCATATTTACCTGGTTTTGGTGCGACATATTTAGAAAAGAACATGATGTTTATTCACACTGATATTTTTTGTAGAAAAGAACACGAAAATATAATCACCCTTATTATGAATGTTGACAACGACATTAAGTCACGTCGACAGCATAGTCATGGCATTGCCGTTGACAAGATTGTCATCTATCGATGAAAACCGATAACATTTTGGCATTATAAGAGGCAACAAAACGGCGACATTGTCTTAGATTGGCTTTGGTTTTGTCGACAAAAATTCTGTTAGCGACTTAGTACAACTGCCACGGTTAAATGCTTAAAAAAAATATTTGAAATGAAAAAAAAAAAAATAAAAATTACTACCAATAAACAGTTTGAATTGTTAATTCAAGAGCTTGAAAGTAAGCCAAGATTAGCCAAGGGGTTTTATAGGGGCCCAAGTGGTAATAATTTTAAAGAAGATTGGGAAGAAATAAAGATGAAGCTAAATAGCATTGGACCACCAATTAGAGACAGCGATGGTTGGCAAAAGGTATGCATAAATAGATTTTGGAAGTACATACATACATATACATTTTAAATGTGTTTTATGTTAAGGTTTGGAGAGATTTTAAATGTAAATTAAAAAAAAAAAAAGTTAACGAGCAACAAAGCTGAGCTTCATGCAACAGGTGGAGGTCTGTGCAAATTATTACCACTCTCACCTTTAGAAGAAGCTGCTTCTAACTTGCTTCAATTTGAGAAGCAGTTAAATCCTGAAGGTGTTGCCCAAGGTAAACAACAGTTAAATGATGAAACTTCAAATCAAAATATATCTATCACAGAACATATAACCTGCGAGGATTTTGTGGAAGTGCCATCAACTCCGCTCAAGCCATTGAAATATTAGAACAGCCTACTTCAAGGAAAAGAAAATCGAATGATCAAAGAAAGGAATTGTTTGAGAAGCACAACTCCATGCTAAAGGAGGTTTTTAATGCAATTTTTAAGACAATCAGCGAAGTTAAAGACTGTTTAAAAGAAATGAGTCAGCATCAGAAAAAAATATGTGATGATAAAACCAAAACTTTAGAAGAAATAAAGACAGTTTTAAAGGAAACAATCCGGTACCAGAGAAAAAGAGAGACAGGAACAAAGACATCAAGAACTGCATTATTTCCTTCATCAGAACTCTCACTTGAATAAAACATTAGAAACATATTTTTTCTTTTAAATTGCAATAAAATTCTTAATATAACCAAATGAAGCAAACGTCAAAATATATAGAGATGACATTTATGTTCCTTAAATTATCAATAACACGACGACGTCAACACAATACTTTTAATTAATACCGATATGATGTTGGGGTGACGGCGACAGCATTGAAGTGTGACGACGCCTATAGTATTGTGTTGACGTCGATGTCGGCATTCATAATAAGGGTGAATAAGTGTAAAATATGTATATTCAACATTTTTGTCACAAAAAAAAAAAAACGCCATTAATGTCAAATGTTAAAAATAAACAAATTTTGTTTTGTTTACTTTCCCAACTAGCCTTTCGCATGCCTTATTGGAACTGGGGCATTAAATTGAATTGTAATAATCATAATAATAGTAAAATAAGAAACTCTGCTTAGCCCAAAGTAGCATATAGTTATTTGCCAGCACGATTCTTCGCTTTATTGCGATGCTGACATCATTATTTCTGTTGATGGCAGACCCGAGGTATATAAATTCTCCTTGCAGAATCTATTGGAAATCGAACCCACAACGCCCAGACTGATAGGCTAGCACACAATTCATTAGCCTACGGATGGCATCTAGTTCTTGACTTAAATAATGAAACATGTATTATTTCACAGATGTTACATTATTTTGTGTCAAGTACCAAAATTTTAACTAAACATAAAAAATTTTCAAATTACGTCGAGCCTCTAAAAGCTACGAAAATTTAACAAATGTAACCAAACGACATCACTGGTATATAGCATTATGTAAATGTGCATTCTATATAATTAATAGACAAAGACGTTTTTTTTTTAAACCCTTTTACGTCCGTAATACTGCACCGATTGTAGAAAGAATTATATATTATATGAATTTTAATTTTATTTGAATTATTTTTTAATGAATAAATTAATTATTTAGGCTTAAGTTCTTAATAATGAAGAGATAAAGAAAAAAATGCATTCCACTCTGCTGGTGTCTAATTTTTTATCTCTTTATAATTAAGAACTTAAGCCTAAATAATTAATTTATTCAAGAATTATATATTTTTAAAGCTTTTTTTTTACACAATCTTTTTAATTTTATTTAAATCGGTTCAGTGCTTAAGGAGTAATACGACTAACACCAATAAACAAATGCATGTTCTGCTCAGAAATAAAAGGGACAAAAAAAAAAAAAAAAAAAATAAAATGAAGTAAAGTAAATCCAATATTGCATATTTGAGCCAAAAACTGGTTGAGTTGGAACAGTGGGTGCGCATCTCGCATACAAAGAGAAAATGTTTGTCCTGAACCTCGGGAACTATAATAGGCAGAGGGTTGAAATTCTGTACTTTTAGAGTAACATTTGTTTTCAAGTTAAAGCTGGTGATTAGGGGAGAGCCAGACACTCTCCATACAAAATAATTATCCTATATCTACATAAAGTGACAACCTTTAAATTTGACATAGGCTTCTCAGAGAAACGTGCGTTTTCGTGTTTAAGTATGGCCACACTATTGCTACTTTATTTTTTGATGATGCGTGCAGCAAAGTGCGCCGGTGATATCTTGTACGATTTAATTATGCATTAAATATGTCTTTTAACATGACTTCTTATGTTTTTGTTTGGTTGTTATCCGAAAATTTGTGATTTTTTCTTCAATTCACCTGGCCGCCTTGGTAGAACCGCATGTTTTAGTAAAATATTCAGGTTCTTATTACATCGAAATATTACTTTTTATTAGTTTTTTCTTCAGAAAAATAACTATATTTGAATGTCTTTTAAAAAACTATAAATTTTTTTTTAATTCTATTTCATATTTGTAATAGTGTTGTTGGCTGGTTTTTTACACACATTTTTAAAAATGTTCTTAAATTCAATAATGTGCCACACGCTAGGCACAACTGCTGAATAATTCCGGTAGTCGTCAAAACATATTAAACAGCTCGAACAATAAACCACAGAAGAGACAGAAAGCAAGAGAATTGCTATTTTTAGATTATTCCAAAATAGAAAAGAAAGGCACGATAGTGATGTTGAAATAACAGAAATGTTTTCTGAAAAAGATTAAAAAATAATTTTAAATTCACTACCTAGATAGTGTCTTGCCCAGACATGCATTTGTCTGGAAAACAGTCGCACTTGCATATAAATAAAGTAAGTAGTATTGAAAATAATGTTACTTATTATATATGGATTTCGAATTTTCTCTAAACAAATGTGTGTCCGGCGTAGACTATCTTAATTACTCTTAATAAAATGTTCATTCATTCACATGTAGATTTAGTTTTTTATTTTAAATAAATAGTGGCAACAATTTTATACTGCTCATAAATGCATTAGTAATCGGGTATTCAATATTTGAAATTTTAAAAATAAAGGAAAGAAATATATATTTTAGTTTTTTTCATTTTGTTTACAGTAATGGGCAAAAATGTAACAAAGACAACGTATTGATACATGCAAACCTTACTTATTTGTTGATGATATTTTACTCTTATTTGATACTGATAGGCTGATAGTGATGTCAACTTTTTAAAGACCAAACGCGTCGACCCCGCGGAAAAAAAGAGCTAAAAAGCTCTTTTTTCTTCTCCAGTCTGTTTTATTGTTGTATGTAAATTTTAAAGGTAAATTTTTTACAGTTACAAAAGGTTCAGTTAGGTTTTAAAATTTATACAAATATTTTCATAGCTACTCGTACATAATTAAATTATAATCACCGCTGTTCTGAAAACCGAATCCGAACTTTTTCGATTATGACACGAATTCACTTTTCTTAGTGTTCTGTAAATCGAAATCCATTAGTACTCTATTATTACTTCGATTTACTTTTAAGAGTCGAAAGTAAATCGAGCTGAATTTTCACTTGTTTCATTAAATATTTGTTTATTTAATATTTTTCTTCTATTTGCAGGTGTTTTGGCTTTTGAATTTTATACACTGCTTTACAGCGAAAATGTTTAAACTTTGTATTATATTTATATTTTTCTACATTAATTGTGAAATTTAGTATGTGACTTGGGTATGTGTAGATGTAGAACTGTATAGTTTTTGGGCATAATCGGGAGGGGGCAAGAGGTAATTTCCTTGCCCCAAAATTTTGTGAACGCTCTATAGGTCATACCGTATGACATATTAATACGAAATTTAGTATTTAGCTTTGGTTTATGGAGATGAAGAGCTGTATAAATTTTGGGCATGATCGGGAAGGTGCAAGGGGTAGTTTACTTACTCCAAAATTTTGTACAGACACGGTATGGCCTTTAAAAATGAAATTCAGTATTAGCCTTTGGTTTATGGAGATGAAGAGCTGTATAAATTTTGGCTAGTCACGAAAAAATATATATATTTTTTTCATTTCGGTTATTATATTGGTGTTTCTCAATATAATATTGCTTGAAATATAAAATAAATATGCTCTAATAAAAAAGATACTAGTATTTAAATTTACCATCAAATCGATGCAACAAAATAAAATAAGGAAATTATTAAAACAAATTAATGGTAGGGTTTTCTTTTTTTGTTAGAGCTTTTTTATTCGATTTGGTCCACTGTGTTTTAAAGTTTTTTTAAACCAAATATAGAAATTTTAAACTATAGATTTTGTTATTATTTGTGATAAAACAGCTTCTTGAAAATTCTCAAAAAATTTATGAAAATTTAAATTCGATCAGTCTTTCGAACTCGTTCTTTTTTTCGGTCCAAACAAATTAGGTATTATTTGACGCGTAATTTAATAGGCTTCAGTGACTATCAGTGACGTGTTAAAGAGCAGTATACATCGAAAAAACAAATTATCTGGTTAATGGCCGAAATAAAATATAAGTACATATATATTTTTTTCGAGATCAGCACCACCTACTTATTCTAAAAAAGCAATATAAATTTTAAACATAAAAAGAACTTATTCAACCTTTTTTTCAAATGTGCTAAATTTCTCCATTTATAGAATATTTAAAATAAACAGCCATTTTCAAAAAGAATCCAATTATTATTTCCTTCTTCTGGCCATACAAGTACATACAGTTTTGTTTTTACTTAATATTTTGACTTGGTGGTAAATCATAACTTGAACAGCAGCTATTACATCTTTGTAAGCCATATGATTTTATATGAATGTTTTGTGATTGACAACAACGGTGAGAGAATAAAGGGTAAACAGGAAAATTTTGTTTAACAAAGCATAAAGTGCGAAACGCGCTTTTCATAAGAATGAAAAGAGCTATCTTAGCTCTTTTTCCTGAAAAATGGCTAAAAGGTAAAATTTCGAGTCAGAGGTAACCAAAAAGAGCTAAAAACAGCGCGAAAAGTGCTAAATTGGCATCGCTGCTGATAGGGATTTCGCTGATGTATTAGAGTCTAATAGAAACTAAACTAATCTTGATGAAGTTTGCTAAACCCGTCTAAGTCTTAAGCGATTTATCTGCATTTGATATTTTATTAATGATTTTTAAATTGAGTTTATAAGCGAACTTTGGAGATCTTTTATAATAAGGGTTGCACGTTGTTGAAACTTTTTATCTTATGCCTTACGCATTTTTCGCAATCCAATAATGATTGTTCGTAGTGGTAAAAACCTTTTATCCTGCATGAGCACAAATAACGATGCTCATAACACGCTCATTATAATATTTCGTTGAATTCATTTCTGTTTATTGCACACGAGTAGCGATGAGTAAACAATCATAAACACCGAAGACAAACGAACTAAATGCGATTAGCTTGCAGAGTTTTCAAAAGCAAGTTTGAATAAGTATGAGTAAATGTTGAACATAATAACCAAGAACTTGGGCGAGTTCAAGCAATTTTATGCTTTCAGTGAAACACGAACAACGTAACTAATGCTTTTAATAGCAATAGTAACGTTCCTTTAAAGGTTTTCATTTCTCAAGAATGACCAAAAATAGTATAGAAAGTTCGTTTTACTCGGTCAGCTATTGCGTATATGATACGAACACTGGTTTGCTTACTAATAGTATGGTAGTTTAATAATAATAAAGAATTTTTGATTTTGTCTTGAACGTAATTTTTTAATTATCAGGTATATTAAAATCTTACAACATTTTGATATTATTTTATATATGTTTGATTAAAGACCATTCGCACAACTTCCTTGTAAAATAATAGGCGCAACTAAGTTATATTTTTCTTTAAAAATTTATTCGATTTCAATTTCACTCGGTTTTGGATTACAGAACATACCCGTATATATGTAGTTTTCACAACATATTTTGATCGTTAAAGATGAAAACATGTAAAGTTTCTCCACGTTATTCTTTGGGGTCCTGTGCCCTGTAGTTCCCTCAATAACACCTACTTAGTCTACAAGTTAAGTCAATTTTAACATTTAAAAATTTTTCGTTTTGGGAAATAATTTCCAAAACGAGTCTATTAACAGAACAGCCTTGTATGTGTGGGTATATAACAATAATTACTACAATATTCATAATATTGCTTGCATCTAAAGAAATGTCGTGTTACATTATTGCTCCTCACTGTATTTTCGGTAAACTGATGCGATGTACTTATGGGGCGGCTAAATTTTCTCTATTGAATTACTTATAATGACATTTATCATTAGTTGTGTTTTTAAACTGCAGTGAATTTCACGTAAATTTTTGTTAATTTTAAAATTGATTTAAAGAAACAACTTAAAATACATAAAAATAAATTTCAAAAAATCATACATACATATACATACATAAATAAGTACATTACTGTTCAAAATGGAAGTTGGCCGTATTCCTAGTGAAGCGTTATTGTACCATAATATACCATTGACTGTTTTTGATTTTTTCACAACATCACCAGTGGGCAGTCCCATTGAATATGGCTCATATATGTCAGGTTATACGCAAACCATTTTTGTTACCATCCTACAATTTTATTCATTCCTCATTTCATGTTTATTTCTTATTACCAATTTTTAATTTTGAATGCATTATACTTCCTGTTGTTCATCCAAATGAGTCTCATAAAAACAATAATTGACATACGCAACAACTGCATACATACATATGTATATTAATCGAATTCAACTTCTAATCAAATTCATGATATAGATGCAGCCTTTGAATCACCCGAGCCCTTGCCTGCTGTTTTGGACAGTGACTTTATGCAAGAGGTGCCCAATACCGATTTAGGTTTGGACTCTATGATTGAAGTTAATGTGCCAGAGTCAAAAGAACATTTATATGGAGTTATTCGTTGGATTGGCATACCACCTGGCCAAAAGGATATTATGATTGGTGTGGAACTTGAAACTGATTGCATCGACAAACAACTTATAACCACAGATGGTGGTTTCGATGGTATTCCGTAAGTGTTATTTTTGTTATTTTTAATATTGATCAAATAATTCATTGGTTCTTTAACCTCCTTTTTTATTTTAGATTATTTAAATGCCCAGCAGGTCGTGGTATTTTTGTAACTAGCGATCAGTGTTCGATTGACAGGCGATTTTTAGGTGCATGTGGTGGACCTGTTAGCAACGGTTTTTGTGAGCGAAAAGATAATAAAACCAAAACTTTTAATGGCTTTCATGACGACCAGCAAACGTTTGGTCATATGGAATGCCCAGTTGTACCAGGAGCCGTGGCACCAATAAGTAAGTTTATTTATCATAAAAAATATCTGACGAAATATCTCTGGATTTCTGGTTAATAAGCGGGCCACCTCAAAACACTAACTGCATTGCTACATGCTATATGCTGATACTTAGTAATAGTTTTGCGGTCCAGATGAAAATGGGCGGAATTTGAACGGTGGGCGTGTTATCTTTTATACAAAGAAAATAATAATTTTTCTATATCAAATTTAAATTTCATTAAAAACCGAAAATTAATAAAAAAAAACAAGCGTAAAACCATCAATAATTCGTTAAGCTAAAATATCTAGTTTTTTCCAAAAAATCCGATTTTAAAAAATCTATAATACAATAAAAACTTTTTACTTTGGCCCGTGTTCGAATTCTGTCTTCTCCAAAAACTCTAGATTATCAAAAAAAAAAAAAAAAAAAATGGAATTTCATCGAAATATCACACTTTTATCAGAATTTCACCACACAATTTTAAGTGTACAACAAATCGTTATTCGGTTAGTTAATTCGTTATTAGTTAATTACCTTTTAGTTTAATAAATCTTAAGGTCAATGAAAAATTTAACTATGGAAATATTAATGTTAAAGTTTAAAGACTGCTATTTATACTTTGGCCAAGGCTATATATCGTAATGGGTTGATAAGATAAACAAACCAATATCGTTTACACACGATTGGTCTTTTACTTGAAAACTTTTTATATTGTTTTAGAATGTACGAGTCTTAATGGTTTGAAAGATCTCTGTGGTAAATTCAAAGGAATACAGGGTCATCATAATTCTTGTTATCTGGACGTAACATTATTTTCTATGTTTGCTTTTACACCAGTATTCGATGCAATTATATATCGACCACCCGAAAAAGATGTAAGTAAAATAATTAGAATTATTTTGTTTAAATAAAAGAATCCGATATTGTTCAATTGCAATGAGTAAACTAACTATATCTTCAATTTTAGGATATTTTAAAATATACTGAGGTGCAGAAAGTTTTACGTGAAGAAATTGTGAATCCCTTGCGCAAGCATATGTTTGTTAGAGCTGATCGTGTTATGAAATTACGTCAACTATTGGATAGACTAAGCTCAGTAAGTGGATTAACAAACGAAGAAAAAGATCCTGAGGAGTTTTTAAACTGTTTATTGTCGCAAATAATGAGAGCCGAACCATTTCTTAAGGTATAAAGATAAATTAAATAAAGTTAAAAAAATATTTACCGGAAAAAATTTTCTTTTTATAGCTTAGTTCTGGCCAAGATGCCCACTACTACCAATTGTTTGTCGAGAAAGATGAACGCTTGTCATTTCCCAGTGTTCAACAATTGTTTGAACAAAGTTTTTATACATCTGATATTAAACTAAAGGAAGTACCTTCGTGTCTTATCATACAAATGCCTCGATTTGGTAAAAGTTTTAAAATGTATCCGCGCATTTTACCATCACATGTATTGGATGTTACTGATATCATTGATGATTGTAGGTTCTTTAATAACTAAACACTTAAGGTCAAAGCGAATCAGTTTATCAGCGAATTCACTAATTTGTATATAAAAGATAAAAAAAATTGCAAGTAACAAAGCAAATTAATAAATTCGATATTGCCAGCACCTGGTAAATTGATTCGCATTTCTTAAGACGTTTAAAAGTTCGTTTCGCTTTTTTCGTAGCACCTCGTCAATGTTCGGTTTGCGGCAAATTGGCTGAATTTGAGTGCCGTGATTGTTTTGGCACTCTTCAATATGGTATTGGATTGGAGAGTACTTCATTTTGTCCTAAATGCCTGGAAACCGTTCATAAACATGCAAAAAGGTTTGTATGTAAATACTTTTCATATTTTTTATTTAATTTATTGATGTATATTAGACCACCCATATATGCAAATGTGTTATTTTTTCGCTCCCCGCGCATTTTCGGTTATGTAGGGGGTAAAAGATATGTTGTGCATAAAAACCATAAACCGGCCAGGCCCCTCGCATTTAAGTGGTAAAAATGGCCTTAAAAAGCTGTACGAAATATATGTAGCTTTACTAATTAATAACTCTAAAACTGAGAGGTTTTTGTGGTTCTTGTAATTTACTTATATAAACTTTTATTCGTTATAAAGGGACAACTGTTTTGTTCATCAAACTTTTAACCCACGATAAAGCGTTAGTGTTTTTTAGCGGTTAAATTCTTGAAAAAGAACTTTGAATCGCTCGCACTCATTTTTGAAGGCATGTACATAAGAACTCTCTTCATCATGAGATAGAACACTTTGAACTCATTTAGTTTGTATGTGAATAAAGGTTTTCTGAAACTGACTCAGGCCTGCAATATTATTAAGTAATTTTAATACTGAAATTCTAGAAAGTGCGCGAGTCCATTATTTACGTTTTCTAAGTATTAGTCAATCATAATATTTTGCCGATTAATCGAAAAATATTCGATTAATCGATCAGTTTTTAAGTTCTTTTGAACATAATTTAGTTAATATATCGTAATTTAATTTACTTTATGATCAATGGACTAAAACCTGACTCTGGTCTAAAATACTATTGATCAACTTACAAAATCGAAAGAGTTTATATCTTGCAAGTTTATTAATTATATTTTAGACCAGAGTCCCGTTTTAGTCCATATTCATAAATCGTCGGACGCAGGCACCATAAATATGGGGCTTAAATTGTCCAAACTTTCTTGTCGGATTTTAGGATTTAACAAAATTAATTTTCGTTCCCAAAAAGGTTCAAAAATAAACAAAAATAATATCTGCATACCTAATAAAAGGGAACTCGTTTTTTTGAATTCCTTTAACGAACTTCTCCTTTTTCTTATCTTTATAGAACACATCACAAGCATCGCGAATTGTCTGTGCCGCAAGATTTCCGTGTAATGGCCAATGACATTACCGTTCCACGTTTGTATATGGAACTCTTTGCAGTTCTTTGCATTGAAACGTCGCATTATGTTGCATTCGTAAAGGCTGGTTCTGGTCCCGACGCACCGTGGTGTTTCTTTGACTCCATGGCAGATAGAAAAGGTGTGGTAGACTTTTAACATACAAATTTACAAGAAATAATATTCAATAAATTTATTTTTTATTTTAGGAGAATTAAACGGATACAATATTCCGGAAATGATAACAGTGCCCGAATTACCGCAATGGCTGTCAGACGATGGAGCCCGAAATGTAAATGAAACCTCTTCCAATGATAAAATGTTACCAGAGCATGCCAAACGTTTGTTTTGTGATGCGTACATGTGTATGTATCAAAGTACAGATGTTATGATGTATCGTTAATTAATACATTAATAATGTTTTTATTTTATCTTAACGAATTAAGTTCCCTTTTTTAAGTTCTATTAACAAAACATACTTAGATGTTATCTTGTTGTTGAAGATACAAATTTATTTACAGCCGGATTAATCTGAAAATCGTGTTTGAATTAAATAAAATACACAACAATTTTATTTAAAAAGTATTTATTTTTCTTGAATTTAATATAAAATAAATAAAATAAAATTGACTGCAGGAGAGGGAATGAGCTATGACAATTAGCTCGCGAGAAAACCTTTTGTACAAGAAAAGTTTTGATGTAGAGAAACTGTCATTTTACTAAAATTTAGGCCAGAAATGATTCTTTTTAAACTCTTCACTACTACTACTCTTATTAGTTTTTTTTTTCCATTTCATACACCAGTTAAAGATAAAATATAAATTTAAAAATAAAGGAAAAATAAGTAGTTCATTTTTTTATTTTTATTTAATTCGCATTTTTCACTATACTGATATACGGTTGCAAAATGGCTTGTTGCAGTTGCATTAAATGATTATTATATTATTGTTATTAAATAGACAAAACTAGTTAAAAGCATATTCAGATGTGGTTCTTGAAAATATTACCTTCAGCCGGCTTATGCTACTGCTAATGGTGAATCGCACACAGAGGTTTCAAAACGTTTTTTTTTTTTTTGGAAATAATTCGGTAGCTCATGAATCACTAAAGATATTTTTTAAAAAATTTTACTGGCGGATGCAGACGATCGGCCCCCTAGGGTAAAGGAGGCTTGTGGGTATGCCCCCAAAGTTGGGTTCCTCGGACATAAATTTTTTTTGGTTGTCATAAAAAGTTTATATATAACTCAAATGTTGAAGATTTTTCAAACTTAGATAGACCTTGAAAATATCTAAAAAAAAATGTGCATACATGTCAGAATTATCTCTTTAATTGTGAGAAAAAATTGCCTTAGAAAATACATATATATTTTTTTTTAATTTTTGACCGACCTTAACTTCGTATTTCGTGGTGGATTAATTTATAATCAGCTGTGTAAAACAGTATTAATATTTGATATGATATCAGTGTTTCTCCGGTTTTTTTTCCAAAATGGTGATATAGCTTACTTGTATAAATGTTATTTATTTATTTATTTAATAAGAAACTTAATAATAATTAATTTTTACAAAGTTACATCGGTACTAGTATATTTTTTGAACTATTTTAAAGACAGCCTATAACAAATGCAAAAAGAAAATTGGGGTCATTGGGTTGTCCCTCCACCGCAATCCAAACATGGCCAATTTTGAAATAAAATTTGTGAATTATTGTAAAATTCCTCTGAGTACAAAGCACCGATTGATTTTTAAAGCTTCATTTCTTGGCTACATACTCCAAAAGGATTTAAAGGACCCGTTGTTAAAAACAACAGTTTCTTGAAACATCATTCCCGTTTTAGGAATGTGTGTTAAATTTTATACTGTACCTGCTATCCCCGGTGCGCTACATCCATCCACAAAAAATACAATAAACACTCAGAAAAAAAGTATGGCCAAACTTTAGCTCGAAAACGCACGATATGCTCACGTCAAAAATGTTTTAGTTTATATACAAGATACGACACACAGTGCTTTGTTCCCATATAACGATGGAACAAAAATTGAAGGAGTTCACACAGACTTTTGAAACTTTGCAGAACAGTTATATTTAGTCTAAGAAAAATTTTAGTTTTTGAAAAAATCAGAACAAGAACACGCCTACCGCCCATGTTCCAAGAAGCCAATGTTCTTATATTTGCTGTTATTAAAAAAAAAACAAAAAAAAAAATATGAAATCATTGGTTTGTTAATCTTGAAAAAACGACTCTTGATCCTGTCAAATGTCCTTTATAGAAATATTGCAATAAATCTTACAAAAATTATGCGAATTTCATGAAACTTATGAATACTTATTAGTAGAGAAGTGTACATGACTGTTTTTGGCTCACGGTCACGCATACTCACGGTGAGATAAAATTTACTCACGCACGATCACGCATAATTAATTTTAGAAAAAATCCGTTCAAAGTTCATCGCCACTACTTTAAACGCTCTCTTCATCATAAACGATACATTTGTAAATATCTTCAAAATCCATATTATTTTCAATCTAAATATTTCCTCTTTAAAACATAAATGGATCTGTGGATTGTAACAAATGAGTCCTCAAATCCCTACGCGTGTCTATTCAAGACGTTTTTTGGGTATGCGACAACCGTACTTTTCTCACATTTTTGTGATTTGTTGATTTATTTCTTCCGACAACCAGCCTAAAATGTTTTTTTATTTAATTATTTTTTGAATTTCAGAAAGGTGTTCTAAATCATTTGTACCTATTGGCAAATTAAAATATTACATCAATTCCGTTGATTAAAATGTTCGTTAAATTTACTACATCATAGACACTCACTTGTACTCACCTCAGAGTACAGTATTTATGCTCATATTGATATAAATTAAAGATTACACTATATGTAAATTTTTTTGGTAAAAATTATTTCAAGTAAACTTAAATTTTTTATGAATATTGACCCCAATAAAATTTTTAAGTCATTCTGCTTTATTTAACTATTTATATAAAAAAAATTATTTTTATAAATAATAAAAATAGCACTGAATTTAATAACAAAAAATAGAAAAATATGCTTTTTTTTATTTGAATTTTTTTTCCAAGTTCCGGTTCGAATTTTATAATTTTTTTATTGCCGATCAAACCAGAATACCATATTTTTCTTTTTTTTTGTAATGTTCAATAAAAATTTTGGAATATTTAAGAATCAATTAAAATAAATGCCATCTTAAAAAATATTATAAACAAACTATTGTAATACATTGTTTAATTATACTCTACCAATTGTAGATTAGTTTTTCATAGAACTTATGTATTAGTTTTATATTTCAATTTATGAAATTTTTTATTCATTCGAATTTTAACTTTCATATCAATAAAACATATTATTTATAAAATATAAAATACGAAAGTTTATGGGCGAACAATGCAAGGATGTTCCTCATGGAATAGGAATGGAATGGGATATGAAAACTGGTCTTTTCGAGTGAAAATGTATTTGGATGCAATAGATGTTTTGGAAGCAGTAGAATCAAATCAGCCAGAAGGACGAAGAAAATTTATTGAGAAGGATTAGAAAGCGAAATCAGTCCTGGTAAGCTGTATAGCCGATGACTACTTGGACTACGTTCGTGATAAATCCACATCAAAAACTGTATTTGCAATTGGCAAGATTAAAGTCACTGTAACAAAATATTTGCAAAAAGTTCTAATAACTTATTATTACTAATAATGTTAGCTACCAAAAAACCAAATTTCGGTGGTCTGCTTCCAAAAGTTAAATGTGTGCAGCTGTTTTCAAGAAAAAGTCAAAACTAAGTTTTGTTTTTCATATATAAAGCATTAAAATTTCTGGCTTTTGCGCCCTCTAGTGCCGACAATAGTAGCTAAAACTTATAAATTCGTACACATGGGTTCGAATTATGGTGTTAGCTGTCGAATAGTATAACTTTCGTTACAATACAAGACCAAGTTATTTTTTGGCTGCATACAAAATGACCCTATGAAAAATCGCCCAAAAGCATAAATGAAAAATTTCCCAAGAAATTTTGGGTGTTTTTCGTCATTTTTGGAGAATAATTCATTTTTATTTTTTTTTCATTATGAAAAATCGTCCAAATGTTTTAATCAGCCTTATTGTGCAAGGCGTTGTCGTATAAAAAACCAGGCGTTTTGAAAAATGCGTATTGTGCAAGTCGATAACGCCAAAAATACGACTTAAAATGTAAATCTATTACAATTTTCCGTACCGTGTATGGCGTTCTTGCCTTTAAAATACGACAAAAACTGTCGTTGGAGTTTGTCATCACGACTGAAATAAAAACAGCAATTAAAGAAATTAAAATAAAGAAACAAGTCTTCCAACGGTATTAGTTTTCTTCAAAAGTATGTTCTAAAACTATTTTGCGAGAAAAATGCGGAGATTTGGTTAAGATTCTGTGTTTTTTTTAATTTTTCTGTCTTGTAGGCAATTTCTTTTATTAAACATATTTGGCTGTAGAAAAAACCGATAAAATTTACTGAAGATTCCTGCAAATTTGATTTTTTCAGTGAATCTCTAAATGGAACATATTCTATAATTTTAGTAATTCGCAACGAAAATGTTATTTAATCTACATACATACTTCGAAATATCAGCAAAAAGTTGCATCTTTATGCTGAAGTCGCATCTTTATGCTGAACACTGAATATGACATATGTACATATTTACGCTGCAAGCAACTCATGGTCTATATGTATGAGTTATTAGCAAGGTGAAGCTCTCATTTATAGAAGTCGAAATGTATAATAGAAAAAGATTTAAAATAGAAGAAGAAATCTTCAAATGTGTAAAATTAAGATCAGAAAAATTTTGAATTTTTTTATATCAGTTAAGAAAATAGGAAATTGAAGAATAAACTTGAACTTAAAGAAATAAAATATTAAAATTTTTATTAAATTTGAATTTGATCTATTACAAAAAATTTCTTAGGCGTTTTTTTACACGGTACGGAAAAAATTAAAAAAACGCCATCGACTATGCTAGCTGACGTAAAACGACAACGCCTTACACAATAAGGCTGAAGGAAAGATCACCCATTTTTGATATAAAGTTTACCTTAAACCGCAGAAGTGTTAACATTAAAAATTTATTAGGATTTAAACTGAAAAAAAGCAGACAGAAACTAAGTTTTCTTTTAAATAATTAATTTCAACTCATATTAGCAAACTATTTGTACCTTTATTATGTTTTTATTCACATACATATATTTCCTTTCATAATTATTTTAATGAACGAATACAATATTTATTTGCGTACATTGGCAACAATATATTTAACTTGGTACCAAAACGCTGCCTAACAGACCACAGATTACATACAACTTCTTCTCAAAGCTTGCTCGATGAATTCAATCAACGGTTCAATTAATTTAAATCAACGATTTAATTTAGCAAAGTTTGTAGCGAACGTGACCACGGTTTGGCAGCACCCCCAGGAACAGCAGGTGTCACAGCTTTCTTGGATTTTGATCAAAGATCACATACAGAAGTTGCAAGCTGAAAGCTTTCTCGATAAATTATACCAATATCAATGCCCTTACTAAAACTATTGACATTTTCATATTTAATAATTTGGGCGATAATTCATTTATATTTGGGTATTTTTATTATTTGGCCAAATTTCCATTTTTCTTTTTTTGACAATCTTTCATTTCTTTAGGGTGGTTCTTCATTCGGCAATTTTTTATTTTTGTTTTTGAGCGATTTTTCATAGAGCCATTTTGCATGCAGCCTTATTTTTTGTATTTTTGTCTATGGAACAAAGCACTTTGCGAAGCCCACTATTCCCATACAATCATTTTTATGCTAGACTATTCATATTAACACGGTAATAATTTTTTATTTTGTATGGTAGGTAGATATGTGCAAATATTCAAGACTCTAGATATTGTAGTTCTCTAGGTACACAATAATATTTGTTCACTTTGTGTAGTCGCTACCACAATCCCAATCCAGTCTAGCTCATTAGTATGAGGGTTACTTGTGCAAAGTTTTAAGACTCTACCTATTTAGTTCTCTAGTTGGACTATAAAAACTTTTCACATTGTGTGGGAGGTACCACGCCTACTATTCCAATCCAGCCTGTGTTTCGTTAAACTATGTATATTAATCACGTTACGATAAAGATTAAAAAAAATGGTCAAATCAAATGATGAGATTTCACAACGAATGACTGTATCATGAATATTCTAGCTGTAAAGGTAAAAGTTTTTTTACGAAACATTAATCTAGAAGTCATTCCCTTTTCTCTGATTCCATTTACTTGTATAAAAATTATATGCTTAAGCTGTAGGAGATCCACAAATCTGGAAAATTTAAAATTTTTATAAGAACAATTTGTGTCAATATGAAAAAATTCGCAATTGTGTGTATAAACACAGAATGTATATAAACATATTTTGCATTTTTACATGAAAATTAGAAAAAATTTATTAATGTCTGGCGGGAGTTCGAACCCTGACTACTGCACAGAATTTTTTTTTTTAAATTAGATGATTACCGCAAGGTAGTGTTTTGTGGTTGCTAGTAGTGATCTGAACGTCATTATTAGTCAATTCGAAATTCGTGGTGATATTTTTTTGAGCCTCGAGCACAGCACTAGGGTTTAACAGAAAAAGACAGAGTTAGCTTTTTCACCAGGAGATATAAAGTGGTCGGTTCCAAACCACCTAATAGCAGAGGTATCGAGGTAAAACTATCAAATGGCTAACTATAAGTTGGATGAAGCCACAAAAAATATACTTGGTGTGGTAATGAATAAAGAAAACAAAATCCATAAAAGAGGAAAATTTTAGGTAGTGGTGGACTTGTTCTAACCAAATGAAGATAAACAAGTAAAAGTGCTATATTCGGCCGTGCCGAATCTTCTATACCCCTCACTACGGTGATTTTATTTATACAGACATGTACAGCATTATCCATATTGTTGACTCTTTACTTAAATAAAGTCGTATGAGAAAAAATCATTATTCATGAGTTAAAGAAATAGAAGACAAATTCCGTTTGCTACAATTGTCGCCGTGTTGTCAGCTACTTAATGATATTGAAGCCGACAGCTACATCGTAAACTCTGACATTGTTGTAGAAATACTTATTTTGCTTTTATAAAATAAAATAACTTTTTCAAAAAAATTATAAATATTTCCTCCAATACTTTTTGTTTGAATATGAATTTGTAATTTACAATTTTGTGACATTTTCTTCTGTTGAATAAAATAGAAATTAGTCTAAGTTGACAGCCACAACGGTGGCCGTGTAGCCACGTAGCTTTGCTGACTTCAAAATAATCGTTTTATTTTTGACAGTTTGTAGTTGGTATCCTGATGATGTCTATGTGTTTAATGCACCAAGGTTTTAAAATAGAGATATTATCTATTTAAAAATCAAACGCATTTAAAAAAATATGTTACTCTATATACACACATACATACATATGTATATTTTTAATATTAAACATATGTTATGTTACAGTCATGATTTTGATTTTCAAAGAAATATTGAAATTTTTGTTTTAATTTTTCCAAAATTGTGTGTAAAAATTTTTTGTAAAAATATTTTTTTAAAAATTTTTTGTAAAATTTTATTCGAAAATTTTTTGGAAAATTTTTTTTCGAATATTTTTCTGTAAAATATCTTTTTGAAAATGCTTTGTAAATTTTTTTGTAAATATTTTTGAAAAAAAATTAAAATTTTTTTTTAAAAATTTGATTGAAATTTTTTCGTTAAATTTTGGACCTTTTTCCAATCTATATTGAGTTAGAATGGTCAAACTAAAGCAAAAAGAAATCCTTCCAAAAAAAAAATTTCATCATATTGACACATGGGGGTCCTTTTAACTGCTCCTATTTGTCAGTGGGTACCCTGTGGGTCCATTGGCTACCTCTATGCGTATTGCTTTCTATTAAGGTCTCTAATACAAATCAAAGCAGAAAAACCCTATCAATCTAAAAACAAACAAAAATCGCCCTCGCAGGGGGTTATTGATCCCCCGAGATCTGTATGCACTCCTTGCGATCTACCTGTCGCAGTCTAATATTTATTTGACAAAAAAAGGCAAAACAGAATCTTTAAAGCCGAAAAAAATTAAAAAAAAAACGTAAAAAAATATAGGTGGGCGTGGTTTTTGGCCCGTAGCCTCCAAAGGAATGATCCGATGTTGCTGAATTGCAATACCAAAATTTTCGAAACTATGCCTGACAGATTGGTGTGCTTAAATTTTGTGTATCTCTTCTTGTGCCTTGGCAAATGACATTACCACACTAACACGGACAGACGGACAGGCGGACAGACGGACATCGCTTAATCAACTTCTCTATGTATAAGGATCCAGAATATATATACTTTATGGGGTCGGAAATGAATATTGTAGAAATTACACACGGAATGACAAACTTATATATACCCTTTCCACCTGTGGTGAAGGGTATAATGAATGGATCATGCTGAATTCAATAAAATTTATCATATGCCTCTTTCTGAGTTTGGTTGGTTTAATATTTCGGCTAATAATTTTAAAGTAAAATACTTGGCTTTATAGTTAGGAGTCTATTTATATAGTAAATTGCTCTGGGTTAGGGGATATCCATAAGAAATAATATGAAAAGAATATGATCAAAAATATTAAATAGGATTTGTACATCGGTTGTAACACCCGTTACATATGGTTCGAAGATGAATATGAGACCGGTGTGGGGCCCTCATTCTAGGAATTAGTGTACGCATATGGTACGCATTCCCGAGATACTGGCGGCCCTTAAGGCCATAGAATTGGTGTCTGGGAACGTGATATAACAGCAAGTAACTCTGTTCGAAAACAGCCAAGCCGTTTTAAATCAAAGATAATGAGGAAATGCAAACAGGCGCGCAATATGTTGATGGACAGTTTTAGAGTTAGATCGTGTATGGTTCCGAGTTACTACAATATTAAAAAGAACGAAAATGCCGATGATCGATACTAATCGATCCTACGGGGTTCGGTAACACTGCAAGCTCTCACGGATCACTTGTCCGTTTTTAGACACGGAAAAAAAGTTGCAAAAATTATATGTGTGTGATCCCTTGGCACTGCGCTATTAGGACAAGAACCAGTAGATGAGTTAACGCAACGTCGAAATGAAGAGTAATTAAATTACATGCTATTACAAAGCCACATAGTAGTATAAATACATATATAGTGGGCGAAATACATATCGTCACCTGAAATGCAAAAGGGCGTAACAACATATTTTAAAATTTTACAGGAGATACAAAAAACTTCATAAAATCAAAACTATTGAAGTTAGAGTTATGATTTTTTCAGTATAGCATAAGAATACGATGATACATTTATTCCTAAAATGAAGGTTTGTTTCCAACGTTATTTATATAAGTTGTGTGGGATGCGCCCTTTTGAATTCAAAAAAGCTGAAGTCAAAATGGTGTAACAACAGAAATATTCTTATAAATAGTGAAAATGTATGATTGTGATTTGCTAGTCAGGTTTGAAGAAATAAGAATTACAAATAGATGCTTTTTATATGTATTTAATTTTATGCATATTTTTAATAACTGAAAATTTAAAAATAAGAAAATATTTTATCAACGAGAAAAAATTAAAGTTAAATTCATTGCAAAATTAAACATTTAGCCGTATTCACAAAAATTAATATGGATTTGATGTAGGAATTTTCCATAGTCAGTTTTTATGAATATCGCGTTAATCTTCAAATGAAATGTTGTCATAAAATAGGTGGCAATCTTCAGGTATTAATCTTTTCTGATCTTGGAGATGTTGCCATTTCTTCTTTGAGATTTTTAATCTCTCCGTATGCAATCGTGAAGGCTGTTCAACGGCGAAATCCTTTTTAGTTCTTTGTGGAAGTTCTCTATATTCATCTTCTATATTAGTTTTAAAACAAATGACTCCGGTTGGATCATATTCCAAGGCTCGTATCATGTTAACAGTGTTATCTCCAGATTTTCTACCTAATAAAAATAATTTCTAAAAAAGTATTAGTATGTAAGTAGTAGTTTTTCAGGTTAGGGGATTAGTTTTAAAAGATAGTTCTATAAATTTAATATGCATATAAGATAATTGTATTGTTTTTACCTGGCCGTATAGATGTGTAACGCTTTGGAATAGCTTCATAATTACGAAAATAGGTGTAGTTTAAATGATGAGCATTCAGTGGGAAAGGCGTTTTTCGCCTTTCCCACCAGCTGTGATGGCAAATTTACTTCCTTATTTTTTAGTTTTCTCAATGAGAGAGTGTGCGGCATCGCACTTCATTTGAGTATGTCCTACAACCTAGTATTTGTCCCGATCGTTACGTTTTTCTCAGCACAGAACAACAACAAAGCATTGGCTAAAATAGCGTTTCGGTTTTGGTAGCAACAACCATCTGAATATGTAAAAATATGGTGAAATTCTGAACTTTGTGATATAACTTTTTCTAAATGTTTTATAATGCATGTTGCAAAAGAAGATGACGTTAGGGTACCTTCCGTCTCGTCCCATATGTAGTTATCTGATTCATGTGTAATAACATTGTATACCGTAAAATTGTGTACTTGAAGCTTCATTTTATAATACGAAGAGTTAGCGTTAGTCTGAGGGAAAAGTTTGACTGGTTGCATATCTATACAAAGCAGTAAACAAAGACTAATTATATCGTTTAATTTTTAATTTTTAATTTCTCATTTTTTCAATTTCTAGTCTGTGATTTTCATATTCATCTTTTGATATATTTTTTGACTTAAAAGAAACGCACAAATCGCACTCATCATTCCTTGTTTTAAATATACCGCAATTACCTGCCTTAAAGACATCCATAAATATAGGAAACGATACTTGAGGAATTTCGTTTTCTTTTTGAGATTTACATTCCTGTATGTATAGATCATATATTTGTCTGTAAGACTTAAAATCTACCTCGAAGTATAACTTTTTACAATAACTCCGGCGATAACGTGAGTCCAATTTCATCTAACCATTTCTTTAAAAAGTTTAAACGATTTTCGAATCGTATTTTTTTCGATTATCAGAGGCTTTATTCTGATTTTCTGAAATCGCTGGAGTACAATGTAATCCGCTAGAATCTTTCCATGTTCTTACCATTTTTTGTGTTATCCCCAAAGTGGAGAGAAACATTTTCTGGCAAACTTGTATGCGATTAGAATTCAGTTTTAAGAAATAAAAGTTCGAGTTTAATCGTTTCGAATTTTCGAAGTAAATACGTTTTCTGTTCGATGTTTCTATTAAATTAACAACATAAAGTTTTTTTTGTTCCCAAAACATCTTCCAGAAAAGATCAAATATTTCCTTTCTTTTGTCTTCACAAAAAAGAGAACAATGTCGAGAAGCACTTTTTCACATAGTTTGGAACTGCAAGTTTGCCCCATTTCTCTAGGCTTTTTCTCAACTACATTATTTCCATTCGATCCGAGATATTTTCTTCCGTACATTCGATTTATTTTGTTTCTTACGCGAACATTTTTAAATTTTTCTTCACAATAGTTTTGGTTTTTATCCGACATTTTAGTAAAATTATATTTTTACATTTTAAAAAAATAACATACGTACGCACGAGCAATGAAAATACATATTAGTGTTGTCAGAAGTTACAAAAACGTAATAAAATAACTTTAAAATTTTAAAATATTTAGTGGCTAACAAAATTTAGGTCTAATATTAAATGCATAACCTAAGACAATTTCTTAAATTAAAACTACTCAAAAAGCGGGAAAAAGCATAATTTTAATGACTTAAAACAATATAATTCTTGCAAAAACAACCGACTGCAAAACAAATATATGTGCATCAATTCTAAACTAAAAATTTAAAAGGAAGTAATCTGTAAGAAATAGTACTCAATTCAAATATTTCTATACTTGTTGCTCTAACTGACAAGTAATATACGTTCTGTACATTCAAATGTCTATCCATAACGACAAATTACGTCAGATATTAGGACACCCTTTATTTTTTTACAGTTATTATTACTGGCACAGTAATAAAAAGTAACGGTTCCAAAGATATGGCCATATAGCTTAAAGAATATCACCTAGGGGACACTCTTTAATGTACAATTTTAAATTAAACACTTATTTTAAAGGACAGATTCTTTGTTAAGTTCAAATGTCTGTCTAAAACGGTTCAAAAGTTTGGCCATATGCATCAATTTACATCAACTATTGAGACACCTTTTAAATTTTTAAATATTTATAAATGTTATTATACGGGACATAGAAGTGGAGATTGTGTCTAATTTTCAAGAGTTTGTCTATAACGGTTCAAGAGATAGGGCTAGATAGGTAAAATTATATCAATAATGGGGACACCTTTTAGTTTCCAAATTTAAATTATATATTTGATGTTATAAAGGACTTAGATATACAGGTTCTTTGTAAATTTCAACCGTCTCTCTGTTACGGTTCAAAAGTTTGGCAATATACATCAACTATTGGGACACCCTTTAACTTGTAATTATAAATATTTATTTTCTGATTATAAATATTGGACATTCCGCCCAATTTTCAAGTGATTGTCTACATTGGTTCAAATGGTTCATATATTTGAATTGACGTCACATATGGGGACACCCTTTAATTTCTAAGTTTATTTTTTTTATTAATTTCTGTTATTGACACCTATAGTGATACGCAGTTTTTTAAAATTTTAAATGGGTGCCCTTTACGGTTCATAATACACGTAAAAAACACGTATGTTGTATGGGGACACCCTTTAATTTTCAAAATTCTGAACTTCTTTTAAAATGGGACCAATCTGTAAGAATTTCCTTTTGAATAAAGAAAAAATTTTTAAAATCGGTTCAGAAATGACTGAGTTCTGCGGGCACAAACATAAAAAAGCAACATTCAGACGAATTGATAACCTCCTTCTTTTTAACCGACTTCAAGAAAAGAAGGAGGTTATCAATTCGTCTGTGTGTTGCTTTTTTTTTTTTTTTTTTTTTTTGTATGTTTGTGCCTTCAGAACTCGGTCATTTCTGAACCGATTTTAAAAATTTTTGCGCCATTAGAAAGGTTATGGCTACAGATGGGTCCCATTTTAAAAACAGTTTAAAAGTTTAAAAATTAAAGGGTGTCCCCATACAACATACATGTTTTTTACGTGTATTATGAACTTTATAGGTCACCCATTTAAAATTAGAAAAAAGTGCGTATAACTATAGCTCCCAATAACAAAAAGTAATTAAAAAATAAAATTAAAAATTAAAGGGTGACCCCATAGGTGACGTAATTTCACCTTTATGGTCCTATCTTTTGAACAGTTATAGACAAACACTTGAAAGTTGCACAGAATGTTCGTTACTATGTCTGTTATAATATGTATAAATATTTAAAATTAAAAATTAAAGGGTGTCCCATTAGTTGGTTTATTTTGATATATATATGGCCAAACTTTTGAACCGTTATAGACAGACAGTTGAAATTTACAAAGAACTTTTATTGCTATGTCCGCTAAAATAACAAGTGTAAAATATGAATTTGGAAATTAAAGGGTGTCCCAATAGTTAATGTAAAAGTGATATATATGGCCAAACTTTTCAACTGTTATAGATAGACAGTTGAAATGTACAAAGAACCTATATTGCTTAGTCCGCTATTACAACAAGTATACAATTTGGATAAATTAAAGGGTGTCTCCATTATTGATGTAATTTGACCATTATGTCCTCATCTTTGGAACCGTTATAGACAAACACTTGAAAAATAGACAGAATGTTCACTACTATGTCCGGTATAACAACAAGTATAAATATTTAAAATTGGAAATTAAAGGGTGTCCCAATAGTTGATTTAATTTGATGTATATTGACACGAAGTTAAATTTTACAAAGAATCTGTATGACAAAGTTCTCTTTAACAAGTATTTATATTAAAATTTGAATTTAAAGGGTGTCGTCATTTGATATATATGACCCTATCTTTTAAATAGTTATTGACAAACACTTAACAATTAGACAGCATGTCCATTACTATGTGTATTAAAATAAGTATAAATATTTAAAATTATAAATTACAGGGTGTCGCAATAGTTTATGTAATTTGATGTATATGACCAAACTTTTAAACCGTTACAGACAGACGGTTGAAATTTACAATGAACCTGTATTGCTACGACCGCTATAACAAGTATAAAATTTGAACTCGGAAATTACAGGGTGTCGAAATAGTTAGTGTAATTTTATGTATATAGCCAAACTTTTGATCCGCTGTATACAGACAGTCGTTTGGCATTGGCTTGACCTGGGGTCTTGTGCCCCTATATACTCCGGAAGTACTGCTCCCCCGGTAGAAAATCCAATGATATTTGTTTTAGATTATTGAATTCAAAAATTAGTTTTTTTATCTGAATTGACAGTTTGTGCAATGACATTTAAAAAATCCCGCTACAATCTTCCTCGAATATAATATAATCATTGTATAATTACGGTAATTACCGTCTTAAAGAAACATGATATAAGTTTGTCTGTTTTGAAGTCGGTTTTTTTTTTGCAAGAATTATTTTGAAGTCGGTTAATAAAATAGCTTTATTTATACATAAAGATCTAAACTGGCAACACCGTTTACAACTGTAATTGTTACAATTATTTAGGGCATTCACAAGGCCTTTTATCTAGTCATATTATCATAAACCGTAATTTTAAAATCCATTAAAATTTTTTCTATCTGAATATCAAACAAAAAGTGCTTTAACATGAAAGAGAAAAAATAGTTTTATTAAGATTTTTTTAAAACCAAAAATATAAAATTTTAAGCGATTTTAAAATTATGAGTTATGGCGATATGACTTGATAAAACACCTTGTGAATACCCTGATTGTTTTTATTAGCCAACACAAAAAAATGCATTTAAATTTGAGAGTTTTGACTATGAGCCTTTTGAATTGGTGTGGGTTGTGCCCTTTTGGTTTAAGAAAAAAACAACTTTGTTGTTACGCCCTTTTGAATTTCTTTAATAAAATCGTTGTTTTTAACAGTAGGACTGTAAAAATTTATTAGAACATGTATTTTGACTTACTCCACCATAACCAATTAAAAAATCAATTTTAAATTTTTTGGTTGTTACGCCCTTTTGTATTTAAGGTGACGATATGTAATTGTTTTCACAAAATTTTAATTTGTGTCTTTATTTGGTGAGGATAGTTCATCAATTAAAGTAACTTAAAACAGTCCATAAATTTCTCGACTAAAACAAGTAATAACCATCTTAATCTGAAACTTTAGCACCTATTCTAAAGTAGTAGTTACTAAATTGTTGGCAAATCTATGGCAACAGCAAAATTATTTTTTCCTAATTTTTTTTTTATAAAATTAAGCTCTGTACAGACGGTTGTCAGATCTTACAATATTGTCAGAAAAATATACAGAAAACGTCTAAGAATCGTAAGAAGCTTACAATTGTTGTCTGGCAATATTGTCGGAAAAAGCATTGTCAGACTTCAAACTAACAATAACAATGCCAAATATGTGACAATCGGGCGTCAGCACAATGTTAGGTCTAACAATAGGTCTGTTCCAGCTGCATGACAAAACAGTCCGGAATATTGAGAGTAAAAACAAAATTACTCTCCAAATGTGACAAAGTTATCCAAAGTTGCTGGAACGCAAAAAACCAAAAATGATCATCTTAAAATGCTAATGCTGCTTACTTTCTCAAATTAATTTTATTGTAGTGATTTTAGACATTTGAATTATTGGCAACAGCTGTGAATGAAAGGAAACTGAAAAAAGTAAAAGCCAGTTATTATTTATAATTTTTTTGCAAAATGGAAAGCCAAGTCAAGTAACTATTGCACGTTCTCCTGAAACTTTATTTAAAATCTTCCATTTTGCTTTTCACTAAGTTTTAAATATATAAATAAATAAAAACTTTTAAAAACTTATTTAAAAATTTTTTGAATTTTAAATGTAAACAAATACAGCTGATAATTTATTTCTAGTCCGAGCTTACCCAAAGAAAAAGTTCGTACAACTTTGTACAGGAAATGAAAAATTTTACTCTCTCATTTTCTCTCAAAATTGCACAAAAATTGTTATCTGGAACGCGTTTGGACTAATTCGGATCAGTTCGGACTGTTTTGTTATGCACCTGGAACAGACCTAATATTGTAAGATCTGACAACCGTCTGTACAGAGCTTTATCAACAATAAAACTGTTTGATAATATCCGTAAGGTTGTTTCGCCCCTCACATTTATCAGCCTTTACTCGTGTATACCGTCTTAACAATTGCTATAAATTCCTACACAGAGTGTGTATGCCTCGAGTCATTGTCATGCTGGAACTTCTAAATAACACTGCGATTACGATTGCCAAAGCTGTTAAGACAATAACAATACATACACAATTGTTTCACTAATGCATGCACAATTTTTGAATTGAGTGACCTACTGTCTTCAATATTTTGAAGACAGTAAATAGGACAGTAATTTGACGTATGTTCACAATAATTAAAATTTTTGTGTTCAAAAAAATTCAAAAGGGAAAAATCAAAATCTTAAACAGGGATTTGACGTATGTATGTGGACAATCAAGGTATATTTATCTTACTAGGTATTGGCGTCCCTACAACAAATACAACAACACAAGAACAACATGGCATTTTGTTGTTGGGAAATGTCAAAAAACATAGATGGAAATTGAGAAGGGGTGTATGTGTTTTATTGCTTTCTCACTTCTGCACTATAAAATTTCACAACAACTTTTGATATGTCGAACTACTAAATCAGCTGGGTGGCTGATTTAGTAGTGGATTGGCAGCTTTAAACTTTACCATTTTGCTGTTGTATTTCTTGTAAAGGGTGCTTAAATTTGTTGATTTTGAATAAAACATAAATTATTTAGGAAATTATTGTCATTTCTTTTTATTGGTTAATGTGCAAAATTATCTCATCCTTTAGCTCTTGAATTATTGCTGGCTTATCCACGTACACCTCTTCTTTCAAATAACCCTAAAGAAAGAAGTCCAACGGTGTCAAATCACATGATCTTGCCGGCCAATTGACATCGCCACCACGTGAGAAAACACGGCCATCGAATATGTCGCGCTAAAGAGCCATTGTTTCGTTAGCTGTGTGGCAATTGGCACCGTCCTGTTGAATTCACATATCGTCCACATCCATATCTTCCAATTCGGGCCATAAAAAGTTCGTTATCATCTCACGATAGCGAACACCATTCACAGTAACTGCCTGACCGGCCTCATTTTGAAAAAAATACGCCCGATGATGCCGCCAGCCCATTTACCGCACCAAACAGTCGCTCTTTGTGGGTGCATTGGTAAAGATAAGCGTCACAGTTACATCTTCTTTGGGGAAACTCTTTAGCTTTGATTAAAGCGTGTATAGTACTAATTTCACAAATTTCAATTGTCTGCCTATAACGTTTACCATATACGAACACCCTTTTAGTTTTATTTATTTCGTTTTTGGTACTTGTTGTTATTTCATACTCACATATTCTGTGAAAACTTAAAGTGTCTGTCAATTACGGTTCAAAATTGCATCACGATCCCTTTAATTTTCAGTTTTATTTTTTCATACTGTTTTTATTATTATTAAATAATAAAAATTGAATTATTGAATTTTCCTTTGGCTTTAAAAACCAATATTAATTCTGTGGCAATAAGGAAAAAGTGCTTAAGTCTGATTTTTAAGTTTTGTAGCAGAGCAATTTTAAACTTTAAAATTAATTTCTTTTTTAAATAGCTTATCTTAAAACTTTACATAAAATAGTCTAACGTATGTTTTGGAAAAAAATCTTATATCTACCAAAAGTACGCAGGTGTTGCAATAAATAAGTTGTGAAAGAAGTTTTTATGCTTTAAAAAAATAACTTAGTAGTTTCTTAAGCTTTTTTCCAAATGCAATTAGACATTGAAAAAAGATAAGCAGAAAGTAATTTCGCTATAACTTCCTGAAAAATGGTACAAATTAATTGAAAATTTGCACATGGGTACTTTGGATTACGGAGATTACAAAGGTGCCAGCAACTAAAATTTTGCTTAAGTCGACTTAAGCACTTATTCCTTATTGCCACAGAATTAAAGCAAACATTTTGAACGACCATTGTAGTGTCTACCTTTTTTTGGTTCAAAACTAAGGCCATAACGTCACTATCGCCCTTTAATTTTGAGTTTTATTGTTTATACTTGTTAATATAGCAAACATAGCTTTGAATACTCTCTGGAAATTTCAAGTGTCTGCTTATTACGGTTCCAAAACTTAGGCCGATTATGTGAAAATCCCGACACTAATGGAACACACTTTAATTTTTTGTATTTGTGGTTAAAGCGGCAATACGGTTTTACCCTTTGGGTACGGAACCTTAAAAATTCATTTCTCCAATGTGTCACGATTCTATACCGTAATTTTATGAAGCACATTTTTGCATTTTACATTAAAAAATAAACTTAATAATTTTAATGTCACATGCAAGGCGAATTGAATACTAGGTAATCGCAATGTTACAACAAAAACAACCACAGGCAATTTTGTTTGTGTAAAAACACCCACAGTTGTCAAAAACCGAAAGAAAAATTCAAAAGAAAATAAATAATTCTTGCAAAAAAAAACCGACTTCAAAACAAATAGAAGGGCACCAATTCTAAACTAAAAATGTAAGAAGTAATCTGTATGAATTAGATTTAAACCAAATAAAAGATGCGCCAAAATTAGAGGGAAAAAATAAACACCATTGAATGTCAAGCCTCTCCCTATTACTGTTTAAAAGTTAAGTTATTTTCACCAGCATTCGTCTTGTATGGGGACACCATTCAAGCCTCTGTCTATAACGGTTTTAAAGATAGGGGCACACAGATCAAATAACATCACCTATTCGGACATCCTTTAATTTACAATGTTAAATTAAAGACCTGTTGTTATAGAGGACTTGGTCACAAAGATTCTTTGTAAATTTCAACTACCTGTCTATAACGGTTAAAAAGTTTAACCATATATATCAAATTACATGAACTATTGGGACACCCTTTACATTATAATTCCAAATATATATATTTGTTATCATACCAGAGAAAGTAGTGGACCTTCTGCCTAATTTTCAAGTGTTTGTGTTTAACGGTTCAAAAGATAGGGTCATATAGATCAAATTACGTAATTTATGGGGACACCCTTTAATTTCTAACTTCAAAGTGTATACTTGCTATAGCGGACTTTGCAATACAGGTTCCTTGTAAATTTCAGCTGTCTGTCTCTAACAGTTCAAAAGTTTGGCCACATACATATAATTACATTAACTATTGGGACACCCTTTAAGTTCCAAATTCAAAATTTTATACTTTTTGTTATAGCTGACTTAGCACTACAGGTTCTTTGTAAATTTCAGCGGTCTGTGTACAACTATTCAATAGTATGGCCATATACATCAAATTAAATGAACTATTGGAGCACCCTTTAATTTAAAATTTTGAGTATTTATACATTTTATTATAACGGTCATAGTAATCGACATTCTGTCAAATTTTCAAGGTTTAGTCTATAACGGTTCAAAAGATAGACCCAAATAGGTCATATTATGTCACCTATGGGGACACCCTTTAAATTTTAAATTTATTTTTTTATTAATTTCTGCTGTTAGGAGCTATAGAGGCACGCAATTTTTTAAAATTTTAATTTGCTGCCCTTTACGGTTCTTAATACACGTAAAAAACATGTATGTTGTATGGGGACACCCTTTAATTTTTAATATAATGAACTGTTTTTAAAATGGGACCAACCTTGAAGCATAACCTTTCAAATAAAGCAAAAAATTTTAAAATCGGTTCAGAAATGGCAGAGATCTGCGGTTACATACATAAAAAAAGCAACATTCAGACGAATAGATAACCTCCTTCTTTTTTGAAGTCGGTTAAAAAGAAAAAAATTTGTTAGACAAAACACAAAAGTTTTGTTAGTTTTTGCAAATATATTATTATATTTAAAGTAAAAAGTGAAAAAACGTAAAAAATAAAAATAAAAGAACATAACCTTAGAGTGAAAGAAATTTTTATTTTTAAATCTTATTTGTTAAAATGTGTCGCAAAGAAAATATAAACAAATTTTGACATAAGAGGGTAAAAAACACATATAAAAGAAGATATTCACCTGGGCTATCAGTTTTACCTAGTATTCAATTCGCCTTGGTCACATGTGTCCACTTGTGACGACGCATACAGAAAGGGAACTAAGGTTACGTTGACCGAATTTTCTTTTTTTAATGGCGGTAAAATTTACTGGAGAATCTAATGGAAGTGGTACTGGACCTCGCCTAAGCTGAATTCGTATGTAAAATTTGTTTTTTTTTTTCATGTAAGTCGAGTACAGAAAAAAAAGCATTTTTATTTTTTAATTAGTGAGAAATCAAATGGAAGTGGTCCCAAACACTCCAAGGATTTCAGAGGTCGAAAAATTATTTTTTCAGTGTGTAATGGTCATATTCGATGTATACCGGTGGGTCGTAATTTCGGAGTCATAACAGGTATTCATTAACACTCGTAAAAAACATTAAAAAAGGGGTAAACTTTAAACGGCAAAATTTACTTTACTCTTAGGTCGCTTTCTATTTGTGTGGTTAGATGATGTATGTATGTTGTTTAATTTGCCATTTCGCAAAATATAAATAACAGCCCTCGTACAATCACACCCGGTAACGTCCAAGGAAATGACTTGAAACTGTTCCAAAAATTTACAAATACAAAAAACAAAAAAAAAAAAAAAACAAATAAGGCGCTTCTGAGTCTACAAGTTAAATACAGCTAAAGCTAAAAACAATGAAAAAAGAACAAATTAGAGAAGTTAAAGAAAAAATCGGCAAAAGTCTATAAAAATTAATATACACAGACCCAGTCACATAAGCAAACATCAGCTTACAATAGGAAAAAGTGTTTATGTGTATGAGAAAATCTTTTTTATCCTGTTTCGTTTTGTGGCCGAGCGGATGTTTTGTTTTCAAATGATATGGACAATGCATTGGAAACAAAATACAGTAACTAACAAAACTCTTTACGAAATTATCTGAAGTTGATATCAAGAATCGGAAGTACGAAATCGCAACGACATATAGGTACTTAATCGCAACGACATGTTGGTAATTAATTGCAACGACATGTTTTCTCTCAGTACCTCCATATAAGCTAGAACTTCGTTCTCTGAAAGGTTAACGATTTAGTATTCAAGGCAATACTTTACCGTAATCAATTAAATTACCCATAATGCGTGTATTTATTAAATTTTTTCGTCTTTATTATAGTTGTTTTTACTTTACCATACGTAGTATAAGGTAAAGTATAGTAATCATGAAAAAAATCATGGCCGGGATTACGACGGATGTATACGTTTTGAGGTCTCATGAATACATTTTGGCTATTTTCGCGATGATATCTGTGGCTGGGTGTGTATGCCACTATTTTTGTGGGGTTTGTACAGGTCATACCGTTTGACATATCAAAATGAAATTTAGTATGTGCCTTTGGTATATGGAGATGAAGAGCTGTATAGTTTTTGGGCATAATCGGGAGAGGAAAAGGGTAAGTTTTCTTACCCCAAAATCTTGTGAACGCTCTACAGGTCATACCGTATGACATATGTGCCTTTGGGTTATGGAGATAAAGAGCTGTATAAATTTTGGGAATAATCGAGAAGGGGCAAGGGGTAGTTTACTTAACACCCCAAACCGAAAATAATTAATTTTTCGATTCGAATATACTTTGAGCTTTTATTCTTTATGTAATATATCCATAAAAATATCTGTTTCCATTGTGTATGGTAAAGTTGAGTGTAGGTCACACCTCAACTTAGAGATTTGATATTGGAACTGGTTAATGAAAATGACAATGATTTTTGTAAATTTTGAGCTGTGTCTATTTATGATTTAGTGTGCGATATATACTTTATGGAGTCGGGTATGAATATTGTAAAAATTACAAAAGGCAATAACAAACTTTCATACACCCTTTTTCATCTATGGTGAAAGGTGTAAAACAAGGAAACCATGTTACCCTCGTGGTAGAGTTTACCAAACTCTTTAACGTCTGGGTCTTTTTTTCCACTTCGTAAAAAATGGAAAAAAGACATTAAAAAGTCAGTTTAAAATAAAACTCAAATGTAGAGTTTTAGATGCCGATTTTCATACGTAAATTTTATTTTTTGTTTGTTTATATGCTGACTAGGTCATCCTTGACTTTATAAAATTTTTGTTGTCTCAAATGTTCTAGATACATGTGCAAAATTTCACAGAAAGTGGGTGTAAATTTGTCATACAATCAATAACAGATAAATTGTCAATTCCATATAAACAATTTTGGTATTTGTCAAACTTAGAAATATTTTGCTTTTTGTACATTAAAACTTGGTTCACTTCACAACAACATCGTGATCAATTTTGTCCCTTACTGTATTAACTATAGATTCCATCCCCTTAACATCACGATATCAAACCAATAAAAACTAACATCAAAAGGACTGAATTTAAGGGTAATCAAGAAAAACGAAAAACCATTTTGTAACTTTTATGGCGATTTTCAGTTTTTTAAGGTCTTTAGCTTTATAAAATATTGCAATTTCAGGATATTTACATAAATATATTTCAAAATGTTTGCCCAGCAAACATTTATGGCTATTATTTCAACAAATAAAAAGAAAAGGCCTCTTTATACCTGATATCTTTTTTAACACAGGTTGTCATTGCAAAGCAGGCTTTTATTGTCGCTTCTGCCGACAAGCGTTCCTGAAGGTTTTCCGAAAATTGTTTGCTAGAAGGCTTTTCGTAGCAAAAACTAAGAAAAAATTTCTTTGACAAGATTATTTTTTATTGTGATTCTAATTATATTTTCTTCATTTTTTGGGAATCGAACCCTCAACCTCCTCCAAGCTGATAGACTAGCGCACTCTACCGAGACACTCAACGTCTATTAGTAGCGTATATTGTTAACTTAACGTATATTAGACGAAATTTCTTACAACAGTTACCTATTTTAAGGTATGACATGTAAGGTTGTCAAGAAACACATTTTCTGCAGACAAGCAAAAAGCTTCGCAGGTAGTGTTGCCTTTAACACAAAATTTGTTGTCTAACGACTCTTTGGCTCTAATGCCTCCATAAGGTACTTGATTTTTTTCGTAAAAAGCAAAGTTTGAAATTAAAATTTATACTAGCGATCGACAAATTGATGTAAAAATACTTGTAAATAAATAATATTAGGGTGATGTAGCTTAGGTAGTTTGCTCGTCGACTACTAAGCATGCATGTTAACTTGACAACAGAGGAGCTGCAACACACCTAATTATGACGTGCAATTGCAGTGTTGCCAAAGGTGAAGCTGTCTTACATCTACTCTATCCCAACTTACCTCTACTCTCAAGTCCAAAAAATATGAAAATAATGAAAAAAGGCTGAGAGCTATTAGAATCTTCAATAACTCTATATCTGATGAGAAAAAAAAGATATCAACGTAACTCCACAATCGGCGTAGTGCTTAATTTCAAGCGTGAATAATAGCGGCATCCACCGCGCTGATATCTTTTTCATATCCAAGTACTCATGCAAAAAGTTATGCATCCTCTCAGTTGAGGTGCACACAGCCTCAACCACCTCACTCACTTAGATGCTCCGATCGTCCAATATCATTTCATAGGTTTTTTAGCGACTATTTGCTGCGTGAGTATCTCTTTCGGGCTACCACAACTTAGTAAATAACATCTTTACCATTGAAAATTATGGTGCAGATTCCCCATACTATTTATCAGGTCCTTCTTTGATATCAGTGAGATGTTTCTTTACGGTATAAAATAATGTATAAGCGGTGCCCTACGACTTTTTTGTTTTTAATTTTTAACATTTAAATTTATTACTCGAACCAAGGCGAATTTATATAAGGTGGCATCGCCGCGACAACAAATACAACACCGAAAATCACCCACATGCATTTTGTTGTTGGTTACATGTACGACAGACTCCAACAGCACTAATTAAAATATCACATCCAACAACTAAAATTACTTCTTCCTTACCTTTTCTGGTAGTATTTTGTATTTTTTTTAATATTGAAAAATTTTTTTTAAAATAATTACAATTTTATATCTCAAATTTTTCAAATTTAAAAAATACAAACGAATTTTTGACAGCTGCCATGCTCAAAAAAGTAAAGCGAAAATAATTAACTTCTCCGTGCTGCCACCTAGTAAAATAGATTCGCCTTGACTCGAACTATTAACCATAGATAACACATAGATAGTCAACTGAAACGTCAAAAACCTAAGTCTCTTGTCAAAAAACCTAAGTCTAAGAATGTATTGGTAGGCAAAATTGTATAAGTGTTGGTTATTAAAAAAATTTCCCCACAGTACCTAAACTGCACATAGTTGTATAAAATGTTTTGTAAAAAAAAAACATATTTTTTTAAATTCAATTTTATATGCTAAAATTACATAAACTTATGTTTAAAAAAAATATATATTTTTGAATTTTTGCTAATATATTTATATGTGCGAAAAATGTTATATTGAATTGTAATTTAAAATAATTATTATTTTGTATTTTATTTTGTATTGAAAAGACAAAAAATACAATACTGTGAAGAAATAAATTTCACCTAACAAATGTCAACAAAATGAAATATATTTTTTGTTAAAAAATCAAAAATAAATTAAACTGTGAATAAGTTCTTATTGAAAAATTGAAAATTAATTACATAATTGGAAAGTGCAAAAATATATTGCGTAATAGTGTGTTAATGCAAGTAGAAATTTTACTCCCCTATGCGTGTTCAATTCACACCGTACCCGTATGTGTGAAGACATTTATAGCCACGTTTTTGACATTTGGAGAGTTGACCATCTATGTGTTATCTATGCTATTAACTTCTAAATATAATAGGCAATGAATAAAGAAAAAACAAAAGAACACGACGCTGGATGATTTGAATTAAATTTCTCGTATTCTATTATCAGAATTTGATTGCTTAAATAGATGATATTTACAACTAAACACTACCTGATGTATATAGAAGCGATAATGCTAAAGAAGGATGTAGTTATTCAGAAAATTAATTACAAAAACTTTCCAATTTTCCTTGATATTATCCACCTAATTTGTAAAAATACTCTTTCAACTCTATTAAGAAGTTAGAGAAACTATTCCATTTGCAAATAATAAGACTGGAGTGGCCTAAACTCAACTTTACCATAGCCAATGGAAACAGATATTTTTATGGATTTATTACATAAAAAATATGAGTTCAAACTATATTCAAATCGAAAAATTTATTATTTTCGGTTTGGGGTGTTATTTCGGTTTTGGGTTGGTAAACTCTTCTTGCCCCTTCCCGATTATGCCTAAAATTTATGCAGCTTTTCATCTTCATAAACCAAAGGCACATAGTGAATTTCATTTTGATATATCACACGGTATGACCTGTAGAGAGTTTACAAAATTTAGGAGTAAGTAAACTACCCCTTGCACCTTCCCGATTAAGCCCAAAATTTTTCCGATTAAGCCCGTATGGTAAAGTAAAAAGTATGGCCACCTTTAACTCGAAATCGCACGCTATTCTTATGTGAAAAATGTTTTAGTTTATATGCAAGGTACGACGCCCAATGTTCCCATCCAATCTGTCTTTTGCTACTCTATACGTATTAACCCGATAGTAATTTTTTACTTTTTATGGGAGGTACCACTCTCAATATCCTAATCCAGTCTGACTATGCAAGACTCTACCTATTGTAGATCTCTAGTTACACGATAAAATTTTTTTGATTTGTATGGGAGGTACCTCGCCCACTGTCCCATTTAAGTATGTATTTTGCTAGACTATGCACATTATTCTGAGGGTTACTTTTGCAAAGTTTCAAGACTCTACCTATTGTAGTTCTCCAAGTACACGATAACAATTTTTTACTTTGTATGGGGGTACCACGATCACTGTTTCAATCCAGCCTATGTTTTTCTAAAGTATTCCCATGGGTATGAGGGTTACTATTACCTACTTTCAAGACCATAACTATTATAGTACTCTATGTAAACGATTATAATTTGTCACTTTGTATGGGAGGTACCACGCCCACTGTCCCATTTATTTTGGTAGTCTATGCGCATTAGCAAAGGAGTTACTCGTGCAAAGCTTCACGGCTTTATCTAGCTGTAGTTCGCCAGGAACGCGATAATAATTTTTTACTTTGTATAGGACGTACCACGCCCACTATTCCAATTTAGCATGTGCTTAGCTTGACGTACATACGTTAATATGAGGGTTACTGATGCGAAATTCCAAGGTGCTACCTAATTCAGTTCTCTGGATACTCTAGATGATGCGACCACAGACAGACAGAAAAAAGTTACTGTTTTATTATTTGTATAGATGTGTTTACACACATTATAACGCATTTTGTTCAGGTTTACACATTTAATAATAAGGGTTATCAATAAAAAAAAAATGCTTTTAAATTGCTCCAATTTCCTTAAAAAGGCACACTAACATGCTCATGCATGCATCTAAATCAATTATGCCGTAAGCAAAATCCTTTCATCAATTTTTATCAAAGTTAAAAACTTGTTGATTTTTTATTTTAATTGATTTGTAAAATTTAATTGAGCATTAAAAATTCCCATTTTAATTAAACCATAAAAATTACGCTCACAAAAGAAAATTCAAACCAAAATCCAATTTTCTTTAGCCAAGTTTTTTTTTTACATTTTTCATACAATAACAAACAGCACAGTATTAAATCTATTAAAAGGTTTGACTGAATGGATGACATAGAATTAGAAAAGAAAAGCAAACAACAATAACAAAAGAAATTGATCGTAAATCAGTTGCAAGGATTAGCAGTAAAAATACCTTCATTGTGCCTGTAAAATTTTAAAGTTGGTTGGTCTCTTTTTTGAAAATGTCTTTTTAATTGTCAAAGTTTTTATGACTGCGAGATAAATTAAAGTTAAATAAACAAAAATTATCATTAAAAAAGGAAAAAAGGGAAATGTCATTAAGTCTTTACAAAATCATTTAAGGAGGAAAATAAGATTGATATTTTAAAAGCCTGAGGAAATTAAAAAAATAATTAACTGCTTGTACTTGATTTGAAAATTATGCCACTATTTTTTTGGAGGCTTATACCGTTCAAAATTAAATTCTGTATGTGCCTTTGGTATAAGGAGATGAATAGCTGTATAGTTTTTGGGCATAATCGGGAAGAGGGAGGGGAATTTTACCTGATACCCCAAACCGAAAATAATTATTTTTTTGATTCGAATATACTTTGAACTTTTATTCTTTACGTAATATGTCCATAAAAATGTCTGTTTCCATGAGGTATGGTAAAGTTGAGTGTAGGCCACCCCGGATTTTTTAACTTACACAAACGGGAGGCAGACGTAGCACATTGCAATCATATGTGTCTATCAACTGATTTACACAATGACATTATATTTCATACAATTTTTCTAATTCTCTTTTGAACATGCTTCTCTAAACCTCTTCCCCTTCAAATAAGTTTTATGAAAAATCAAAAATTAATCGTTTAAATTAGCTATAATTTAATGTTCATCTATTTTTTTTATCAGTTTTTTGTATAAAATTACACTGTGCGACAAAATACTTCAAAGTAAAAGAACTTTTTTCTTAACTCATACAAATTGAAACATCCATCCATCCATCTATACAAAGTCTATTCATCAAAACAAATATGTAACAGTGGGCTAAACCGCAATTAACACAACACAATTCAACACTACACAACAGAGGATAAACAAAAGTGTTGTGGGAAAAAGATAAAACATTTTTTTGTTGTTGTTTTGAGAAAAGAAAACAAAGATGTTTTCAACGCACAACAGAAGAAAAAGCTGAAAAATTACCAAAAACAACGAGAGTAAAAATAATAATATCAACAATTTTGCATAAATCATACAGTTTCACAAACAAACACTCTTTAACTGTTACCACCACCTACAACAGCAACAACAACAAAGGTATCAAAATAAAAGATTGTCAGCCTGGCTGGTGCAAACAACGCGCAATCTCTTATTACATCTGATGCTCATTTTCTTGGCTCTCATTTTCTTTGGGCTGCCATTGTGCCGGTGTGTGTGTGTGTTGTGCGAGCATAAATTAGAGTTGCCACAAAGTCATTTTAGTTTCTACTACCAAAAATTTTCCTTTCAATCTACCGAATTATACCACAAGCGATATTTTCTTCTTATATAACATTTACTTTCTGAGCATAAGGCGTTTCGAAGTATGTAGTTGAATTTATTTAGCCTAATTCTTGCAATATATCATCTTTCAAAAATATGCTTTCAAATGCAACAGCCGAAAAGTTAGTCAAAAAAGTGCTTCCTAGTAGCAGTAAAATAGATCTCCTGTTCAAGGAATGTCGAACAAAACTAAATATTCGCTTTCATGTGCATAAATATTGTCTGGTTTTTGTCCACATCTAGCCCATTGTTTTAATTCTATGTGGAGTCCTGTTGCAACCAAAATTATTTAAAATTTCAGGACCGTTCATATTAAAAGTTCTCTACCTATACGGTAATAACTTTTTACTTTGTATTGGAGGTGCTCCGCCTGCTGTCCCATTTTTTATGTGCTAAACCGCTTCGTACCTTTACAGAGTTTGCAGACACTAGCTTATATATAAATAAAATAAATCTGTTCGCGAAGTTTATAAAGCCCTTCGTCCATTTTTCGGTCAACCTAATCGTCCTAGTGAGCAAGCAATTTATGCAGTTGTTGATCATTTTGACGCTAATTTTCTTCTACTCGATTTAAAATCATCAGCAAGGCAAAGAAATGTGCGAATCGAGGACAATATTGCTGCTCTAGCTTAAAGTATTCAAGAAGACACCGAAATGTCGATTCTTCGTCGTTCGCCACTTGTTGGTCTTTGTCCTTCGACTACGTGGAGAATTTTACGAAAGGATCTTGGCTTACGTGCTTATACACACAGAAAAACATTGAAGAGCAATATATTGTGATTAAGTTATATGGTTGTAGTTAAACCATATTATTGTCTAACTTAAAAATAACATTGTAAAATAGAAAATTTATTTATTATCGGGTATGTTCTGTAATCCGAAACCAAGTGAAATTGAAAATTGAGTTGCGCCTATTATTTTAAAACATTAGCAATCAAGGAAGTTATGTGAATGGTCTTGTTTACTAATAATATATTATATAATATATTGTTTACTAATAATATAATATAATATATGTATATTATTATATACAATATTATTTTTGAATACTAATAACACTTTGGTTGCGGTTCGGAAATTATTTAGTTTAAACCAACGAAGTTGAATTTCCTGAGTGTAGTAACCATTTAATGATCAAATAGTAACACATACTTATTTGACGTGACCATAGTAATGGTCAAAACAACAATAACCTGTATATCGCAACCTTATATTGTTACGTTACAGAGAACATAAGATGGTTCTTGTGATCATACCATAACTATATTTTTCTCTGCGTGTATAAAACAAAGCTAGTGCAAGAATTAAAGTTAGTATCGCACTTTCGCTGATTAGAATCATTTGCGACTGAGCGAAGATGAGCTTTTTTATCAAGAAATTGTGTTTTTGCGTTTAGTGATGAAGCTAACGCTAAGCTAAGCCGTTAACGAAGTACCATTAAATAAATTAAAATTGATTGTTTAGTACGATCTTAACGCTGGCGGCATCATCGGTCCTTATTTCTATTAAAATGATTAAGTAGTTGCCAGCGGTGGACAGCGAACTTAACAATCGATTTATTGCAAAATCAATTTGATGCCAACTTTATTTCCTTCTTAGGAATTATAGTATTATCGGAGGTCTTCGTTATACATCCTAATTAGCGCCTCACTTGGAAATGTTATATTGCAGAAGAGTAAACACAATTTACGTTAAAAGCAGTGCCACTAAAGTGGTTTATAGGAATCAACTATACACTAAGATTAGATTGTGATTCAAACTTTGAAAAAAAAATGTTCTGAAAATGTTTACATATTATTGTTTATAAAATAAAGTGATAATAAGCTTTTGCTAATTTGTTGATTAATAAAATTGTTAATAAATAAATTAATAAATAATAAATAGTTCTGTATTTTATTATCAAGAATTAGCTCATATGACATTATATAGTTTTTAATCATATTATAGTCATTTAAGTTAAGTATATACGGCTTATATTTGATCATAACATATTAATTTTTATTATATTATGGTCATACTTTATACATTTTTTATATATTTTATTATATGTTTGTAGTTAAAGAATTTTTGGTTATTTCTAACAGTCATTATTGCCAATAATATGGTTCTATTTATAACAGGGACCGTAAATAACAGTTATAAAAAAATTAAGTCAAAAACTCTTCATGTTAGATTCAACGGAGATCTAAACTGTCATATATATATATCAATAGATTTGTATTGACGAGCTCTTTCTACGCTTTCTTGGATTACAGGAACAATTTATTCCATATACATACATATGTATGTACGAGTATGTACATAAATTTATATGTATTTTTTTAATTTTCTTCGCTTTCTTGTTCTGCTCCAATGGCGATGTATGAAATGTGTCGCAAAAATCCGTTAAAAATGGGAAAAATGAAGATTGTTAATCAAACAAGAACGAAATACAAGATGACTGTATTTATATATAATGAGTTTTATTTTTTGAAGAAAAAAAAAATAAAACTAAAAAAAGTTTTATGATTTTTTACGTTAAAAATTTTTTTTTTTAAACTTTCATTTGTGGTTTTTATTTTTATTTGAAAAAATGACTATTTTAAATGGATTTTTTTTATTTAATTCTCAATATAACTGTTATAAAATATTTTTTTAAACAATAACTATTATTTACGGTCCCTGTTATAATATTTAATAATAATATGGTTTGACTACAAACGTATAATTTAATCATAATATGTTGCTTTACTATTATGGTTATCATGTTTTTTCTTTATGTTGTCTTTATGTTTATGTAAGCAAAGTATTACTAAAAAATATAACAAAATATTTTTGAAGTTTTGTGTTTAGTTTTTTTTCTAAAATAATAATTAAGTCATTTCGCATATCGAATGTTTAAAATAAATAATATATAATTTAATTATAAAGTATGTACATATATACAAACAGGCCTACCGCGTATGACATTAAGTAGTTTCTTATCGTATTATATTTATTTAATTTAACCATATAATGTTATATTTCATCAAAAAAAATTTTTTATATTATGGTCATATTTGATTTATACTGCAACATAATTATAATTATGGTTATATTTTTCAATGTTACTATTAAGTTAAATAATAATATGGTTTCAACATAAAAATAATTTTATTATTATGTTAATAATAATAGGGCTTAACTACAACCATATAATTCAATCATAATATTTTGCGCTTAGATTATGATTACCTCAACCATGTTTTTTCTTTGTGTACACTCTTGAACATTCGAAAAGATCTAAACATGCCATCCTCTTCTTTATCATACATCCGCAGATATCATCATCAGAGAGTCGAGTATTTTTTTTTTAAGAAAAAATGAAGATTAAAACACATCCATACTTGCTGCTGTTTAAGATCTCAAACAATCGTGATTACATTTGATAATCACTAGAGAGATGAATGCAAAATGACAACAGCAACCAGTACTGGCTGAACTTATTACTTTTTCTTTTAGGCTTAATATATGAAAAATTATATTAAAAGATACAAACAAATTGAAAAATGGGTTCTCGATAGGCTAATAGATAGTGCGCTTGTTAATCATTCTGATTTCCACCAAAGCCACTAGGTGTTTTTAGTGGGTGTTATATTAGAATATAGCAGTCTTGGAGGATATTAATTACAGTTTGTAATTAATTACATATTCAATTACTCAATTACATGTAATTGTAATTGGAAATTTTCAATTACAATTACTTTAAAATTTTGTAATTGTAATTGAGTTTTTTCAATTACACATTACATGTTATTTGTAATTGAAAAATTTCAATTAAAATTACTTGTAGTTATTTTAGATAGATTCATTATTAAGATAAACTTAAAATTTTTAGGAATATAATTGAATTTCGTTCAATTGAAAGTAATGATTACTGCCTAATTGCAATTAAAATTCTTGTTATTTGTTATCGAGCTTTTCTAATTCCAATTACAGGTAATGTATAATTGTAACTGAAATTTTTCAATTACAAATTACAAATTACAAGTAATTGTAATTGATTTTAGTATCTGATTTCTATTACAATTATTTGTAATTATTAATTGGAAATTTTCAATTACACATTGTAATTTGTAATTGTATTTGTAATTGAAGTGTAATTGAATCCCCATGTCTGGAATATAGTTTATATTTATATAAGTAAAAAGTACAATATTTATTTTAAATGAAAAGTGCCACGCTCACTTTTAGCATTCCGTCGCAATAATTAGAAGAGAATTGAAGACTTAAACTTTTATAGTTTAATCACTAAATGATGATAAATTTTAACTTTATATGGGATGAGACAAGCCCACTTAAAAAAAAACAAAACATATAAACCTTACAACTCCGTACAGATAGAAAGGTTTTGAACATTTCGAAATTATTGGTTCACCGATATGTAATACTTCATTTCATATATTCAAACAAACGTTAATGTTTAACATATGGGCATTTCCACTCTAAATCGAAAAGAACGAAAAAACATTTTTTTAATTTCCTCCATTTTTTAACCGACTTCAAAAAAGAAGGAGGTTATCTATTCTCTATTTGAAAGGTTATGCTTTCAGGTTGGTCCCATTTTAAAATCAGTTCATTATATTAAAAATTAAAGGGTGTCCCCATACAACATACATGTTTTTTACGTGTATTAAGACCCGTAAAGGGCATTAAATTAAAATTTAACAAAAATTGCGTGCCGCTATAGCTCCCAACAGCAGGAATTAATAAAAAAATAAATTTAAAATTTTAAGGGTGTCCCCATAGGTGACGTAATTTGACCTATTTGAGCCTATCTTTTAAACCGTTACAGGCAAAACCTTGAAAATTTGACAGAATGTCGATTACTTTGACCGTTATAATAAAATGTATATATATTCAAAATGTTAAAGGGTGCTCCAATAGTTTATTTAATTTGATAAATATGGCCATACTTTTGAACAGTTGTACACAGACCGTTGAAATTTACAAAGAACCTGTATTTCTAAGTCCGCTATAACAAAAAGTATAAAATTTTAATTTGGAAATAAAAGGGTGTCCCAATAGTTAATGTAATTCTATGTATGTGGCCAAACTTTTGAACTGTTATAGACAGACAGCTGAAATTTACAAGGAACCTGTATTGCAAAGTCCACTATAGCAAGTCTACAATTTGAATTTAGAAACTAAAGGGTGTCCCCATAAATTATGTAATTTAATCTATATGGCCCTATCTTTTGAACCGTTAAACACAAACACTTGAAAATTAGGCAGAATATCCACTACTTTCTCTGGTATGATAACAAGTATAAATATTTGGAATTATAATGTAAAGGGTGTCCCAATAGTTCATGTAATTTGATATATATGGTTAAACTTTTTAACCGTTATATACAGATAGTTGAAATTTACAAAGAATCTTTGTGGCCAAGTTCTCTATAACAACAGGTCTTTAATTGTAAATGAAAGGGTGTCCCAATAGTTGATGTTATTTGATCTATGTGACCCTATCTTTGAAACCGTTATAGACAGAGGCTTGAATGTTGTCCCCATAAGAGACGGATGCTAGTGAAAATAGCTTAAATTTTGAACAGTAATGCTTGACATTCACATAGTCTTTACTTTTTTCCGCTAATTTTGGCGCATCTATTGTTTGGTTTAAATATAATTCTTACTTCTTACATTTTTAGTTTATAATTGGTGCCTTTCTATCTATTTTGAAGTCGGTTTTTTTTACAAAAATTATTATATATAACTAAATTTAGAAACTTTTTGACAACAAAACGTTGTAAAGAAAATAAATTAAAAATAAAAGGGTTTCCCATATAAAAGGTAATTTTGACAAATACACGGCTTGTGTATTATTTTGTAATCATAGAAAACGTAATTATGAGGTCCTTTAAACTACAATAGGTAGATATTTGAAGTTTTTACCGAGTGTGTTTTAGTGTTTTCGGTGTAATAACGAGTACAAAAAATAAAGCTGTAGATGAAGGGTATCCCCATCAGGCTTGCAAAAGGCTGACAGTTAAAAGTTGTGTACTATTATAACCTCTACAGAATAAATATTAAATGTTATATATATATATTATCTCTTGAAACGAAATAGGCGCTAAAATTTATGTACACAGATTGTCTATTTCTGTATACGCTATAAAAATTTAATTAAAATTAAAGATTGACTCCATCCATGACCTTGTATTAAGGAATATGGGCTTGTATTTTGAACCGTAATAGGTAGACACACACAAAGAAAAAACATGGTTGAGGTAACCATAATCTAAGAGCAACATATTATAATTGAAGTATATGGTTGTAGTCAAATCATATTATTATTAATATAATAACAATATTGTTATGTTAGAACCATATTATTGTCTAACCTAAAAATAATATTGTAAGATATAATATTAAAAGCATGTTAATTGATTGTGAAATAAATTAAATAAATATTATTTTATATAAACATAGCTTATAATTGGTTTATTTATTAAGCATTCGATATGAGAAATGACTTAATTCATAAATTATTATATTTTAATGATTTTTTAAACCCGAAAAATAAGTTTGTAACTTAAAACTTCAACAAAACCAAACATTTTTAGTCATACTATGGTTACATACGATCAAGCTTATCATAATTTGTTTACTAAAAATGTATTATGATTGAAAAAACAATATTGTTTTGGAATACTAATAAAATGTTGGTTGTGATTTGAAAATTATATAATTCAAATCAAACCAAACCATTTAATTTTTTTTTTATTTATTATTTATTGAATCTTCAATATATTTGAACTAACAATAATTACTCATGTCTTAAGTCTAAAATAAAAAATATACTTTTTAAGTCCAGCGAGTGCTAGCCAAAAATAATGTTTATTTCACGGTTGTTGCAATTATTTGCGCGTTATCCCTCTGATGTATCTTCTCTTTACATTTAATGATCAAATAGTAACAAAACCTGTTTAACGTGACAATAAAACAACTATAAGTTGTTTATCGCAACCATATATTGTTACAGAAAACATAAGATGTTTCTTGTGACCATAGCATAACCATATTTTTTCTCTTTATACAGAGCGTGTATTTCTATGACCGCTATAACAACAAGTATACAAATTAAAGTGAGAAATGTAATAAATACCGAATACAAGGCGAGAATTTTACGTTTATTGTGTATCTTATACCTTTTTTTGTAAAATTTATGCTTCCTTCCTTCCTTTTAAATTTTTGTTTTGGTTTCAATGCTCGTAAAAGTGAATAGCACAAGCAGCTTAAAAATAAAAATCACATACAAAAAAAAAAAAAAAAAAATAAAGAAAAACAATTTGATTATTTTTTTAAAGTAAAAAATCCAAACCATTATTGAAAAATTAATTGAAAAAAAAAGCCCAAAACGAGCGATAATTTACAGAATTGATATCCACCAATTAAAAAATATCAAACTTCATCACGATTAATACCAACTAACTCAAATAAAAAAACAAAAATAGAAAAACCAAAAATATTTTTGAAACCGTCCGATTTGGTTTGGAATGCCCCATATATGTATAAAGAAGGCAACTTACTGTAGAAAAATACTGTTGGTACAAAGATAACTATTTCCGGTTAGATATTTTAAACACAAATAAAAAATAATGTTATTTGAGATATTGGATAGAATATTTGTGGTTCGGGGCTCAAAAACAGGATTTAAATGTAAGTTTTTTCATATTTCTGATTAAGAGATTCTTAGTTGGCTAACTTTGGAAATTCGAATTATGAAATTGAGAGCCATCTTTAACTACCAAAAACTTTAATAAAGTGAAACAAAGCAACTAAAAAAAATCTCCTCACTTTTGTCCAAACGAACTAAAGCGGCAACTCTGTTGTGAATGTTTGAAGCAGATTTTTACTCATTTAATATGGAGGAAAATTTGTGCACAAGGTGCTTTTCGCAAAGCGGCAGCAGCCATGAGCTTTCAGTCCCGGATTGGCTGTTGCTGGGTTATGTCAACCTCTGCTGAAAAAAGTGTAACACTGATTGAGAACGGTTTTTTCCTTCAAACCCGCTAGCCTAATATATTTGCGGTTGTGATTTTTTCTGTTTTTTTTTTTTGGAAAAGAATTAGAAAAAAAATTTACATACAGTTGGCCTAAAGAAGAAATTAATAATTAAATAAAAAATAAATAAAATTAAACTGAAGTGAAAATTTTTAGAAAATTGTGTAGATTTCTTTAGAAAAAAGTTTGGTGACATTGAAAATTGTGTGCGTGTGTTTTTTTTTTTAATAGATTAAGATTAAATAATAAAAAATAAAATGTAATAAAAATGTGAGTGGAGGAGATGTTATAAATAGTTTGTAAAAACAAAAATTAATTTATTAAAAATACAAAAAGAAAAAATTCTCAGCTAAAATGTTTGTTAACTTTTAAATAACAAAAAAAAAAAAAAAATTTTTGTCGAAAATGATTTACAAAAATTGAACGGAAATAAAAATTGTGTTACTAAAGAGATTTACAGTTACGCCATTTTCTTCTATTTCTACATTTTACTTCTTCCTCTTGTATTTCTACTGCTTTTGCCTGTGTGTAAGTGTAATCTGCTTATTCTTTTCGGTCTTATCTTGTTTTTTGTTGTTGTTATTGTCTGCGTGCGTGCGGGTCCTTTTTGTATGTTAGTGCGTGCGGCTGTGATGTGTATGATTGTGTTGGTGATGTGTATGATTGTGTTGCACTCGGACTCTTCCGCATTGCAGCAGTGAAATGGCTAGACTGTTTACAGAATTCTATGCCAAATATATTTCTTTAAATTTCCCACAACCACTTAACTTGAGAAGAATGAAAAACAACGAACACAATGAGTTTTAACCATGCAGAAGCACAAGCATCAAAAAAAACTTTAATTGTAATAATTTGAAAAAAGAAAACATCTCTAAATACCAAAAAGGGACACTCGATTGACTTTTCACTAATTTATTTCACTAACAGTAAAATAAATTACCTAATAAAAACCCCCTGAGAGTAAAGTGAGATTTAGACTCCCACTGATAAACAGGGACAATTAAGCTTAATTCGGCTAAATAACAAGTCAACAAACTCAAGAAAGAACATTATAAAAACCTCATGATTTTCCTTCGTTAAGGTATATACCAATTTTATAAGCAACATTCGAATAAAAATTATTAGCGAATAATAATTTTTATTATCTTACATTTTTTATTAGTGAATAATTTGTATTTGCTGAACATTTTTGTTCATAGAAAACTCATTTTTTTTAATTGAAATTTAAAGAAAAAATCGATTAATCTTTAGCGAATATTCGACTATTCCAAATTTTTTCAAAATCTACAAATTAATTTTATAAGCACCAAGAAGCTAAAACACAGTAAGTTTCTAATAAAAAATAAAGTTTCACAATTTCAGTTCTCCTTAACCACTGACAGATTCAGACAACTTTAGTTATTTTTGAAATTTGGGAAAAATTAATTTTGTGCCGACTTGAAACAATTCTACTTGAAAGACAAATAATTTAAGAAAATCGAATTCAGTGGCAAATCTGCATCAGCTTTTAAGTAGAGATTAAAGGGGTACATGAGTATTTTTTCAAAACATTCGTTTGTTGCTTAACTACACAGTGTCTTGCATTAAATATAATAAAATCAAATGAATCAGGTATGTTCTGTAATCCGCAACCGAGTGAAATTGAATCCGAATGAAATTTTAAATTGTCATAACTTTTAAATCTTACAACATTTTGATATTATTTTTTATACATTTGATTAAAGACCATTCACATAACGTCCTTGATTGCTAATGTTTTAAAATAATAGGCGCAACTAAGTTATATTTTTCTTTAAAAATTTATTCGATTTCAATTTCACTCGGTTTCGGATTACAGAACATACCCGAATGACTACATAAGCAAAAGTAAAACAATTTAATTCGTATAGAAACCATCCACTAACACATGCTAGCAAGGCGGGCAGAGTGCAATGAACATGTTTCTAGTAAAACATTATTTGAAGTATTGTTACTTTAATTGAATTACCCCTGTATAATTCCTTGATTCATAACCTCTTTTATTTTATTATTTTATGGAATTCTCTAAAAAATAATTTATAATTTTGTACCACATAATTTCTTTGTTTGGATTTAAAAAATAAACAACTATTTTCTACAATAACGCAATATCTAAATATAAAATAAAACAGTGACTTATTTTCTGTCTGTCTTTCTGTCTGTGTTCTCATTACGTCAAAACTACTGGATGGATTTAAAAAGAAAATTTGTGAGGAAATACCTTAGTATCCCGATTCAAATGTAGGATACTTTTTTCCGCAAAAATATCTTACTTCCAAGAGAAAGTGGAGAAAAAGCAGTGTAAGTACGCAATTTACCGATATGCATACTTTGAGGCGGCATATTTTAGTAGGGATGAGACCCTAAAGTAAATACATAAACATAACTGAAGCACTCAAAAAGTAAGGGTCTTTGGTCTTAAGGTATAATCGAACAAAATATTGTAACGAAGTGGCGGGCACAGTAATATTTTGAAATTGAGGTGGTTGGTTGAAAAAGGACCTCAGTTCAAAAAACTCGCTTTGAGATAATCGACTTTAAAGGTTAAACTTAAATTTTATAGGTTATAGGTTATTTTATGTATTACTCTTTGCATTTACATATTACGTAAGATCTATTCTTCTCGATTAAGAATATAGCCTGTGATTTTAGCCATTTTGCAGGGTATTGGGGTATCGACTGTACTATATCGATAAAACCGAATTATCATCACCGTTATATCGGATGTATCCCCACTTTTAAGACATTCACAAATGGTGCAATTGAGGTCTTTAACTCGAAAATTATAAACAAAATTAACTAAAAAGTTTCGAGTTAAGCCTAGTACTCTGTTCGAATTTGTGAAAAATGTTTAGCAACATTTATTATTTCACAAGAAAAATTTGACATTTAAAATGTGGTGTCTATCTCCCGATTTGAAAGAATTTTAAGATTTTATTGTTTTTAAGTATACCACAGAAGATGGGTCAAAAATGGAAACGGGCACCGGTGCTGGTGTTCACATCCTGGGAACCAGAACACGCATGTCTTACAGCCTTCCAGACGATTGTAGTGTATTCCAGGCAGAGGTGTTGGCGATTTTAAAAGCCACAGAGCTGGTGTCTGGACAAGTTTTAGAAGGGGAAGAGGTCACTCTGTACGTCGACAGCCAGGCGGCGCTTAAAGCCTTGAAAAGACACAAGGTCACATCTAGGCTGGTAGGTGATTGTAAAAAGGCTATCGACGCACTGACGGACAAGTATAGGGTTAGATTGTGTTGGGTCCCGGGCCATTGTAATGTTGAGGGCAACGAGATTGCTGACGAACTTGCGAGACTGGGCTCGGAAGGAGTAAATTCAATTAGGGTAGAATCGATTAGTCACTACTACAGGATGATATCAGACTGGGCAGTCAGGAGAATCAACGTGTCTTGGGAAGTAAGGGGGGATTGCAGAGTGTCAAGGTCAATCTGGCCTAGACTGGACGCTGCGAAAACCGAGATACTTCTGAGTCTAGACAGGATGGTTCTGAGAGCCGTGATAGGGTTGATTACTGGTCATTGCGCCATTAGGGCAATGGCTAGAAACTGGGTCGTCGGTACACCAGATTTTTGTAGGTTGTGTGAGGATGAGGAGGAGGAGCTGGAAACTGTTAAGCACGTCATGTGTCACTGCCCGGTATTACAAAGCCGCAGACTTAGATGGCTAGGTGATAGATTTATCGAGGGGCTCTTCGACATCGCGCGGTGTAAAATCGAGGATGTCGTCGGCTTCATCAAAGAAATCGGGTGGCTGAGTGATAAGTGGCAGGCAGCATAATAAGTCTCTCTTTTTCCCCATAGTCTTCTTAGTTTTATTGTAGTTTAGCTGAAGGGAATCACAATGGACCAACAGGTCTCCGAGTGGATGTGCCATGTTTGGCACAACCCTTCCAAACCTAACCTAACATAACCTAAGTATACCACATTGTTTTAGAAATGTTAACAAAAGCTAAGCGATCAGCTGTTGTTTGAAAAATTTCATATGAAATAATGCCACTTTGCTTTATTTTACAGCTTTAATAAAATGTTGCCAGAAACATTTCAATGTTTTTCCACAGCAAAAACAGGGTACTACTTCTGCAACATTTTTTCATGACTTTTTCATAGAAATTTTGTATGTTTGTAATTTGACAGCATTCCGCATGAAAAACTTGGATTTAAAGTGCGAAAAGCCCTTACAAATTATGACAAACTTTTAAGTCCACATAATGCCAGACAAATATAATTATTTATTTATGGTTGGTATCAGTATTTGTAATTTATTTGTCTGTTCAGTTCAGATAAAAAAAACTATGTTCGTTCATCCTTTCAAGTAAAATCCGCGACATTTTACCAGTGTTTTGAGATATTTGCTTTTTCCAACGGAACTTTTAAATCCTTGTGAGTGTTTCAGCGTAGATTCGTATTTAGTATCGCATTGTCCTGTAGAAGTTTGCAATCTAAGCTAAAAGTTTCTAGAAATATGACAGTTTTAACTTAAAATGCGACATCCGAGAGTTGAGGTATAATTTGTTTATTTATTTCTAGAGGACGGCATTAGTCTCCATAGTCTGAGTTTAAACACGGAAACATTTAGAAGGGAAACATTTAGTTTGGCAGCATATTACGGGTGGGGAAGATAGGGAGATAGAGCTTTTTGAAATTGCTTTACACTTGTAAACTCTATTTTCTTTTTTATATTATATTACTACCAAGTAAACCAACCAGGTGCTAACATGTAATACTTTTGCTTATAAAATAGTTTTTTGGCAAAATAATTGTTAGTATATAAATTAGCAACACAAAAACAGTAATTCAAGGAATCAAGGTTAATTATCATTACTTTAAAACATCTTAGTATAATATTATTATTATATTTTAATGTCTAGCCAAATTTTGGTACAATTTATGCTGATTTGGTATAATTTTATCATTCGAGCTGTACACTTTATAAAATGTCAGATCTTAACACTGTTCAATAATAATAAAATGTTTCCGATGAAACAAGGCGAATTTATATAAGGTGGCATCGCCCCGACAACAAATACAACACCAAAAACACCCACATGCATTTTGTTGTTGGTTACATGTACGACAGACGCCAAAAGCACTAATTAAAATATTACATCCAATCCAACAACTAAAATCACTTCTTCCTTACCTTTTCTGGTAGTATTTTGTATTTTTTTTAATATTGAAACATTTTTTTTTAAATAATTACAATTTTATTTCTATTTTTTACAAATTTAAAAAATTTAAACGAATTGTTGACAGCTGCCATGCAACAAAAAAGTAAAGCGAAAATAATTAACTTCGCCGTGCTTCCACCTACCAAAATAGATTCGCCTTGGTTCGTTTGAACGCAAATGAAAAAACAAAAGAGAATTCAAAATGTTTTTATTCCAAATGTTGGCCCGTTTAAACTGGCCAACTGTTTAAAAGAACTCAAGGTCCAAACTAAAAAAACGTTTTTTTACTGCAGCTCAAGTCATAGCGAGATTGCCGCTCCAACATCAACAGTTGAGGAATCACAACTAAATAAGTGGATATGCTTTTTCTTGCCCAACTTTTACACGAAATTCTTTTTGCGGTTTACTTATGATATTTCTTTTGTAGTTTCCTCTTTCGCATTTGAAGAATAATCCGATAGTGGAGTTTTGTCAAGGACTTTCATGTATCTTTTTCGAAATGTAGTTTCAGGCATTCTCGTAGTATGCTTTTTATATGTAGATTTTAAGGAGCATTTGATATTTTACAGTGTGAAGAGCTTAAACAATTTGTAGAATCTTTAGTTGGAATATACTAACCTGAACAAAAAAGGAAAAAAGAAAATAAAAAAATGTGTATATTTATGTATGTATGTATTTGAAAAAAGTCGTTGACTTCCTATTGTATTTCATCTACATTTGACCGTCGGTGTGGCGAAGGTTTTGGTGGTATCTAACTAATAAATAAGGGTATGAACTTGGTCCTTTCAGCTATATTCTAAGAGCGTTGGTTAGTGATATAACCATCGTCAGATTAAGGCGACAAGCTAGAATTAAATCTGTATCACAATCTGTCCTAAGATGTTTCATCCTTCGGGGCATTTTGTCTTGGGTATATAAAACCTTTCCGGTCTCACCAGTGTCCAAACGACTGGTACAGCCGGAGCCAAAGGCCTTAAGGTCTTTATGCTTAGTTATTGGAAAAGCCCTTCGAGGAGTAACTCAATTCTTATTTGTGCAGTACGAGTATTGGTAACCCTAAAAAAGAATTTGACAACTAAAGATTAGGAAAAAATGTAGCATTACAATTCATTGTTGAATAATATTTTTTTATTGTTAAGCAATATTTGATACCGATAAATCGGTTCCATAGTTTTCCTTCATCTCCATGCCTAAATCAATCCTGTTATGACCTATAATCCTAAATAATTCTAGGTCGTCTACTAAGAACAATTTGTTTCTTGTAAACCGGCTCTGTATTAAAGTTGTTCTGCATTTATCGCCCCTTTATTTTAATTTTATACCACTGAGCATCATTACATTAAAGATTATATTTGTACAAAAGCTTTACAATTTTATAATCTTTTTTATATCTGCTATATGAAATAATTATTCTATGTACCTCTCATCAAACTGAATAGTATGCGGGGAATATATTAAATATTGTTAAAAAAATAAATAAGAGGATGAAGATAAGAAAACAACAAAAGAAAATAAAACACAGATAATTAAAAGTCTTCTCGCAACTTCAATGTTGTGCTTTTTCAAAACATTCTCGTGTCGCAAAAAAAGGTTCTAAACACACCCTGCCTCTTATGTATATTCAAGCATTAAATAAACACCCCAACTATGACGTCTCAAACTCTTTTTTACTTCTTACTCCCTGGCACCGTTCGTTCTTTTATTTCAACTTTATAAATCACAAACAAATGTTAGTGTGTGTGTGTGTGTGTGTGTATTAGGCCACTAAAAAATTTACACTAGTTGTTGCTGTAAAAAGTTTTTTTTTGGTTTTTTTCTAAAGCATACGTACGTGTAAGTGTGTTTTTTACTGTAACCAAAAAATAACTAACCTCGGATACCATTTATTATCATCATCATCACCACTACAACTACCACAAGCACTCATATATGTATGTATGATTTTGTCCGTGGATTAAAGTACTCATCAACTATTTACCACTAAAAACAAACGTACACATGCACATCTACATACTCGTATGTATGTATGTACATAACAAATACCAAATACAGACCCATGTTGCTCGTACAGACCGTTAACAGTACAACAGTTGTTCGCTCGCTCGTTCGTTCGTTCTTTTATTTGTTCTCTTCATGTGACTACGTTTGGTTTGGTTGCTTGTGTCTCTTCTTGCAATGTGTGAGTTTTTCGCCTGTTCGTCATTGATGTCGGAAGCACGTAAATCACAAAACTTGCTTCCGGTTAAAACGATGTTTGTATTTTTCTAAAACATTTCTTCATTTCTTGCTTGAGTTTTGCTTTGAACGCCTCCAAAAGAAGGAATAAATTAGAACAAAAAGCTTAAAGGAAACAGTTGATATTTTATAATTGAACCTTTTTGGGGCTCGTATTTAATTTCCTGACCTTCTTTTTGCTAACATCAGCGTTGAGTAAAATAATTTATATGTTTAAAATAATTTATTTGCTTAAACTAAAAGTTTATTTATTTTTTATTTTATTGTATTTTGAGGAATTTCTTTTTATTAGTTTTATTTGTTATTACATCGGGTTATACAGCATATTATTGCATTTGGATTGTTCGTCTACAAACAAAAAAGATACATACATATGTTTTAAAATCATGAATTTAAATTATCGTCTAAATGGCAACTTAATATTTTTCTTTAGAAAAAGTTGAAAAATATGAAAACTAATTTCTGAAGGTAAATGAAGGCTTTGTGGATCATCAAAGCCGGACGTCATAATAGTATCGAAATCGTCTAAAAGACGTGGTTTCATTTCTTTTATCGGGTAAACCTGTACTGATACGCTTTACGCCTGGACACGTGATAGAAGGTGAGGAGGTCACTTTACGATGCTTATTGCTTTGAAAGTACACAGCTTTAAATCAAAGGGCAAATATACTTTCGATGTGCTGAAGGACAAGTATAGAGTTACATTGTGTTCGATTGCGTTTCATTTTGATATTAAGGACAAATAAATTAATGAAGAATTTGTAACATTGGGCTCGGAGAGATGATTCAGGAAGAGCAGAATTTGTGAAGCCACCGACTGGTCAATACTTCTTCTTTTATCTAATTGAGTAGTTGGAAAAACTAATCAGTCCTGGGAGGCTAGATAAGTGTGCATGGTGTCACGGGCCATTTGACCCATTTCAGATCCGTCCAAAACTAAACTGCCTCTGGGTTTGGACAGAAAAGTTCTCACCATCATCATTTTATTCTGATAATTATTAATTTTTCTACTCTTTCTACATACGAGTATTATATATCACAGCACCCTCCTTCGCCGGTATACTCTATAGCACCAACCGAAGTAAAATATTGATAAAATAGTTATTACAGCTACAAAATAAATATGCCTACTTGCCTCTGGCGTTGCAACACTGTTATAAAAATAAATGAAGCTTTCTTTATTTCACCATCTACCTTATATCTACTCTATCCCTTTTGCTACGAAAGTAATACACTTGGGGATAATAATTGTCTGCGTCTTACTTTCTCTTAAAAAAAGTTATTGTAGGTGTCATCTCTGGGAATTTGATGAGTTAACGATAAATGAGATTTCTGTAGGATGTGAAAGGGCGAAGAGGGATTAGAAGCTATTTTTGTGTCACTACCAGGCATTGGTATCGTGTGACTTATTTATAGCAGGCCGCGAATATAGTGTTTTTTGATTCTGAAGGAAATTACGACTTACCCTTTGGGTTAATATAGAGTCTTGGCTGGGAATCGAACCAACAACCCCCAATCTGATAGTGTAGCATACATTTTATTATACTTTTGCACAAATTCCCCTACAATTGAGGTCATGGCCGAAGCAGACCCTTACAGCTGTGGGTCTGTCTAAAAGACTACTGACTAAATATTGTCTGTCACCACAAATCGAATCATTAATCCCTACTTAGTTTCGAATATGAATTCAGCTTACACATAGTTTTCAGACTTATTATTTGTCTCCATTGGAACTCATGCTCTAGGTTATCTCTAGACATCTGTTCAGAATCTTGGAGTCCATCCATTTGCCGACTAGGCCCTGATTAAACCATTTCGAACAGCAGTTCTCTGTTTTAGTCCAAATGGAGGTTTTTAATGAAGGATATTTGTTACGATTACATTTTCTGGCAGGGATTTAACTGTCTAGTAGGTGTACGATCTGGCAACTATTTTATTATTTGTGCTTAGATTTGTTTGTAATTTTCTTATGAATAGACGTAAGCCAAAACAACATTGGTAAATAGTTTTTTCGCAATGTTCTGGTCAGTCACAAGGCCCCTTTTGGCGCAAAGAACATGTTAAAAAGAAAGAGAGCGAAGAAAACATGCGAAAGATGATCTATGCAGACATGTTGGTATACTAATTTTTTTACGACTTAGTAAGGCTCCTTATAAAATCTATTTTCTCATCTATACGGACAGTCGGATAGATGAAAAGGCGGACACGTTCCACTTACTTAAAAGGTTAAGTGTCCCTTTTCTAAAAGCATTCAGAATAGAAAGAGGTTTTATTGTTTATTATAGAGAAAAACGTTTTTAGTATCCATCCAGTTTCTTTAATTAAATTATTGTGATGATATTATTATGTGTATATGGTGTAACCTGGAGGTCCAATTTCACCACCTTTCGTAGTAAGTCACGCTGTATTCCGGCTATAACGCGTCAAATATTCACTTTCAAGTTCTTGAAATTATTCGATCGTTAAATGTTCTCTCAGCGAATATCTTGTATCTTGCGCTGTGCGACATTGATAATATCACATCCTGCTTCATGTCTGCAATATTAATGCCTTCCAATTGAGGCACGACAAATTTAGTAGGCCTGTCTCTATGCCGCTCATAGTTGACTGTAACATTTTGACCATCGTTATTTGTAAAGACATATAGACTATAGACATATAAACTCAAAACAATTGAGAACTGTCAAATCAGCTGTCACTAAAACAGTGCTGCCAATTTAAAGTTCTCCGCCTCTAAAAAACATCCATTACTTTATTGAATCGGAAATGAAGGTTCACGGGATTGCCTTAAACGCGAAAAAATTGTAAATTTTTTATTTTGTTTGATAATTTAAGTTAAATGCTTAACAATTACATCGTTTGTTTTTCAAATGAAATAATTTGTCTGCATTTAAAATACAAAGAGTTTTTTTTAACAGAATGAATTTCCGTTTTATTTTTTAATTTTCATTGTAAATAAATAAATTTAAAGAAAAAACACTATATAAAACGGAAGTAAAGTGCAATAATTGATAGAAAACTAAATAAAGGCAAAAAGAAATAACAAAGAAATGAAAAAAAAATCTTTGAATGATTTTATGTAAATTTGCGAGTGTGTTGGTATCTGAGAGAAAATATAAAAAATAAAAAATCTAAATGCTTTTAAATGCACACAACTATTTAAGCCATAAACAACAGCAGCAGCAACAACATCCGTTGCCAAAGTAGTGGATTTTTAAAATAAAAAAAAAAAATTGTATCAATAACAACTGTAACAACAACAAGTTGACCATCATTATTATCTGCAGCGTCATCATCATTATTGTGCTGCTAAATGTTTTAATGTATGCGTGCAGTGAATGGTGCCAATGACTACTAGTGGTCATCGTGGTGTGTTAAATACATATTTTAAATTGTACCCTTCACATACACACACATTCGTATATATTAAAACTCATGTACAGTTAATTTGTACAAGTAAATAAATAAATACTGGTGTATAAATAAAAACTTGTGTTTGTTTTTCTGATACGTTTTCATTTCATCTGGACGTAACGGCTATCGTGAGTGTATAAGTGTTAGTGTGCGTGTGCGTGAGAAACTCAAAGGGTGTATGCGTGTATTACCATGCGGTTTCCGGTTAAATAAAATTTGTATTTACATTTTCTGCTTCAAAGAAAAAAGTTTATTTATGATTCAACTTTAACATTCTATTTTACCAAACTGCCTGACTGCCTGCCTGTCTACCAATCACTCAGACTTGATGCACACAACAGACCCAGAAACAACAATGAAAGCGGAACTTACAACAACAACATCAACACAACTCTGTCAAACAAAAGTGGAAATACAATAAATAAAACAGAAGCAGAAACAGAAATCAAAGTAAGTAGTGGCTCTGATTTTATTTCTATCTATCTTTCTTTCTTTCTTTCTTTCTTTTGAAGTTAAAGGAAAAGCGGTATTAGGAAAACAATTTTTGTTTTTATCATCACTATTTTTTTTTTAAATAAAAGTATGCTCACACTTTCTTTGATACAGACATACAAATATTCTGTGTTTATTTAATAACGTATGTATGTATGTTTATGTATACGCAATATCCCAGTTGACCAAATTGTTGTACTTAAAATAGAATCAAGTGATTTACGTGTTTTACTTTTTTATACCAACAATTCATGATCGATTACTTTGGTAAGAAAGATTCAAGCGAAAGTTGATAAAATAATTATGGTTTGCGCATATTTAATAAAAATTCTCCAATTATGTGGTATGTAAAATTATTTTTTTTTCTGATCTAAATTTGAGATTTGTATGTAACATGGGAAATTAAAAGAAAAGTACTGATATTACAGCACGGGTTGCAATAGAAACATTTGAAATACTTTTGGTAATTGGTACTTGAAAATGTAATGAAAAAAAAGTGTGATAAATCATGTAGACTTCATTTATATTTTTGAATTAAAAAAATAAAGCGATAGTTTTTATTTTTTTTTTGTTGATAATTCAGTTTAAAATCATAAAGTTTTTGTTTGAATTTAGCTTTTTTGGTAGACTTAAAATCGATCGTCTTTGTGCAGCTGCAATACTCATAATGTTAAAACCTTTTAAAATGGATTTAGAATCAAAGAGTACGATGCTTTCATTTAATTAATCAAAATCTCATGTCAAACTTCTAGTTTTTGTTCTGAAGTGCGTCCTCTAGAATGTCCTAAGGTATGAACAACTGAGATGTGCCCTCTTACATAAAAATAAATCTTAAGCCAGAGACCCATATCAAGTTATCATGTATTTATTATTTTCTTTTATTTGAATTTGTTTTATTTTTTTATTTATTTGGTTCGGTTTTGTTTTGTTTTATTTTAATTTATTTTATTTTATATTATTTTATTTTATAATATTTTGTTATGTTATGTTTTATTTTATTTTATTTTACTTTATTTAATTTTATTGACTTAACTTTTCTTTACTTTACTTTACTTTACTTTACTTTACTTTACTTTACTTTACTTTACTTTACTTTACTTTACTTTACTTTACTTTACTTTTCTTTACTTTACTTTACTTTACTTTACTTTACTTTACTTTACTTTACTTTACTTTACTTTACTTTACTTTACTTTACTTTACTTTACTTTACTTTACTTTACTTTACTTTACTTTACTTTACTTTACTTTACTTTACTTTACTTTTGTTTTGTGTTATATTTTATTTTACATTGTTTTGTGTTATATTTTATTATTTATTATTTATTTTATTTACTTTACTTTATTTTGTTTGATTTGATTGAATTTGATTTATTTTTATTTCATTTTAATATATTTTAGTTTATTTTATTTTAATATATTTTATTTTAGTTTATCTTATTTTACTGTATTATTATATTTTGTTTTATTTTATTTTATTTTATTTTATTTTATTTTATTTTAACAAAAGATATATATAAATTATTTATTTATTTATTTATTAATTATTATTTATTTTATTTTACTTACTTTATTTTATTTGGTTTGATTTGATTTGATTGAATTTGATTTATTTTTATTTTAGTTTATTTTGTTTTACTTTATTATTAGATTTTGTTTTATTTTATTTTAACAAAATATATATATATATAAATTATTCATTTATTAATTATTATTTATTTATTAATTATTATTTATTTTATTTACTTTATTTTATTTGGTTTGGTTTGGTTTGGTTTGATTTGATTGAATTTGATTGATTTTTATTTTAGTTTATTTTATTTTATTTTATTTTATTTTATTTTATTTTACTTTATTATTATATTATATTTTGTTTTATTTTATTTTAACAAAAAATATATATAAATTTTGTTTGAATTTTATCAACTCTTAAGAGCGGGATATCAATTTTAAGCGTGATCGACCTTAAAAAGGGGGAAAATCTCGGTTTGGTCAGTAGGTATAAGGCCGAACTTCTGAGCGTATGATTGTTATAAAATCATACGTTACTCATCATGTTAATGATTGGAATGAGTGATGGTCATCATATCATTTTCGCACCATTTATGCTTTAACTTTAAAACATGTCTAGACATGTCAAAAAGTATATTTTTTTAAACAATTTTGACATAATAACAATGAATTTAAACTATAGATTGTTTCCTATAAAATTTGTTGTATCAGCTGAATTATTTACTTCATTCATTTAAACTTTGTTTTTGTAGAAAACTTCTATTTTTTGGAATTTCGGTTTGATAAGTAAAGAACAAGATAAGTTAAGGTGAGAAACTTAAATTTTTTGAAGATTTTATACGTTCTCTAGCTTTTAACCTACCAATCTACTGTTAACGAAAATATCAAACCAGAGGGAAGCTTTAGGTGGTGTTAGACTTCGTTCTCACCAAATGACGGTAGATAATTGCTTACAGCTTTTCTCGTATTCTTTTATCTGAGATTGATTGCTTAAATAGATTATGTTTACAACTAAATACCACCCGATGCAGATAGATGCGTAAAATGCTGAAGATGGATGTAGCGATGCAGAAAATGCACTACATTCTGCTAGTGTCTAAAAATTGAAGTTTCCTATTATTTTTTTTTAAACTAATCACATTATTTGATAATAAAAAATATTTCAATTTAGAGAGAATAAAACGAACTTAAGCCTGACTTCAAAATTTCATCTGTATATTTAAATTAACAGCAAAATGTTACCTCAACATTTTGCTGGGCGCTTTACTTAGAAAAGCCATGTAGAAACAAAATTGTTAAAAGTTAAAAGCAGTACAGATACACTGGCTACTCATGGCTTGGATTACATGCCATGATTCTTTAATTCGATCGTTAAACCAATATAGTGTTCAGTTATGGGGTACTGGCTCAGCTTCCAACTTGGAAAAAATCAAGGGATCCAAAATAAGGTTCCGCTGCCTGATATATTAAAAATTCGAAGATTCACAAAGACCTAAAGGTGCCATTGGTTGCAGCAGAACTTGCAAAACATGCGGCAAAATATTTAAAGAAACTTCAGGCGCATTCGAAATCGCCGGCCCGTTAAATCCTAAACAATTATGGTTACATTCGAAAGATATTACTTTTCTCGGTCGAAGATCAGGTACATGAATCCAATTAATTTGTTTTTTAGACTTAAGATAATATAAATTATTATTAGTTCACATTAAATGTACAATAAATAATATGGAGGTCAAATACCTTGATCTGTGCCTAAAACTACTCATCTTATTAGTAGATACTCGACTCTAAGATAAGATTGCAAAGTTAAACTCTTTAATTCGACTCTATGATCAATATGAGCAATGCAATTTAGTTGTCCATAAATAATATGGAGGTGAAATACCTTGATCTGTGCCTAAAACTACCCAGCTTATAAGTAGATACTCTACCCTAAGATAAGAATGCAAACTTAATTCGACTATATGATCAATATGGGGTAATGTAATTTAGTTGTGGGGCCCACATCTTAAAAGATTTGAAACTTTTAAAGGCTCGAAAAAGATGCTACGAATGAACTTAGCCGATAACTGAAATGTAAAAGTTTTAAACATTTAAGAACAAAGACTTGAACGTGTTATTCGTTAAAATAGAAAACACAAAACGTGAAACAACGTATTTAAAAAGCTAGAAATTCATTCTCATCCTCCATCCTCTTATGCTTATTTTCTTATTTCATAGCATAATCTATTATTGTGCTTTATTGCGCTTTAATGAAATAAATTACACTAACACTAAAGTACATTTGTAGCAACAACATTGTAATCCCTGCTACAAACAAATACCCATAAATTTCGTTAAGTGTATAAATGCATTCTTGGCAATAAAATCCAAGTTCAAGTAAAGTTTTCATAATTTAGTAGAATATTTTAATAAGAGACATATTTTGAAAAACAAATAAACGAGTACATTTGCAATCAAAACTAATTATAACGAGTGATTTTTTAAGAGCTTGAGAACTTTTTTTTTAAAAAAAACGCATAAAATTTGCAAAATCTCATCGGTTCTTTATTTGAAACGTTAGATTGGTCCATGACATTTACTTTTTGAAGATAATTTTATTTAAATGTTGACCGCGGCTGCGTCTTAGGTGGTCCATTCGGAAAGTCCAATTTTGGGCAACTTTTTCGAGCATTTCGGCCGGAATAGCCCGAATTTCTTCGGAAATGTTGTCTTCCAAAGCTGGAATAGTTGCTGGCTTATTTCTGTAGACTTTAGACTTGACGTAGCCCCACAAAAAATAGTCTAAAGGCGTCAAATCGCATGATCTTGGTGGCCAACTTACCGGTCCATTTCTTGAGATGAATTGTTCTCCGAAGTTTTCCCTCAAAATGGCCATAGAATCGCGAGCTGTGTGGCATGTAGCGCCATCTTGTTGAAACCACATGTCAACCAAGTTCAGTTGTTCCATTTTTGGCAACAAAAAGTTTGTTAGCATCGAACGATAGCGATCGCCATTCACCGTAACGTTGCGTCCAACAGCATCTTTGAAAAAATACGGTCCAATGATTCCACCAGCGTACAAACCACACCAAACAGTGCATTTTTCGGGATGCATGGGCAGTTCTTGAACGGCTTCTGGTTGCTCTTCACTCCAAATGCGGCAATTTTGCTTATTTACGTAGCCATTCAACCAGAAATGAGCCTCATCGCTGAACAAAATTTGTCACATTTGAACATTTCGAACCGAACACTGATTTTGGTAATAAAATTCAATGATTTGCAAGCGTTGCTCGTTAGTAAGTCTATTCATGATGAAATGTCAAAGCATACTGAGCATCTTTCTCTTTGGCACCATGTCTGAAATCTCACGTGATCTGTCAAATACTAATGCATGAAAATCCTAACCTCAAAAAAATCACCCATTAAATAAAAAGACATAAATTGTAACAAATAAAACATTTACGTGCCAGTAATGAAAGCGCTGCAATTAAATTCTTACAGCTAATAAAGTGCAACTAAGTCTGTTTTTTGTTATTTTACTTTTTATGCAAATTTCATACTGAAATGAAGTCATTAAAATAAAATGTGTAAGAGAGAATTCGTAAATAGGAAATTTTGCGATTTCAAGATTTGTTAGTTAACTGTCTATTTTTGTATAAAACAGAAAATTATTTTTTTAATGTTTTATTTCTAGTATGAATTGCATGAGACACGCACTCTAATTCCACAAATAATTCCATAACTTGTGTCCTTGGTATTTATAATTTCACTAATATGCCAACAACTTTTTGCAATGACACGAGTTCAATTACCCTCGAAAAATGTCTGAAATTTACTTTACTTTAATGCATGATATACATAATTTTCTTTTAGAAACGAACGGCAAAACAATCAAATAATTAAAAGCAAAAAAAAAAATAAAACTGGAGTGGCCTACACTCAACTTTACCATACCCAATGGAAACAGATATTTTTATGAATAAAAAATAAAAGTCCAAAGTATATTCGAATCGAAAAATTAATTATTTTCAGTTTGGGGTGTTAGGTAAACTACCCCTTGCCCCTTCCCGATTATGGCCAACATTTATACAGATCTTCATCTTCATAAACCAAAGGCACATACTGAATTTCATTTCGATATGTCATACGGTATGACCTGTACAAACTCCACAAAAATAGTGGCATACGCACCCACCAACCCACCCACAGACATAAATCGCAAAAATAGTCAAAATGGATTCAGGGGACCTCAAAACGTATAAATCCGTCGAAATCCCTACCTCGAATTTTTTCATGATTACTATACTTTACCTTATACTACGAATGGTAAAGTAAAAAAATAATTAATTGGGGTTTTCTAGACATTTCACGCAGAGTATACCACGGTTAGGGGAGGGATACGTGAGGGCCATACCATCTCAGCCTGAGGTGAGAAACTTGTCATTTTAGTTCGCACTAGAACAACTTTGATATCACCCGTTTTCTGAGCTGCAACGAACTACCACCCAAGTCCGCGAGCCTTAGTCGTGCCATAGTGGCAAAGTTGGCAGTGTTCAGTTCAGTTCAAAGGGGGGAAGTTTTTTGGGAAAATAATTTCCAACCTTTAGGATCCCGGTTGCTCTTCGAAAATTTATAGTCATCGGTAGTTTTATGAGTTTACTTTTTGCCACGATTAGTGTCCTGGGTTTGTTTTCCGAATCAACAAACTTCATTAAGATAAAAAAATTATGACAGAAAATTTAATGAATTTTAATTATTTTTCCGTTCATGTTATAATTGGAAGTGTTAAAAACAATAATTTTATTTTAAAAATTAAGTTTCAAAATGAGGGGCATAAACATTCTCCTTGCTTCTAAATTAAAAATAAATCATTCAAGTGCTAGTGCGACTTGTACACGTAGGGATCCTTACTATGTTCAATAAATAATTTTAAAAGAAGAAGATTTAAACATTCTTCAAGTCTTTTACGGGTCACCCTTTAATTTTTAACATTTCCTTTGCGTACTTCATGTGGAGTTTGGACAATAAATGATACCGAAAAAGGGAATTTATTTGTTAAACATTTAAAAAATGTATTTTGAAAGGGCAATTGCTAGTTTAAACCCTAAAAAGACCTATGGTTTTAATAAAACAAGTAACACGTAGTCGTTAAAATAATTCTTTTTATTTTTAACAGTAGAAAGACGGGAGAACTGATATACCTTAAAAACGGGTAAAGCTTTAACTTTTAGTAGCAAAATTCAAAATTTGAATTTAAAAATTTTAGTAAAATTTACAATATAAAAATTAAATTAGTTTAAAACAAAAAAGTTTTAAATTAAATTTTAAGGAGATTTATTAAAAGTCACCATGAAATAAATCTTTATAGTATTAATGCCATTCTACACCTTCAGTAATTTTGCCCTAACTAGATAGATTCTTTGATACATAAGCCAAGAAAAGATTATCATCAAATAATTCAAAACTATTTGAGAAAATCTAAATTACCAAGGCGAACTCAATTTTGAGCTAAAAATGTTGTAGTCCGAATAAAGGCTTTTGAGGAAAGCGAATATTGTTGCACGCTTTTTATAGACTTTTCTCAAGCGATTGACAAAGGCTTACTATACAAATTATTTACCCAACAACTTCGAAGGGCTATTATAAAGTTATTTAGCTGGCCGTAAGATTATACTTAAACTCGTCTGAGCCAAGTGAAGCCGCAGTTCTCCATGGTAGTATTTTGGAATCTGTTGTATACTTGCTGTACACTTCGGATATGCCTACCAGTAACCTAGCAACCATACATTGACATTTACTGACAACACGGCTTTTCTAAGCATTAACGAAAGCCTTCGGATATCTGCAGCATTTGGAGATGTGGTTCGAAAAACTGGAAAGTAAAAATAATTGAAAATAATATATTCATATAACTTTCACGCTGCGAATAAATAATCAAATTATACCTCAACACTCAGAAGTCAAATACCTTGGCATCAGTTTGACCAGGTCTAAAAATATATTGCAGCTAAATCTGATCTAAAACAATGATAAAAAAGATCCTAAAATTCTAATTTTATATTTTGATTAATATATTCTTTATAAAGTATTTATTTTCATAAAATCTCTTTTTATTATTTAAATAAAACAAAACTGATTAAAAGACAACAAGTGGCAAAAAGTGTCGTAAAAGACTGCACAAAAGATATGCATTTGGCATAATTTAATAATAAGTCTTAAACTAAAAGGTTTTCAATATTTAGTTATAAAAACTTTTTTGTTATAAAAGCCCAAATATTTTGTTTATTAAACTATTAAGCCAGGATAGATCGTTTGTAGTTTTTTTGTGGTTCAATTTAAAGTTTACTAACTCAAATAACTGTAACTTACTTTAAAAACTCTAATATTTACTATGTAATTTATAATGTACAACTGCTTTTATGTGATATTAATTGGCATCACTGAAAAACTCAATTTCGTAAAAAATACGAGTTAGGGCCTTTCTATTTGAGACTATAGGTATAATCATTACTTTTAATACTTAGGGCCCAACTATAATATGCATAAGCTGGCTTAAGCTAATGTCAAAAAATGGGCGAAGCCTACAAGAACAGTGACCATCAATTGAGCAATCTTTTGAGTGTCACTGATGAGAAATTTTTTCTCATTGCGTAGAACAGAACTACCATCACGTTATTAAGGGCATGGTACAAAAATGAGGCAAACATTTGTGTACGTGTGATTTTGCATCTCTCTCGAACCTATTAACTCTTTGGAATAATGAGCATATCTTGTACTGCCCACTCTACTGCTTTTTACTAATCAACTATGCTGTAAAAATTAATCAACGATGACTACTCAAACTGAATGAATGAACCCCTCAGAGCTGACTAAGCAAAATTGCGCAGAAACAGATTCAATATTTTTATATTTATTAAAATACATTTTAAAATTAGTTTATACATATTTATTTAATATATAATTTTACATATTTTTATTTGCTCAATAATGACTACGTTCTACTGCCATTCTTAGGCTTTTTTGAAATTCAATCTCTCCCTGCTACTGTAAAACCATGTTTTTTCTTTGCGTGTATACAAATTAATAATTATTTTTAATAGTTTTAAGAAAATTTCGTAAGAAAAATTTAACATTTTTTGCTGTTTGTGTGGTTTTAGCCAAAAGTACTAAAATATACAGCGGTGTGCATCACTCAACTCATAAACAATCAAATGCTCTTTCTTTTTAATTACGATTATTATATTTACAACGCCTCCTTTTTTTCTTATAGAAATTTCTTTTTTTAACATTTTATATTAAATTTAGATACAATTTGTTCACTTTCGTTCTCCATTACAATTTTTTTATGAATGTACATTCATATGTAAAACACAAAGCACAAACAACTGTTTCCGTACGGAATTTGCGATCGGTTTCGGACTTTGCTTAAGCAAATGACATTGACGAAACTTAATGAAAAGTGTTGTTAAGTACATTATAGTTTGCCACATACGATTTATGTATATGTAATTCTATAGTTGCTTAAGTTGGCTTAAGCAAGCTCATGCATATTATAGTTGGGCCTTATATCTCTACCAAATCGCTAATAGTTTAACATGTATTCGAAAAATTTGTTCACTTGGTTTTAATTTGCACAACACGCCAAAATTATTTATTGCCACAAATGTTTAAAATATAAATTGAAAAAATTTTCTATTTTTTATGTATGTCAACTCAAATAATTTTTTTAAAGGTAAATTTAACGAAATTTCTCCTATTTTGCAGCTCTTTTTTCATTTCTATACTCGTATATTGAGTTGTCTTCAAAAATAAAATAAACTAAAATTTTGTCAAATCAACGGATAAATTAGTCACTTCTTGTAGGGATGTAAATTTAACTAATTTTATGAGTTCTTTTTTTTAATGTTTCACTACTAATTTAAATAAATTTTTGTTAATTGAAAAGAATTTGATTTAAATTTTGATTTAAGTTTTTTCAAGTTTTATTGAAGTATGAAAAGAAATTCTTTTAATTTGAATAAAATTAGTCTGTATGAATAAATTGTATATAGACTTGAATAAAAATTTAATTGTTTGAACTATTTTTGTAGTAAAGGATCAAAAAATTTTTTCTTTAATATTACCTACGAAATTTGGTTCAGTGCAAGTGTTAGTAAAGCAGTTCGATAGTAACTAAACATAATATTTTACCGATTAATGGAATAAAACTTAAAAAAACTTATTCGGTTAATCGATAAGTTTTTATCTTGTTTTGAAAATTCATTCATTTTGTGATTACTAATCCAAAAACTAACACTGGTCTACAATACTATTATTACTCGTAAAAGTTAAAGGTGCAAACTCTTTAGATTTTAGAATAATGCAGTATGCCATTATTGGAATAATTTTGAATGCCGTATAATCGACAAAATACTGTGGTTCATTTTTTTTAAATTAGATTAAAATTATTGTATGATGTTTCTTGAATTAAATAATGCCATAAATATGTAATTGAAAATGCCAAACAAAATGCAACCAAATACAATTTTCCAATGAAAGTGGTTTTGTTCCCCCCGAGAAAATATGTCCTCCTATGCCAATGCTAACTGCTAAATAAAAAAATTGCGGCTAAACTAGAAAAACAATGCTAAATTAACTGCAAAAATGCCAAACTGTCCAAACTGCTTGGCATACATCTTGATCGACGCTTAACCTGGAAGCACATTGAAGCACAATTGACACAGATGAAACTAAATTAATTAACTGATTGGTAGAAATGCAACCCTTAGATTGTAAATTTTTATTGTACAAATCGATCGTCAAACCCATATGGTGTTATGAGATCCAACTATAGCGTACTGCCTCAGTTAGAAAAGTTAGAAAAAATACAAATACCCGAATGATAACATTCGCACCCTGGTATATAAAAAACTCGAGCATTCATAAAGATTAATTACTGATCAAACATGTTTATAAGTATTTCAAAAAGCTAGACACGCCCCCAAATCCACTGGCTCGACTAAGAAGGAGAAATCTTGCTTCTGTCGGCCGAACATCAGAAGAATAGACTACATATAATATCAGCAACCGTATAACAAACAATTTAAATGTCCGGCACTTTCTGGACTTTACAAGTATATATTATTTTAGATTTAAGATATGAGTACTTATTGTTAATTCAAATCAGACATGGGGGAATTCAATTACAATTACAAGTAATGTGTAATAGAAAATTTCCAATTACTAATTACAAGTAATTGTAATTGAAATCAGGGACTAAAATCACTTACAATTACTTGTAATTTGTAATAAAAAAATATTTTCAATTACACATTACCTGTAATTGTAAAAGTTTATCTTAAATGTGAATCTCTCGCTTTGCATGAAAACTGCATCCATCTTCGATTATGGTGAATACCTAGACGAAGGTAATTATCGCTTACAAAATTTTGAAAACTTTGCGATCATTTATACATTTTTCCATTTTATATTCCGTAGACATTAATACACCCGATGGTGAAAAAGAAAATAGTTTGAAATTTGAACTTCAGCTTCACGTGCGTGATCTAAATTCATCACTAAATAGCCTCAAAAAGGATCCTACAATACTAAAGGCTTGTCACGTTTCACGTTTTTTGTTTATATTGTATTGTAAGCAATCATATTTTTTCGATCGATACTCCCTTAACATCTTCAGCACCCGTTGAAAGGTTATTTTTGTTCGGTATTTTAACACCAAAGCGACAAAGATTAACAGATGAAAATTTAAGCAAATCAGTCAATTGCGAGTTAGGCTCACACACGTAGGGTTCCGTATTATGTTTAGTACAACATTAAAAATTCAAGATGCTAATTTTTTCATGTCTTATGAGTTACTCTTTAATTTTAAAATTATATATATATATATATATATATATATATATATATATATATATATATATATATATATATATATATATATATATATATATATAAGAGTAATGCAATTTTCGCAATTACGACTATTGCGGTTCAAAAAATAAGGTAATATACGTGAAAAACATGTCACTTAGTAATTAGTAATTTAATAATTAGTAATTGTTACAGCGGTAGAAGTACAACATCTACTGTAAACAATTCAAGAGTCTACCTATTACGGTTCAAAAAATAAGGCTATTTACATACAAATCATGTCTCTGTCGGAACACCCTTTAATTTTGTTATTTGCTATGGCGGCCATGGCATTTCTCTTTCTATGAATATATCAAGAGTCTACCTATTACTATTAAAAAAATAAGTTACTATACGTGAAAAACATGTCACTGTCAGCACACCCTTTAATTTTTAGTAATTGTCATTACGACCATGGCAACACTTCTTCTATACCAATTGGAAGAGTCTACCTATTACGGTTCAAAAAATATGTCGTTATACATGCAAAAGACGTCACTGGCGAAAAACCCTTTAAATTTAAATTGTTTTTATAGGGGTCATAGTAATACACCATTTGTGAAAATTTCAATAATCTATCTATTATGGTTACAACATTAGTCAATGTTTATGCAAATCACGTCACTGTCGGCACACCCTATAATTTTTACTATTTGTTATAGTGGCCACAGTAATACACCTCCTGTAAAAACTTCAAGGGTCTACCTATTATCGTTCAAACCTATGCCATATATACAAATCACGTCACTAACGGAACAACCGTTAATTTTTAAGCTTAATATTGTATACTTGCTTATAATGCAAACATAGCTTAAATCACTGCAAAGTTTAAGTGGTTGCCTCCTATAGTTCAAGAAATAAATACATAAAGGCAAATAAAACGTCACATTCGGAACACCCTATAAGTGTTAGTATTTGCTGATATAGTGGCCACAGTTATACACCTTCTGTGAAAATTTTAAGAGTCTACCTATTATGGTTCAAAACTTAAGCCTTATGCATGTAAGTGACACCACTATCGGAACACCCTTTAATTTTCAGGTTTATTTTTTTAGACCTGTTTATAAAACGAACTAAGTTTTAATAACAGTTTTTAAATTTTCAGTGTATGCCTCCTACAGTTCAAGAAATAAACACATATTCGTGAATAACACCTCTCTATCGGAACACCCTATAAGTTTTAATTTTTGTTGCTATAACGGCCACAGATATACACCTTCTGTGAAAATTTCAAGAGTCTACCATTTATGGTTTAAAACTTAGGCCTTATACATGCAAATCACACCACCCTTTAATTTTTAGTTTTATTTTTTTATACTTTTTTATATAGCGAGCTAAGTTTTAATTACTGTTTTTAAATTTCAAGTGTATTCCTCCTACAGTTCAATAAATAAACACATTTTTCGTGAATAATACCTCTCTATTGGAACACCCTATAAGTTTTAGTATTTGTTGCTATAGCGGCAACAGCTATACATCATCTGTGAAAATTTCAAGTGTCTACCTATTAGATTCAGAGATAAAAGCGCTGACAGACGGACAGACATTGTAGCGAAAACAATAGGGTTACGTTTTTACACTTTGTGTTTGTTTAAAGCAATTAAGAACTTTTTAATAATAAAAAATACTTCTGCTATAACTTTGAAAATTATGGTAATACACATGGAAATGTTTAATATTTAATTACATGTTATTCAAAATTATGTGCATTTTTTTAGTTTTTCCTTACTTTCGTTACATTATTTGTTTTACTGTGGTTTTCTTTTCAAATATAACGCCTAATTTATTTATTCGAATAGTTTGTTCTTAATTTTTATAATTTATATGTTATTAATAATTTTTGTATTTTAATATTTTTTGGCAATAATTACAAATTACATTACATGTAATGTGTAATTGAAAAAAAACTCAATTACAATTACAAAATTTGAATGTAATTGTAATTGAAAATTTTCAATTATAATTACATGTCATTGAGTAATTGCATGTGTAATTAATTACAAATGTAATTGATATCCCTCAAGTCTAGTTCAAATGCTTTGAAAATATAATTAATAAATTAAGGAAAAAATTTTTATTAATTATAATTAATTATTAATATTAAAAATACAAATTATTAATTATAAACAGGCAAAATATCATTACGGATTTATTTTAGTGTTATAAAAATAGTTTAGTTTTTTTTAGTTTAGTTATTGCGTCGCGTTTACTATTTAAAAAATTATCGCAGACGTAAACAAATCTGTGAAAATAATTAAAATTACTGATCGGGCATTACCGTTATTTATTAGTACTTGCAAGCGAAAACTATAAATAGATGAACCCGAAGTGTTTATAATTTGAATGACACACTTTCCTGAGCATATGTAGCTCAGCAAAAATTAATTTCACATAAGGGTTCTAATTTCGACTTTGACATCGGCAAAAAACCGTGATCAACATTTTGTGTTGTCTTAGGTGGTTTTCTGCTTTTTTAACCTCAGATATTTCTGCTCCAAAATTACTACAGTCATTTTAAAGCCTTAGTTTTTTTTTTTGATGCCATATTCGACTGCTCTTCTCATTTCGGAATCACAGAAAGTTTGTAAAGAAGAGAAGAAGCCCTCCGGCGTTGAGAAGTGAAAAGTTATAAAGAATAAATGGATATAATGGATTCATGTCAACAGGAATAAAATCGTTACAGTTAAAAGTTAGAAGACATCATAATTTTAAATGGACTTTATAGTTTCAAATAAAAAAAGAAAAATCATTTGATGTGTGGGAACATCCGTTTTCCTAACGAAAAAGAAAATGTTGTCCTTGAAAAAAAGAAATAAAAACAATAAAAAAGCAAAAAGTTCATTTCTGCTTTTATTTTTCAAATAACCTTGATTTATTTATACATATTCAAACAAAAGTTTATGCAACTGCAATAATTTGTAATTTCTCTGAAAGAAAAAAAACATAAAATCAATTTTTCTTCAAAAGTTGTGAACAATAAAAAAATCAAAACGAATAAATGCTTTCACGACTGTGTGAAAGATGGATGGGTTTTTTGGCACCTCACAAACATTAGGGCAGGAAAAGCAGGAAATGCATTCAATAATAAAACAATTCAAAACAGTTTTGTGGGTTTGAGAACAACTCATACAAAGCGAACAAATAATATTCGTCATCAAAATCACTGTCAAAGGTATTTGAATGAATGAATGAATTTTTCACTTTCAAACAAAAGAAAATGCCGAATAGAAACAACAATAGAAAGCTCAAATGCCAATTTGCTCATGCTTGCATTATGCATTTGCATTTATTCAGCCCTAAAAAGAGACCTCACCACTACGAGTAGAAAAGGAATACAATAGAAAATACATATTAACAGTTGGTTGAGAGAACAATTCACAAATTATACATTTGCATTTGTAAAAATCCGTCTATTCTTATTCACAAACACTGGAATAAAATTACGTTGTTGCTGTTGAAGCTGAATCTAGGCAGTGAAAGGAAATTTTTGCATTTGTAGCACCTCGGGAAAGTGACGTTTTTTAGTATAATGCTGAAATGAATTGTGCAATAATTTGTATTACTTTAAATTAACCCTGCAAAAGATAGTTTGAAAGCTTTTTATTCAGTTCTATTTTTATTCAGACTACTTCAGGCTGCTTCCATTTTTTAATTACGCTTCAAGAGTCAATCTCTAACAAGAAAATCTATACAAACAATAAAATAGTAACTCATTTCCTGTCTGTCTGTCTTTCTGTTTTTGTGTTCGCATCACGTAAAAACTACTGGAGGGATTAAAAAAAAAAATGTTTGTGAGGAGGTACGTTAGTATCCTGATTCCAATATAAGATACTTTTTTCCGCAACAATATCTTATTTCCAAGAAAAAGTGAAAGTACGCCGATTTTTTCACCAATTTATTTTATTTTGAAAAGCTGTATATTTTAAGCAATTTTGCGCAACAGATGGCGCTGTTTTAAAATAATGAGTAACTCATTTCCTGTCTGTCTTGTACAGAGCTTTACAATAATTTTTAGAATTTTATATAAATTTAAGAATTTCATCCAGGAGTCTTGAAATTTGGTATGTATTACTTTCAAAGCAAAATCAAACAAAATATTGTCAGGACGCACACAACGTGTGTGGGCACAGCTAGTCTATCATAAAATAATAGTTGATGGCAAAAACAGTAACTCTTCTTATACATTTTATCGATTCTTTACCAAGGCATTCAACTTACACGTATACGCAAGGCGCAGTTGATAAAATACAAACACGAGTGGATATGTTTAATGAAAATTTGTTTCCATTACCCCTCTTGGGACCTTTCAAAAAGCATCTCCATTTTACACAATTTGTTGCAGTTCTTTTCACGATTGCGCATTCCTTTTTAGGTGCCAAAGGTTGCTGCAGTAAGATTCAGTTTATTGTTATTTTGCCTTGTGACTGTTTCGCTAATCAGTTGTTGTTCCAGCTAAGTAGATGATTGGTCTGCTGTAGCAGGTCCTAGGATAATGAGGCTGCATCTGTCGTTGCCTACAAACAAGGCTCTCCGTGTATTTGGTATAGTGGTGAGAAACTCTGCTAATCTTTGATTACTACTTTATTTTTTAATTTTTTGTGAGTTTTTCGGCAAACAACTTTTTATTTCTCAAATAGGCGTTTGTTTTAATGATAAATTATTTTCGAGGTGAAACATAAAAACAGCAGATAGCTGCATGGGGCTAAATTTGAAGAGAATGCTTGGTAATGCACCTGTGCATTGACATTATTGCGGCAGTCAGTTTTTTCATATCCAAGTATTCCTGGACTTTTATTCTCTGACCGACCAGTATCATTCCATGGATTTTATTGACTACTTCTAGCGTGATAGCACCTTTTGAGTGACCTGAACGTTTGTCACCATTTGTGTAGAGATTGAGTGCCTCGATAGACCGATTGGTAGCGCGCTAGTCTATCAGTCTGGAGGTTGTGGGTTCGATTCCCACTAAAGACTCTGGGTGTTTTCTGCAGACAAGCAAAAAGCTTCGCAGAGGTAGTGTTGTCTTTAAAAAAAAAGATACGACTACAACTGAACTTAGATAAACACCTTCTAACCATTGCAGTCAAGCTAGATTTATGCGAATCTTGTTTTTACTGTTCATCTAACCAGATTCACAGAACACATTTATACTAAACACCTAATAATGTCATCAAGATTAACGTCGGGACCTAGCTCTGTTGGGTCTTATCCGACGGTGGTCTTACCACCGAATAAAAGAATGTGTAGACTGGCACCCCATTGCGTAGTACAGCACACAAAACGATACGGTACCTGTGTAAGGGCACCAATATCGCACTATAATGTACCGCACAGTCATAATGAGTAGCCATTTATAGAAGATAACAAGCCAAGACCCATATCCTAAACTCTTGTTTAGAGTTTGGAGACCATCCAACTCCTTTTTTAAGAGTGCAACAGCACAGTTGATCAACAATTCACCATCTCTGCATATATCGATCCAAACCACACGGCTTACTTCCTTTGGAAAGAGATATGAGTAGATAAGACAGATGTTTAGAGTGATAGTAAAGCTTAACTATCGGAAACACTGAAGAAGGGGGCGCTGTGATATGTACTTTTGAAAATAGAATTAATTCATATCAGAAAAATCGATGTGACCATTCTTTAGTCGTCAACGTACTGACCACTTAGACTACAGCTACAGAGATTTATTCAAAATGTATGCTTTGATGGGGATGTCCGGTTAAATCAGTATTACACGTTCCGACAGTTCTTGAGTGAAAAAACATTTCCTTAGTTTCTTTAAAATAATATCTAATGTCCGGTCAAAGGTAGGTGACAATTTAATGAAAATTGTTTTTGAAAACTCTCTTAACTAGTTTTAATTTTTTTTTAAATAAATATGAAGAAGATTTAAATTTACTTGGATTCTTACTGAAATATAGTAATTTAAAATGCCTTACCAAGAGAAACTCCCTCTGAGATATAAACCAAAAAAAGTATAATTCAAACGATAATAAATGCTGATGTTCAATCACATTTAAAATCATTGATGATTCCCTTGCCTGTGTATGTGAGTAGACATACACTTTCAAACACTAGCACCACTGTTACAGAGTAGATACAATATATGAAATGTATGAAAAAAAATGATGCTTGAGTGAGTGGCGATTGTCATCATAAAGTCATTGAGGAGGCAGCCAAAATAGTTTTCTATGGATATAAATGTGAAATTGTTCTTTTTAAAATTTGAACGAATTTTGTGTGTGTGTGTGTGTGTGAACACGTACAAACACTTGCATTAAACACAAATGAATAATTGGCCATATGTTGCAGTGGCAATGAAGAAGAATTCGAAACAAGTAACCAAGTGCAGAATGCGGCAATACAAATCTGACAGCTAGACAGACACACAGATAATCGGAGGCATAGACAAATGAGAAGAAACTTGGTGCAGTTGTGCGATAATCATGTTACGAGTATTCAATGTTAAGCACAAGGTAAAAATAAGTAAAAATTAAAATATTGCCAAGATTTTTCATTTTATTTAATAATATTTTCTTGCTCTCAACATGGTATTTCATTTGTTTGTTATTATGCATGAGTAACGTGACCAGGCAACCTGCTTTGGCGGGATTAGCCCTTTTGATACCCTTTACCACAGGTGGAAAAGGGTATATGTACATAAGTTTGTCATTCCGTGTGTAGTTTCTACAATATTCGTTTCCAACCCCAAGAAGTATATATAGTCTGAATCCTTATAGGCACCAGAAGAGATACAGAAAATTTAAGCCCACCGACCTGCCAGACATAGTTTCGAAAATTTTACTATTGGAATTCAGCAACTTCAGACTTTTACATTGGAGGCTGTGCGCAAGAAACCACGCCTACCTTTCAAGTTGTTTTTATTTTTTTCGGTTGTAATGATTCTCTTTTGCTTTTATTGTTAAATAAATATTATACCACGACGAAACACTTGCATGGAGTGCATATAGATCTCGGGAGATCAATAACCCCCTGCGAGCGGCTTGTTTTGTTTTAGGTTGGTAGGGTTTTTTTGCTTTGATTTGTATTAAAGGCCTTTATAGAAAGCAATACACATAGAGGTAGCCAATAGACCCACGGGTTGCCCCCTGGTAACCAAAAGACACATTAAAAAGTTTTCCAAAAATTTTCAAACAATTTTAACCAAAAATTTTCAAAAACAAAATTTTAATAAAAAAATTTTTTAATTTTTTCCAAAAAGTATTTCAAGGAAGGCTTAAACAAATTTTTACAAAAACATTCTAAAATATTGTTTATACAATTTTTACAAAAAATTTTCAATAAAAAAGTTAAAAAAAATTTACAAAATATATTTTAAAACAAATACATATTTAAAAAGAAAGTTTTCCAAAAAATTTTCTATAAAATTTTTACAAAACAAATTTCTATAAAACTTTTACATAGTTTGCCATTTCAGGTGAAGATATATACTGGATACGTAATGCGTTTGTCTCTTTAATTAAATCAATTTTGTACCTGTTATAATAAAATCACCGTGGTAGTGGGTATAGAAGATTCGGCACGGCCAAAAATGTTTAAGGTCGGTTTTATTTCAAATATTTGGTGTTTTTCTTACCTTAAAAAACCCTGTTTAAAAAATCTAAACGCGTTCTTCCTTAATTTTTTATAATTTTAATTAAGATTTGTTTTTCAAGTATTTATTATATACAGAAATCCAAAAACCTTTAGATTGCAATCCAGCAATTTTTCGTACTTTAATGTAAGTGTTTTTCAATTCTACATTTTCTATAGTTCCTTGACCACACAATAATAATTTTCACTTTAGGGGAGGTACCTCGCGAATTGTTCCAATCTCTCCAATTTTTATTCCCACTATGCATATTAATGTGCATAGTGAGTTACCTATTGTAGTTGTATCGGTACACGACATACTTTTTTTACATTGTGTGAGAGGTTCAATTCCCACTGTTCCAGTCCAGGTTTTTATGCTCGGTTATTCACGAATTACTTATTCAACATTTCAAAATTCTACGATTACAGTTTCCTAGATACACTATAATTGTTTTTCACTTTATATGGGAGGTACTTTGCCCACTGTACCAGTCCAACCAGCTTGTTACTTGGCTGTAAATTAATAAGGTTACTTGTAGTAAAAAATTTTAATACTCTGTGTGTTATAAATCCACGATGTACACAATAACAATTCTTTAGTTTGTATGGACTCAAGCCCACTTTTTTAATCTAGCCAAGTTTTTTCTAGACGATGCACATTTATAAGAGGCTATACAAGTAATAGGCAGCGATAGATAAAGTATAAAATATGAAATAAAAAAATCAATTTTAGGGAATAAATTGATGCAAAAAAAACCGGTTTGTTTAGTAATTCTTAATTCGACCTTTTTATAAATTCAGTTAAACAACCTGGAAGAAATTAAATGTCCGCTTTTTCGAATAATTCCATTACTTTCAGATTTTTGTCGTTCACGTTCCGCGTTTTGATCTAAAAACCATCCGGTTACGTTATGCATGAGGCATAAAAGATCGCAGCATTATGATGTCAATGAGAATGATGTTAAAAAGCAAATACAATTGAAAGTTGAACATAAATGTGATAATAACGACGATAATTATAATGCCTTACATTGAATATTGGTTATTAAGTGTATTTGTGTGCATACGTATCTATGTATGCATGTGTGTTAAATGGCATGTGTGGTGGGTGGTTGTTGCTTTTAGGTGCGGTTTGATTGGTTTTAGTTGTTTCCTTTGAAGTGTAAAGGAATATTTTGTTGGCTGTTTGAATAGGCAGTATACATATTCACGATTTCATTACTGCATGGCAAGACTTTGAAGTATTGGTGTATAGAACTGACTAAAAGAAAGCGTACAAATAACTGTGTAATGAAATATTGTAGCAATTCTAGCATTTACATAACGTGTTATGTAGAGTTTACAGTGATCAGTAATGCACTAGAAAATAATTTTAAAAAAAAAGTTTTCTGCAAGTTTTTAATAACAAGACTTACGTAGTTGAAAATAGGCAAATTAAATTATGTATATAACGAAGATAAATTGTGATGCGTCTACTTAATTTAACTTAATTTAAAGTAAGAATACAATAACACGCAGTATAAAGCCAGAATTTAGCTGACACTAATATGCTATTATAATGTTATCTCAACACACAGATATTGAATTGAATTGTTACCAGCTTTTCTTTAACTTGGTATCCAACTAAGCGCTGCTTCCATGGGGAAAATCAGCTACGACTTTTTATGCTCACTCCGGATGAAGTCACTTTTATTGCGAACGGCTCAAGGATTTTAAGCTCGATTGATTCAAAATGTTTTTAGCAGGCTGAATTTACAGTTTCCATGGAAACTTAACAACAATTTTTCACTTTTTTATATATTCCTAAAATCTAATAATCGATAATACGGGGTATTTATATTTTCCGGGTTTTTCGAAATAATTCACAAAATCGACGTTGTTTTATTGACGCTATCTTAAAGCACTTTTAAGTAGGCCATACCATTTTAAATTGTATGTCGACAGCTAAAATTTTACTACCGCGGGAAAGGTTATTTTCTTAAGATTACAAAAACAACAACAATAACAAATAAAGTTTCTTTCAACAGTATTTTATTTCAGAAAAAGCCCGAAATAGTACATTTTTCCATTCAGATGATTTGAACCATTTAACTTATCTATACATATAATAAAACAGTCGCTAAAGGAAACGGCTCGCAGGTGGTCTATATTAACCACTTGCAGATTGTCTAGAATTCTTTGGCCCTCAATTGACAAGAAAAGGACAAAGGCACTACTGACCCTCGAGAAAAGCTCGTTAGCACTTCTGGTAGGTGTTATAACGGGACACTGTATGATTGGACGTATGTCGGAGCGTATGGGAATCTCTCGTGGAGGGTGCTGCAGAAGTTGTATGAATTAGGAAGAGGAGGAATCAATTCAACACCTTCTCTGCGACTGCCCGGCTCAAATTTTTGGGCCAAAGATTCTTTCAGGACCTGGACTGTCTCAGTGATGCGACACTAAGCAGCCTATTATCGTTAGCACTTCTGGTAGGTGTTATAACGGGACACTGTATGATTGGACTGTATGATTGGATGATGAAGAGGAGGAATCAATTCAACACCTTCTCTGCGACTGCCCGGCTCAAATTTTTGGGCCAAAGATTCTTTCAGGACCTGGACTGTCCCAGTGATGCGACACTGAACAGCCTATTAGGATTTGTGAAAAGCTTCGAACCAACGGATTGGAGTTCTCTAGGGAATGGTGGGGGTAGATGATCGTTGGGGCATCACAATGGGCCTTATTGGCCTCCGAGTGAACTCGTTTCCTGCCTGTCTGTCTGTCTAAATCTTTGTGTTCGCATCACATAAAAACTGTTGGATGGATATTAATAAAATTTTGTCAGGAGGTACTTGACAAAATTCCTGATTCTAAAAAGTATCCTAATTTTTTTCCGCAAAAATATATAACCGATATGCATACTTTAAGGCGGCATATTTTAGTAGGGATGAGAACCTTTATATAAAGTAAATGCATAAACCATAACTGAAGCGCTAAAAAGGTAAGGTAAGCGCTAAAAAGAAAACGTTTTTTAAGTATGATGGCCAATTAAGACGTCGAACATTTTGTTTAGAAATAAATTCTTTACAACTCTGGCATTATGTTATATAAGAGCAAAATTTTGTTGAAGAATCCATAGAAGCAGCCCAAACATATTATTAACTAAAGTCTAAAAGTTTCTCCATAAAACATTGTAGCACCTCAGATACTCTCTGCTGTGATGGCGATTTAAAATACCCAATCCTCTTTTTTCTCGTATCGTGAAATAATAGTTGTACAAAAAACCACAGAACGCCAATAACTAATATGGCCTTTCAGTTGAATATCCCATGGCATATGCTCTCTAGCAAATTGTAATCGATTTTATATGCGTGCACTTTTCAGCGTTTTTTTCTTTGTTTTAAATTCAGTCATTCATAGCATGTTATGGCTGTTTTGACTATTAAAGATACTTACCTAGTTACCAGCTCGATATCTGATTTTTGATGTTGAAAAGAAGAGTTGGAGTCGGCTGGAGTTAAAGTGGTTGAAAGCTACTTTTGTAATTATTTCCATAGTTTTTAACATCCTTTAAGTCTATGGGCAGAGTTTTGTGACTTCGCTTAATTTTGCGCCCACCGATAGGAATATTCTTGCGAATGATAAACATCGATTTTGACTTTTTCTATTTCAAATACTTTTCTTTCCTTTTTTCCCTAATTAAATCAAATGCGGCTACTTAAAAAAATAAATTGCAGAAAAATTTTATATTTTTCTTATTTTTTGTTATTATTTTTGCAACATTAAGAAAATCTCCTTTCCGTTGATAGTAATATTTTAGCTGTCGACAAAAAATTTAAAAACATCTGGTCTACTTAAAACAACTCATTAGGGTGGAATTATTTCTTGCTCTCAATTGTATGTGTATTTTTTTAAATAATTCTTATAAAGAATTTTCATTCCTATCAAACTATTTTATAAGTGCAATAATAGTGCTATAATGCTAATAACATTTAAAAAATGTAGACATTTTATTATTTTCTTTTTGGAGGCGCAAGCTACGTATTAAACTAGAGTTTCAGGCTACCGTATCTTTAGAATAGCCAAAAGTATTTGCGATACGTATTTAAACTTGAAAACAGAATGATAATTCTACAAAAAGTCCAATACAAAACAAAAACGATTTATTATAAGGCATCAAATTAGTTTCTAGTGTAGCTTTTAAAAGTTCTAAAACTCTTGCTGTGCAAACATGAATCAGAAGCTGCGGTGTTATATTTTGTGTAGAAGTAATCTAAGTCCATCAATATTTTTAAGAATTCTATTTTATTATAAAAAAAAATCACAATTTGAAAGCGTCTAACAATACAATTATAAATTATATTCTAACTTAACTGTTGACCATAGTAATGAAGATCTTCACTTGTTGCAATAGAACACCCAGAGTTTTTGGTGGGATTCGAACCCACAACCCCACGACTGATAGACTATTATGTTTTGTCTTAAAATTTTTATTGCGGCAACATTGTTAGCTACAAACTAATAATCAAACAAAATTATTATTATATTAAAAAAAAGTTTTTGAAAAATGAAAAAATATTTCATGCAACCAGTTGTCTGTAACACGCATTTCAGTGCGTGTGTGAACATCTATTGGTTGAAAAGTTTTGTTTCATTATTCACTTTATATTTTATTTAAATCCTCTTATGATTTAGATTTATTTTAAAATTTTAATGATACAAAGAGTCCATTTAACTGTTATTAATTTAAATTTACCACCTGTTAGACTTGCACTAGTCACTGTACGAAAATATGTTTAAGCATGTGTATGTTCTTTGTATATTTACATACAAAACACATTTGTTAGGCATGTATGGAAATTTTGATTGATATTTAGATATTATATTCCACACACATATACACATACATATACACACGCATAAACTATTATATGCTGACAATGTTTTCATGGCTTTAATATTCACAATTTCTATTTCGGTGACGTAAGTATTATAAATGTGTGAAGTGCATCACTATTGCAGCCATAAAATGAAATGGAATGGCATCTATCACGCAATCTAACATATAAATCAAATCTATTTGCACGAGCGTGTATTGAAAAGTTTCATTCGTACATGTAACTACGTTTACAGTTATAACATTTTATGTTTTTCTTTTATTATCCCAGCAAAAAAAAAACACAAGTTTGATCTCAAATTGAGAATGATTTGAAATCGAGCTCTTTGTCCAATGATAAGCCTTTCTTAACAAAACCAAAATATGTAATTAGGCAGAGGATAGAGCTTTGTATTTGATCTCAAGTTGATTTGCAGTGTACTTATAAATATTTATACTAAATATAAAGTGAAAACAAAAGAAATCGAGTAAAAAATTAATAAATTGTAATACAAATTTAAATTAATTAAATTTAAGTTAATAAATTAATTAAATTTAAATTAATAATTTGCAATACAAATTTAAATAAAATAAAATTTTCTGTAAATACCTGAACTTTACAGGAGAAACATAAAAAACGTTTTAATTGGTTTCAGATTTTTTTTTTCATAATTTATTTATTGTATCTTCGATATTTTTGAACTAACAATAAATTTTCGTATCTTAAGTCTAAAATAAAATATTCTTTTTAAGTGCAGCCAGTGCTAGACAAAAATAATGTTTGTTTCACGGATTTTGCAATCATTTGCGGGTCATCCCAAATTTACGGCCAAGAAAAGCAGTATCTCTTCTTTTTAGTCGAATATAACCAGGTTCATTCAGCATGTTACGAACCAAAGGGTTTGGATGAGATTCAATCCTCTTTAGATATGTGACTGCATGTTTCGCTATTTCTGCTTTAACTGATGGCATGTTTAGGTCTTTGTGGATGTTCGAATTTTTTATATACCAGGGAGCAGATGTAATAATACGTAAAATCTTATTTTGGCGCCTTTGAATTTTTTCTACATTGCTAGCTGAGGCAGTGCCCCATAACTGAATCCCATAACACCAAATTGGTTTGAGGATCGACTTGTACAGTAGAAGTTTACAATCTAAGCTCAGGGTAGAGTTTCTACCAATAAGCCAATTTAGTTGTACTGCTTTTAGTTTCATTTATGTTAACTTGAAATTAATGTGGCTTTTCCAAGTAAGGCGACGGTCAAGATGTATACCCAGATATTTAACGTCTGAAAGCTGTGGTATCATTTGGTTATTTATGCGAACAGGAGGGCATGAGTCTCTACGCAGTGTGAAAGTTATGTGAGTACATTTTTGCTCATTCACTTTTATTCTCCATTTTTCTAGCCATTTTTCCAAATTGAGTATGTGGTCTTGTAAAAGTTTTGATGCTTCTTGGGCACTTTCATGAATACTTAAAAAAGCTGTGTCATCTGCAAAAGTTGATGTGTGGACTAGGGTGCTAATTGGCATATCTGATGTGTACAGTAAATATAAAATTGGTCCCAAAATACTACCTTGGGGAACTCCGGCTTCAATGAGCTGTGGCGAGCTTAAAAAGTCACCTTCTTCTAGTAAAAACTTGCGATTCGTTAAATAATCTTTTAAGAGCTTATACAAGTTTTCGGGCAAGTTCAGCTTTAGCTTAAATATTAGGCCAAATATATATTTGAATTAAATAAAAATTAATTGAACTTTAATTTAAAACTAATTAAAACTCTTAAATGTTAAAACTAATGTTTTCTGTGTTGATGGCTGCATGATCAAATTTATTGTTCTTTCAAAATTACTTCCGGTAAATAGTATTTTACTACACAAAGTTTTAAGCTTTTTTCCATATATTTTATCAGTTTTTTGCGCAATGTTTAATTTCACTCACTATAAAAGCAGCGTTACTTATTTGACATTAGTTTTTCTGCATAGTAATGTGGAATTTCATGCTCTGTAAGTGAGTAGTACTCTTAGTTTTCTCGTTACTTGAATTTTTTTTGGTCCCTCTGTTCGATTGCATGATGAAGTCTAACGACTTCTTGTGGTAGGGAAGAATCCATGGCATAAGACCAGCCATGTGCTTGCTAACATGCAGCTGACTAGACTTGCTTCAATCTCCAAACTTTATTTTTTTAACCTTTTATTTTATTTAGTGTAAAAACACAACAGCAAAGGAACGATTTTTCGTTACTGAAAATTAGTAAACACAACAACGACGGTTTGCTGACGGCATAATTAATATTTATTTTCATCTCCGTTTTCATTATATTTTTTTTAAAAATATTTTCTTTAAAACTTTTATAATTTAATTATTTTTTTTCATTCATATCCTTTTTTTATTCTGTTATTTTCTTTATTCCAAAATTTGTTTTATTTTTTTTTTCAAATAATGTGAATTTTGCTATTATTGTGGATTTACAAAATACAATTATTTTTGGAAACATATGGCAATAATATAGAAGAGTAAGAGAACAAATATGAGAGAATAGTAAAAACCGACAAGAAACTAAAATAAATTTCATCTCAGCGGCATTATCGTTGAACGGTAACTTATGTCAAATTTGTATTGAAATCTCGTTATGACTGTTGTGTTTCTACACTTAGCTGGTATGATTCTTTTTGTAGATGATGTAATAACTAGACTCGTTGGCAGGAACCACCCCCAAGACGCCGGGCTTAACGCCAGTTTACCTGCGCGGCCAACAGTCTGGTATCCCGAGATTTTCGCCTTTTTTTCATTTTCATACAGCAGCTGCTACACCTTATTATTTTAGTGGGTGTGATTTTCATGTATATTATCTTATTTTTGAATCGTAAAGGAAGTTTGTACAGAAGCCGCTATAACTGTTCCAATGTTAAAATTACGTCATCACACCTATTTAAAGAGACAAATTTATGAAAGGTAAAATTTAAAGCTGCTACAAATATAACTATCAAAAAAAATTAATATAAATTATGGGTTGTTCCCTACAAATCGGGACTTTGACCACGAAGACATGTGCTTTTCTGTTAAACCGTAACAAACAGACACTTGATATTTTTGAAAGCAAGTAATAAAATCATGAAAGAAAAATTAAAGGGTGCCCTCTAAAATACGTTAAGACTTCAAATCTTGTAATTAGAAGGTAACATATTATACGTAGTTCGCAAACCCACGCGTGTGAGTCTCGACTGATTTATTTTAATCTATTGTTTATTATTTTAAATTTTTGCTACAGGTATAAACTAAGTTGTATATATTTTAATTTATTTAATTTAATTTATTGTAAACAAATCTATTTGATCAAAATGCTTTAAAAATAAAGCAGTACCGTTGTTCAAGTTGGCCATGCCCTATTATGAATATTATTTTACATGGTGTTTAAGGCTATTATAACCTTATTCTGGTATGGTTTCCAATTTTGTTTGTACTTATTTTTTTTGGTTTTTTTTTTTTTAAAGAGAAGTAACACTATATAAATCGTGTTATTTCCTTTGGAAAGGGATAGTAGTAGATATACAGGTGGTTAGAGTTATAGTAAAGCTTCACTTTCAGCAACACTGCAATTTAGTGTTATGTTTATTTTAGAACAGTGTTGCAGTGAGTCTGGTGATATTTAGGCGTATTAATTTGGAGCCAGTATAGACAAGTTATAGTTATTTTACTTCGCCGCCGATTTAGGGATATATGGTAATACCGGCGAAGGAGGGCGCTTTGGTATGTAATTTTGAAAATGGAATTATTTCAAATCAATCTGGATGCAATCTCAAATTCCTTAGGATAGCAGGTCTATAAGGTTCTTTAGCACCTGGCAATTATTGAATTGTCCAATTTTTGGTTTGGACGAGTGGTTTTTAAATTTTTAGAGATAAACACTTACCAAATCAATTAACTCCATGTTAATATTTAGTTGAATTTTTTATTGTTTTAAGATTTCTTCTCAAAAATGAAAATTTGTATTTAGAAGTTTTCGTTATCAACACAAAAATGTACATTTACGATTGGCCAAACAGTTTTGAAATTAACTCTAACAAACAAATATAAAATGGAGTTAATCGATTTGTCATTTGAGAAATTCAATTTTCTCATGACTTCCACTTTTATGTGCTGACCCAAATGCTGCGTATTTTTACCCATCGAAATGCATGGGAAAGCCTTTAAAGCACTAATTTTAAAAGTACACGCGTATATAACAAACATTCATCGTAAAATTAAGGCACTTTTTTTAAAAATAATAATTAAAAAAGATTAATAAAGGCTGTTTTACACTATCACACAAGTTCGATACTTTTGAACAAAATGAAACCCTGACGCGATGAGTTGTTATTGTTTTTTTTTTGGAAAATTGCAAACAGCTCACATAAGGGTAATTTGGCAATCTAGCCGGACATTACTTTTTTTTGTAGTTTATATTGGCTCTGAAAAGTTATTGAGTGCCCCTAGATTAATGAAACTTTCAATTTCGAACGAAATTTTTTATTATAAAAATTTAAAATAAAAAAATTAAAAAAAAAATTAAAATAAAAATAAAAATACTTAATCAATTTACTCAACTTTTCTTTTTTATTTTACCAGTACCCCAAAATGAAAAATATCAAGTAAAATCCTTGAAAATGCACTATACGAGCTACTCACTTAAATTTTTACATTTCCAAAATTTAATTTTTGGTCCAATGTCCGGCTGGATTCGCAAAATACCCCTCTGTGCAACGATTAGATTTTGCATTTGACTCAAAGGGATTAACACTTGTATTATAGTGTAAAAAGGCCTTAAAGCGTATTAAGGTTTAAGTTTAACATAAATTTTTTTCCATTAAATTTTAAAGATTTGTTATTATAGCGGCCTTCTTTTCAATAGTACGGTTCAAGAGATAAAGTCCTGAGGCATACGGAAATATACCGGAGCAATAAAGACAGGGTTACGTTTGTACACTTTAGGTACGGAACTTAAAAAATTTCCAGAAAAATAAAGGAAGATTATATATAAACTTTTTTGTCAAATTTTTGATTTATCGATTTATTTCAAAAAGTCCATGTTATCTCGATATTTTTGATAAATTCAATTTTTGAAAGTTTTCGGTTTATTAAGCGATGTCTCGAGCAATTTGTTTGTTTAATTTATATTTTAATTTCAAATCATGTTTTTTTTCAGAGATGTTTTAATATTTTAGTGAAATCTTGATATTTTGCTGAAAATACGATTTAAAGTTTTATTTTTAGGATCTTTTTTTTTAAACGGATTTTCTTGATTTCAATAACTAAAAAAAACTCGGGCTTTCTGAAATTTCTGGGGCAAAATTACGATTTCGATATCGATCGATATAGAATTTAAGTAAAAATTTCGATCGGTATCGAATGCCGTAATTTGGGCCCAGATTATGTTAATGTTATGGACCCGCAAACCAATATTGTGAAAGTTCAAATGAAATATTATTTCTCGTGAAGAGTGTACGAATTTTGCATTCCGTTTGAGAATAAGTCGATATAAGCAAGTTTTGTCCTCCCTTTCAAAGGCTGATCAGTTGTGAAAGAGTTGGTATTAGACTTGCATGTTTGCTGGGTTTATACTCATACAAATGTACATAGATTTGTATTTGCTTTTGTATTAGTTTATATTCCAGCAAGTGTAAGTTTGATTGTATACGTTTGCATTTGTTTGAGTGCGAAAGTTACAAATGTTGGCGATATGGTTCCCTCATTTGTTTTGTAAGCTGAATGGTTTATTCGTTAAGTTTTCTTTTTTTTGTTATTTTGCCTTTTTTTCTTTATTTAACTACAAGAATAATTGCTAAAATGTTGAACGGAAATGAAAAACTTTTATTTTATTTTGCACAGCAGACATGGGCTTATAGTTGTACACATGACCGACCACCTGTCTGTCCCTGAGTATTAGTTCAACACTAAATGTTTTTTACTAAATTCAACATTTATTTAATCGTTAAACTTTATTCATCTACTTGGGAGCACGTTTTTACTGTAAACTACTGCTTAGGTTGCTTGAAGGAAAAACCTAAGTAGCAGACATTTTTCTAAAGGGCTGGTCTTAAAGCACTACTTAGGAAATATTTTGTACGTTTCTCACACAATTATTCTGTAGTCGTAAGTAGAGCATAATGAAGATAGAAAGAACCATTTCACGAAATTTGCTTCCTGCGTTTTGTATTAAAAAAGACAAAAAGTATTGGAAAGGATATGATACGACTTGTTCTTCACGACATGTTTCCGTTGCATATAAAACGATTAATGTTTAATAAATTTACTTGCAGGTTACACATGTGGTTAAGTATACAATCAACTCGGTTAGTTATAAATTCATACAAGTTCTTTTAGTTTTTTAAAGTATCGCAAGCTTACGCACGGACGAGTGATTGAAAATATTGATTCAGATTTCGTGGCATGCAAATTCAGTGCAATATTTGAAGAACAAAACACATTTTTCAAGTCTCAAAAGAATATTTTAAGCAGGGTACGAAAGTAAACAAAACATTTCGCAAACGATTCATGAAGTACCACGAAAACAAATACTTTTTGACTGACAAAGTGGGCAAACCAAACAATTACAAACAAAAAAATACAGAAACGTTTTTTTCGGATTTTGTTAATGATTTATTTGCTTGAACTGCATTTTTATTTAGTTTTTCTTCTTATACTTTTGTAAAGCTGTCTTGTAGTATCAAAAAGTTGTATACCGCCTTGGTACGTTCTGTACCATAATTAGCAAATCATTGCAAACGTTTGCGAAACGATTTTTATTAAAACGTTTTTATTTTGTTCTCATTGTTTTCCTTTCTACCAGAGTACGTTTGTCTTTACGAGCAAAAAGAATAGCAAGCTATATGGAACAATCTTTTTCTTTGCATCTGTTTTGTTTTTATTTTACTCACTGCAAAGAACAAAAAACGAAAGCAAATTTTTTTTATTTTATTTTCGGACTATTCTTTTAAGTGCCTCAGAAACTTGTTTTTTAGCCGCGTAAGCGCCGCCGCTTTAAATCTGTTAAGGAGATGGTGAAGAAACTCAGAGGGCGGTGATACCTGGGTGGGTTCAATACTACTGACACTTCAAAATCGCCGCAATGTTTTATAATTTATATGCTCTGGAAAGTACACTTATGAAAATAGAGAACTTGTTTCCGATACCCAGACGTTTTGTGGTATATAGGAACAAAGCACTTTTTGTGGAACAAGATTAACGTGAGTACCTGCCTAGTTGGCCTAATCTCACGGTGGTCTTACCACCGAGTGAAATATAAGCGTAGACTAGCGCCCCCATTGTGTAGTATAACAACACTTTACGATTGCCACCAATCGCAATTTGTATGTGATACAGTCACAATGAATAGCAATTTAAATAATATGGCAAGCCTTATCCAAGGCAAGCCTAGATCCATATTATAGCCTCTTGCTTAGAGGTTTGGAGACTATCCAATCTCCGTCTGTTGAGAGTGCAACAGCACACTTGATCGACCTTGCACCATACCTACATTAATCGATCTTAAACCACAATCACCACGTGTACCCCCGAAGGTGACCTCACCAATAACCGGTCACAGAGAGGATAGGCTCTCTGTGGGGCCACCGATTCCCGTGGCATCAGTCCTTTGGGCACTGGTCGGGCCTCGAAGAGGACCCGCGATTTTTATCACAGAACTTTTCTTCCAGATTTAGGCTCTAGGAACTCTAGCGTCTGGTGCCCCTATTTTCTCCGAGTGAACCGCATCAAAGCATTTGCCATTACTGCAGTGACAATTGGAACTCCCGGTGGTAGGAACAAAGCACTGTGAAACATCATCAGCCTTCTGGCAACATTGTGTTCGATTATGCCTTTTGTTTAAAAAGTGTTATTTACTTTGTATAGGGAACCCGCCTCCACTTAATTAGGCAGGATGTTGCAAGGCAGGTTTTATATTAAATTTTATTATTGTAGAGTACAAAAGTATCACAAGTACAAAAGTATCCTGTATTTAAAGTAGTGGTTATCGAGTACCGAGCATTTCATCATTTTTTTTAATTATTCAATACTTAAAAGTAGTTACTCGATCTATTTAACACAAATTAAAACAAACAAAATAAATAGAAAATTGATCGAATTTATTAAAACTCTGACAAAAACGCACTTTGTTATGTAAACAAAAGTATTGAGTAATGAAAAGTAGCAGAAATTGCCAGCACTAGTAAATATGTATAGTTAACACGTATTAATACTTTTTAAATTTATTTTTTACTCTTTTGTTTTTTAATTTTATTTTTATCAGTTATACATTTATTTTTATAATATTTATAATGGAATTTTTTGTTTGTTTCATATATACAAAATGAATTTTTTTCGCGAATAGCTAAACAACCCCGGGGTAGCGGGAATTATTTTTATTGAAATAAATCCCGGAATTTTATTGCCGAATCTCGGGATTTACACAAGCCAGTCCCCTTTGACATCCCTAGTGAGTACCAACATAACAAAATACGAAATTAAAAAAACAACGAAATTTGCCAAGTCATCTTACTTTTCAAACAAACCACGTTCAGTGAAAAATGCAGGTCACAAAATACATAAAAAGCATGACGTGTAATATCGTCTTAAAAGCTTTATATAATGATACTACGATATACTTTGAGTTTAATTTTATTTATCAAAGAAAAAACATTTTGTTCTTTCTTTCTTTTAAAGATATGCTTTTTGTAATTTGTTAATTTATTTACAATGGCCGAACCCACTTTTTTTTAACAGGGCAGGCACAAAGGTTGGGCCATGCAACATAACAAGTAACTGCGGTTGCTGTTATGTAAAATCTAATGCTTTTCAAATAAATAAAAATAAGAGAATACTAATAAGAGAAATTGCATACAAATTAATATGTTTGGCAGTCAGTGCCTTGTCTGGCGACTATGACCCAACTAGTATTTTTAAGCTACCAACAGTCACTGCTGGTTATCAGGTGACCTAGTTATTTTCACATACACGTAACCGTAGCAACCCTTTATTTATTACAAAGAAAATGTTGATGTTTATAAAAATGTTTTTTTTTTTATGTTTATAAGAACTCACCTGACTACTGTTTAGGTTACAAAGAAACAGTAAAGTGGCAACTGATTACTTCTAAATGGTAGGGTATCCTAATTTTATAGTATAACACAGTACGGAAAATACAAAAATATTTTGTACAAAAATCATCCTTTTCTAAATTAGTGAACCAATTAAAATAAAACTTGTTAGGCATAGCAGGAATATTTATGTTTAATATATATGATGATAAACACCGCAATCATATCAAAGATGCTTATCTCGATTATGTTTAACTTCGGAACGAACGCTTGTCATTTTTTTAAGTTTTTTTCCCTTTTAAAAAATGCGTAGGTTCTCAAAAAATGGCTGTCACAAGTCTATCTATTCGACACAGTTAGACTTTTAGGTCCAATGTAAAACCACAATACCCTTAATCTAATCATCCCCCCTTTAGAGCCAACGGAAGCTCATTGTAAAGCCCAAAGTTAGCTCTAGTTCAATGAAGTTCAGGGTGTTCCATACTTCCTCTTCTTCTGCATCTTTGCAACTATTACTATTCATTTCGACTAATGACGCAGTTACACACACAATTATTGAGTGTAAAGTCGAGAGGCAATGTTCCTCACGTCAGTCAGTCTTTGGTGGCTAATTTTTTATTCAATTCCTCTTAAGTACTGCGCTGTAGTCTGAGCGTAAGTTGGGGCCAAGCCTGGCATGTTTATTCGCCGTAGTGTTTCCCGGAATGTAAGACTTACCTAATTGTGCAAATATTATAATGGTAACATTTTATCTAATTTTAGATTTAACAATTACAAAATTGTTTGTTACGGTTCTCCTTAAACGCACTAATATTCTCTTTCTTATAAAGTGTTCATGAAAGAACTTGTACTTTAGTGAAAGACAACCTCACCGTAGGGAATTAAGGAAGTCGACTTAACAGTGCCTTCTGCCCGTCTATCCATTTTTCCGCATTGACTTTGAAGTTAGTTTGTCGAGTACTCCAAATATCTTAAGGAAATTTTAAGTATACCGATCTGTTAAATATATTCACTAAAATTTTGCTACTATATATCATCAAAACCAATTCCTATCCTTATTCGATCCGCATAGTAAAGAGGTTAGGGAGACTTCTGATGGAATGTATGATTATGATTTTTTAAACGAGAATCTAGAATTGCACTGGAGAATGGCCAAGTGCGAGCAAGGGTACACGAATGAGAAGACTTTTAAAACCTGAAGAAATGGAAGGAATCTTAAAGAGCTCCTCAGCAGTACGGCTAGAAAAGTGTTTGGAATAATAGGGTTCCTTAAGATAAATAATTGTGTTAGTGAAAGGTCATCGAAAATTCAAATCATTTGGATCTGACCTTGAGAGGAAGAGACTCTAGTGCAGATTGTTGTGAATGCTGGCATAAGACTTAAAACCACGGGGAGGCACGTGTCGTTTTTCTTAGACAAATGGTAGCAAATACAAAAGTCTTCGTGATGAGGAAGGATGTCGACAGATTAAGTTAAAAGTAATTGCTACTGTAAACACTAGACTCAAAGAAACTAAGGTAAATTTAAATTACCAATAGGACCCTGGGACTAAAGTTAGTCAAAAAGGGACCCATCAAACTAATTACATTTATATATTAAATAATTGAAATTTCAACCAAAATATTAGGTATTCACAAAAATATTGAAACTTCACCAAAAATCGAAATTTTGCCAGAATTAAAAATTAATTTCAACTCTGCAAATAGAGGTTCCCCGGTAGGCTAGTAAATGGTGTGTTAGTCTATGAGTCTAAGGTTGTGAGTTCGATTCCCAGCAACGACTCTGACTGCTTCACTACAACGTGTCACGGTCTTCGTTGCTATGCTCCATAATTGAGTTAGAATATAATTTTTAATTGTATTGTAACATTTAATAAATAAATAATTAAAAAAATAAAGTTGGAAATAAGGAAGTGTTTTAATTTTTTTTCCAAAATTTTTTTCAGTTCTAATAAATTTTACACGGCAACCAGATTGATACATATACTCGTATTAATCTAGTTCGTGATCTATAAGTTATATTTTTGAAATTTTCTATGGTTTTCGAGATAAACCGTTATATCAAAAATAGATCCCCCAAGGGCACTAATTTTCATTTTTGTTTATGTCCATACCTTGACGCAGTGCAGTTGGGGAAAATCGGAGCACCAGACGCCAGGGTTCTTCCTGGAGCCTGAATCTGGAAGAACAGGTGTTGGATGGTCTCTAACCCCTAAATAAGAGATTAGGACATGGGTCCAGGCTTCTATAATCTATAAATTTCTACTAATTAGGGTACCTATGGTGCGATATTGTGATATGATGGAACAATGGCAATTAAAGCTGGTGCTATTGTCGCTTCACTGCGCTTATATTATGTAGTGTGTGGTATTCATATGACATAATGGGAGTCCTGGTCTACACATTAAACTTCACCCTGTGGTAAGAACACCGTCAGATTAGAGCCAACACGGCTAGGTGACGACGGTAATCTTGAAGATGGAGGTAATTGCACTACATACACTCCCGATCAGATGTATTTTGATACAATTTAATAAAAAGAAGTAGATACCATGCCTTCCTTAATTACGGGACTGTCAAATCTTTTTGGGAGTGAGTAGCCAACAATTGAGTCTTTAAAAATTCTTTTACGTTTTTTAATCGGTGCTTTGCACTCCGAGAAATTTAACGATAATTTAAAAATTTTGTTTCAAAATTGGCTATGTTTAGATAGAGCTGGAGAGAGAACCGTTATAATTTTTGACCTAATTTTTCTTTTATTCGCATTTGCGATATGTTGTCTTTAAAATAGTTCCAATATAAAACGATTTCCAACCACTGTGCAATGTGTCACAAATAAATAGCCTTTTTCAGTATCACTTCTTACCAAACCTCTACACGCAAGTTTCGCAATGGAAGCTTACGGTTTTTTGTAGCACTCAGCGGCCGTAAAGAATAATGCAATTTTGAATAATGATAATGAAACACTCTCATTATCATTATCTTTGAACAATGATTAAATGATTTTAAAGCATTATCATTAACACCCGCTTTTTATCGCAAAAAAATACGAATTCACGGTCAAATCTTGTATTGCAGTCGTAAAATAGCGACGATATGTTAATCATCTCGCACCATCAGTATCAGTGTTATATAAAGGGTGTTTTTTAAGGAGACGGAGATATAAAATAGAGAAAAACTTTTTTAATGTCTATCCAATTTATTTTATTAATTACTAGTAGAGCTCGCCACTTCGTGTGTATCCTGGCAATATTTTGTGTGATTTGGCTCTGAAAGTAATCTACACCAAATTTTAAGACTTTTACTTTTAAAATGCTGCTGCATATATAGTTTAGGTATATGTTTACTATAGAGGTATCCATCCCTGGGATATTACATAGTTTTGTTATTAGATTCTGTTAATGTAGAGTTCTGTAATAGATTAAATCGGTCAAATTGTGTACTTTCACTATTTTATCTACATTTTCTCTTAGAAATGAGATATTTTTACGGGAAAGAGTAGTTTTTACATGATGAAAATACAGACAGAGAAAAATTCTAAAAATTAATCGATTAATATCTGCACCAGCAAAAAAAATTTCTATCAATTTTTCATGTACAGAAACGGTTCTATGATTTCGGTAAATATGATTTCGGGCATGTGGCCATCGCACTATGGAAAATATTTTGAGAAGGCGGCGAAAGTAATTTATGATTTCCATTTTTAAGGCTACTCTTTTGAAAGAAACTGCTAGTAAAACTCGGGAGCAAAAAATTACAACTCTATTTCAACTACGCCTACCCCCGGGGGTTCCAATTGTCACTGCAGGAATATGGCAAATGCTTTGACGCGGTTCACTCGGGGATAATAGGGGCACCAGGCGCTAGGGTTCCTAGAGCCTAAATCTGGAAGAAAAGGTCTGTTGTTTTAACACGGGTCCTCTTCGAGGCCTGACCAGTGCCCAAAGGACTGGTACCACGGGAATCGGTGGCCCCACAGAGAGCCTATCCTCTCTGTGACCGGTTATTGGTGAGATCCCCTTCGGGGGTACACGTGGTGGTTGTGGTTTAAGATGGATTAAGTAGGTAAGGTGCAAAGTCGATCAAGTGTGCTGTTGCACTCTCAACAGACGGAGTTTGGATAGTCTCCAAACCCCTAAGCAAGAGGTTATAATATGGATCTAGGCTTGCCTTGGAAAGGCTTGCCATATTGTATAAATTGCTACTCATTGTGACTGTATACACACAAATTGCGATTGGTGGCAATCGTAAAGTGTTGTTATACTACACAATGGGGGCGCTAGTCTACGCCTAAGTTTCACTCGGTGGTAAGACCACCGTGAGGTTAGGCCGAGTATGGCAGGTACTCACGTTAATCTTGTTCCACAAAATTTCAACTATGCCAAAGCGACTTTATAAGTATTTTGGTAAAATTAAAAATTTTGGCGCTGTTTTAAAATAATGACAAAATATGAATTTGTATTTCATTTGTATTTTTACTTTGTGGAATTACATTGTTTTTAAAATAATTTAAACATATTTTACAGAGCTTTACAATAATTTTTAGAATTATACATGAATTTTAGAATTTTATACAGGGATGGGTTCCTTGGGTAAACACGTAAGAATCATAAAATTTGGTGTGGATTACTTTCAAAGCAAAATCGAACAAAATATTTTCAGTACGCACACAACGTCTGTAGGCACAGCTAGTATTACATAAAGAATAAGTTCAAAGTATATGCGAATCAAAAAATAATTAATTTCGGTTTGGGGTGTCAAGTAAACTACCCCCTCCCGAAATCCATTCATGATCACTATACTTTCCCGTATGGTAAAGTAAAAATCAGTAGCATTAAGTTGCAGTTAAAATATTTGTCATTGTAATTATTTCCAGTAATGCCAATGAAAATTCAATGCTAGCAAAACAAATGCCAATTATTATTTTTATAACAATTTGTACATATCATGACTACAAACAATAAAAACAACAACAACAACAACTAATTTGTTAAAATGTTCGGTGTTCCATTTGTTAAATAAATGTTTTTTCTGTTAAAGTTTTTAGTTGTTGCTTTAACTTTAACTTTAAATGTTTTTGTTTCTTACTTTTTAAATTTCTTTGTATCGGACTGAATACTTCTTTGCGAGTGAATTTTTATTGTTTAATTTCCAATCACTTTCAACCTAAAAATTTTTATTGTTTAAATATGTATGAGTGAGAGTAACGAGTGCAATGAAATGTAAAAAATCCTTAAGCTGGAAAGAATGTAGCGCAGTGCACATCATGTAGCTACTGAAATCGGAACTTTCATAATTTGAATTGTAATTTTATTATTGCGATAAAAACGCGAAAAATATTTAAGGAAAGGAACTACAGAGAACGGATACAATCTCTGCTACCAACTACTATACAATTTAAACAAATTTACTAACTTAACTTCCAATGGCGAATGTAGGAATGATAATAGCTGCCACACCTGACTGACAACTTTTAACATTTCAATTTGAATAGTTTGCTTAATGGCAATGTTGCACCTTCGCAAGCTTCTGTAACTAATGGATTTAATAGTCGCAGTTAAAAAGGTTAAAGCTATTGGAGCGTTATTATTTAATAGTTAAAAGTAGAAATATTTATTTTCAGTTAATGGTTGCCAAAACAAACAAGCAAAATGGCTTCATAGCTAAGACTGCATTTGGTCTTTGAGAGATTAAATTGTATTTAATTTTGTTGCTGGAAAATACTTGAAAGTAGAATTGTATTTAGAAGAATAATAAAAAAATGCCTTTAATTGGTTTTTATAGTTTCAAACATTCAAATAAATCAATATTTATTTAGTGCTAGCTGTGTTTTGAAAGTAATCCACACCAAATTTAAAGACTCTTACTTTAATAGTGCTTCAGTTATGGTTTATGTATTTACTTTATATAGAGGTTCCCATCCCTGGGTATATTAAATTCTAAAATTATTGTAGAGTCCTATAAATAGTGTTTAAAATATCTCGCTTTCTAAAATAAAAGGTGCTGTCAAGTTTGCCCTACCTTTAAATCGGTCAAATTGCGTACTTTCACTACTTTTTCTCTATTTCCTCTTTGAAATTATATATTTTTAGGGAAAAAAGTATCCTTTATTTAAACCTAGATATTAAGGTACTTCTTCACAAAATTTTATTGAAATTCATCCAGTAGTTTTTACGTGATGCGAATACAGACAGACGGACAGACAGGCAAAAATACAAAAAATTGCATTTCGATTGCTATCTGCACCAGCAACATAATTTTCAAAAAAAATTTTATGTACAGAAATGGTTGTGTTACAGTTTTATGATATCTATAGACTTTTATTTGCATTTATTTCATACTTAATTAGCAAACAAAAATCTTTTGTATTTAATTTTATGTTTGTGTGTAAAAATCTTTTACTTCAAAGCTAAAAGCTGTAGATAGATGTTGAAGAACGAACAAACAAACAAAGTTTCTTCGTAGCAATAGTAAACAAGGGTAATGCAGCACAAAGTACTCCACTAGTCTGAAATATTATTGAAAATTGCTGAACAGAATAAATAAAAAAGTTAAAAATACAAAAGAATAATAAAATCGAAACTATAACAAAACCTTTTTATTTTGCCCGTATCCCGGCATTAAGCAAAATGTTTTTTATTTTTTCGATTCGCATCTTAGCTTCGACATTCGAGATAAAAACTTTAGCAGTCTACAGCAGTTAAACTCCTAGTGACTTATTAGCTGTCTAAATGTGATATTTTAAGTGGGCGTGGCGCTTCCTATACAATGTGAATATTTACTTAAAGATAGAGAAAGACAGGTACAGTCTTAAAATTTTTTACGAAAAATCCTCCTTATTAAAGTGTGAAGTTGACTCTAAAAAATAGTCAATTAAGACAGTGGTCACGCCCTTACAAATTCAATAATAATCTGCAGAACTATTTTAGCTAATAACTTTTCATTGGGGTAGAAAAGCGTTGTTACACGTCAGTTGTGATGGATCATACCAAGGCCCACTTATTGGATGTGATTTATTTTAATACTTTATGCATGACAAGTGTTTTTGTTACATGTCCCATATAATGTACTCGATAATAATGATACATAAAGACCACAATGATCATAAAATATATAACTGCTTACAAATATGGATATATAAACATATGTACGAATATATATACGAGGTTAATAAGAAATGGTCTTTATTTTTTAGTGTACATTTTATGACAAATTTAAGAGAGGCAATTAAATAAAAAAATTCGTTTAATATATTGATTTAATTTTATTAATTAAACCTAAAAAAATGAACATAATGAAAAGCACAAAGAAGGACGGGTTAATTGTAGTTGTAGTCCTTTATATACAAGGTACATATTTAGCAATATGTAGCTAGAGACATATGCGTAATTGGAGAGAAAATGGATGAATTGTAGCAGTTGGCATGTCCGAATCAAAGTATATATGTGACGTCGCTAACAAAAAGGGACCTAAGAGTAAAAAAGTAAATTTTACAGGAAAGCCGTTTAAAGTTTATCCGTTTTTTCAACGTTTTTTTTTACGAGTGTAAATGCTGTTAACAGCCGATTATGACCGATTTTATTAACGGTTGTCTGAAAGACTTCAAACTTTTAAAAAATTTAGAAAAATGCTTTTCTGTATGCATGGATGCCGAAAAACAAAATTTATAGTACGAATTCGGCTTTGGCATAGCCAGTACCACTCCTATTCGATTCTCTAGTAAATTTTACGCCCTCTATCTGTTCCCCTGTGGGCACTAATTGCCATTGTTGACACATACCCCAGAAGCACTGCATCAAAGCAGTGCACCAAACGCCAGGGTTTCAGGAATCTGAATCTGGAAAAACAGATCTGTTCAATTATGGGTCTGTCGAGGCCCGACCAGTGACCAACCGACTGGTACCCCGGAAACCGCCAGCCACACATAGAGCCACCCACCTCTGTGACCGGTTATTGGTGAGCTCCCTGCGGGGTACTCGTGGCTGTGGTTTGGACCAAGATTTGCAGGAATGGTGCACGTTTGGTCAAGTGTGCTGTTGCACTCTCAACAGAAGGAGTATGATAGTCTCCAAACCCCTAAACAAGGGTTTAGAGCATGGGTCCAGGCTTGCCATGTTCTATTAATTGCTACTCATTGCACACGTATTGTACATTGTGCAACATTCATAGGGTGCAATGGAGGTCTATGCTATAATTTAACCCTGTGGCAAGACCAGATAGGGGGGCCAACACGCTTAGGTACTGACTAAAATCTATATCACATCTGTCCCTTTATCTGTGGGCCGTCACACATAATAATCATCGTATATTTGAATATTAATTTAAATAAATTCTACCATGAAGAATGTTTTATAACCTTCACTATAGTCATTTAGGATATTATATTCTTTTATTGTCCAGTTCAATTTCTCCAATTTAGACTTTTGCCAAATATTTCATTTTAGTGACCGCTCATTTCAGTTCATAGTTCAAAAATTAATTAGGTCGTTCTTTTAGTTTAATCGGTCTTTTTGCTCTTTAATTTATCACAAAGCAAGAATTGTTTTTTCTGCTTTGTGGTTTTTATGCATTGCCTAATATAAAGTGATCAATCGCATCAATTTTTCGGTCTTTCTTTAGATTAATTCTAATTAATTTTTTTAGGGTTCCGTACACAAAGTGTAAAAACGTAACCCTATTGTTTTCGCTACAATATCTGTCCATCTGTCCGTTTGTCAGCGCCTTTTATCTCTGGAACCGTAATAGGTAGACACTTGAAATTTTTACAGATGATGTATAGCTGTTGCCGCTATAGCAACAAATACTAAAACTTATAGGGTGTTCCGATAGAGAGGTGTTATTCACGAATATGTGCATATTTCGTGATCTGTAGGTGAGATACACTTGAAATTTACAAACAGTAATTAAAACTTAGTTCACTATATAAACAACTATAAAAAAAAATAAAAATTAAAGGGTGTTCCGATAGTGGTGTGATTTGCATAAATAAGGCCTAAGTTTTGAACCATAATAGGAAGATGCTTGAAATTTTCACAGAAGGTGTATAGCTGTGACCGCTATAGTAGGAAATACTAAATCTTATAGGGTGTTCCGATAGAGAGGTGTTATTTACGAATATGTGATTTTTTTCTTCAACTGTAGGAAGAATCCACTAAAAATATGCAAGCAAAAATTAAAACTTAGTTCGCTTTATAAACAAGTCTAAAAAAATAAACCTAAAAATTAAAGGGTGGTCCGATAGTGGTGTGATTTGCATGTATAAGGCCTAAGTTTTGAACCATAATAGGTAGACTCTTGAAATTTTCACAGAAGGCGTATAACTGCGGCCACTATAGCATCAACTACTAAAACTTATAAGGTGTTCCGAAAGTGACGTGTTATTTGCCTTTATATCTTTATTTCTTTAGCTATAGGATGCAACCACTTAAAATTTGCAGTGATTTAAACTATGTTCGGGTTTTAAGCAAGTATACAATATTAAACCTAAAAATTAAAGGGTGTTCCGTTAGTGATGTGATTTGTATGTATATGGCATAGGTTTTGAACGATAATTGGTAGACTCTTGAAGTTTTTACAGGATGTGTATTACTATGGCCACTATAATAAATAGTAAAAATTAAAGGGTGTGCCGACAGTGACGTGATTTGCATGCATATTGACTAATTTTTTAACCATAATAGATAGTCTCTTGAAATTTTCACAAATGGTGTATTACTATGACCCCTATAAAAACAATAAAAAATTAAAGGGTTTTTCGAGAGTGACATGTTTTGCATGTATAACGACATATTTTTTGAACTGAAATAAGTAGATTCTCCAGTTTGTATAGAAGATATGTTGCCATGGCCGTTATGAGAATTACTAAAAATTGAAGGGTGGTCTGACAGTGATATGTTTTTCACTTATAGTAACTTGTTTTTTTAATAGCAATAGGTAAACTCTTGATATATTCATACAAAGAGAATTGCCATAGCCGCCATAGCAAATAACAAATTTAAAGGGTATGCGGACAGAGACATGATTTGTACGTAAATAGCCTTATTTTTTGAACCGTAATAGGTAGGCTTGTATATTTCTAAGGATAGTGTATTACCATGGCCGCTATAACAAAAATTGCTAAAATTTAAAGGGTATTCCAACAGTGATGCAATTGTCTTTAATTTTAAAATTAAAGGGTGACTCATAAGACATGAAAAAATTAACAACTTGAATTTTTAAAGTTGTACTAAACATAGTGCGGAACCCTAAGTGTGTGAGTCTAACTCGCACTTGACTAATTTATTTAATGTTCAAATAAACACTGTGGATGGATGCTATTATTAAAAAAATATTCATAACAAAAAACAAGAACAAAAGAAAAATATAATTCAACACCAAAATTTGTTGATATACAATGACTCTGCGATGCGGGAGTGCTGGCAGGAAACTTTAATAACAGCGATACACAGTCATATATTTTACTTTATTTTGTTTCATATTTAAAAAAAAAAAAAAAAAAACGACGGGTATATGGTAAATATTGAACTCAGTGAACCTAAACTTTTAACGGGTTCTTTCAGTTCGCTGAATGGAGTCGTTCGAATGAACTAGTTCGTTCATGAACTACTCAAGTCTAGTTCATTTTGAACATGTCATAAACAACTTTTCGCCAACAATAATTTTTTATTGTGGATAGCGATTCCTTGTGGTCTTAGAACTAAATTTGTTCTACGATTTTCTCACAACTGTTTTATCAAAATAATTACTATTGTTATTAAGATTATCGTGATATCGCCGGTTTGACCCGTAGAACCTCAAAATATTATTTGACTATGTTCTAAAATTTTGTCCAGGAAAAATAGGTTTACATTTTTGCTAAACATACTGTAAAATCTTAAGCTTTTTTAAGTTTATAAAAATGGTGGTTGAGACAATTAACGAAAATTGAATCGCAAGAAAAAAATTAAGTCCTTTCAGTTCCAGTGGCAATACAAATATAAAATATATTTTATTAAGTTAAAATGGCTGTGTTGTATATATGTAATTCAATATAACAGTTAACAAAATAAATCCCAAGCGCCTGTAGCGCAAAGGACTTGACAGTTAACTTGACAGACTAAATTAGTTGGCAACAATAAGATACAATTGTCGGTTAAATTTAATTACTAAGCGAATTCAGAAAATTTTGGTTATTTTATTAAAAATATATAAAAACTAATTTTTATGGCTGAACACTCCGGCCCCATTGAAGGACCAGATGTCTTCAATTACATGGTAATGGCTTGTGAATTGGACGTTTATATACGCCTTTTGTTGTCTTTATTTCCACAACTCTTGTTCTCTGATCCTTGCCTGGCATTACAGCTTGTACTCGGCCTGTCATCCACTGCAGTGGCGGAAGATTCTCGTCTTGAATTAGAACGAGTTTGCCTACGTCGAGGTCTGGCTGTTCTACGGACCATTTGCTGCGTACTTGTAGACTGCGGACGTAGTCTTTGACCCAACTCTGCCAAAACCGTTGCCTGAGTGCGCATAAAATTTGCCATCTCCTCAAGTACGTTAGCTTGGCGGTTTCTTCTTTGAGCAATTCTGGAGGCAGCGCTCGTAGGCTTTCTCCTACTAGTAAGTGAGCTGGCGTCAACGCTTCTCCATCGTTCGGATCGCTGCTGAGTGGTGCAAGAGGTCGAGAATTCAGTACCGCTTCTACTTCGACAAGCACTGTTTGAAGCTCTTCGGACGTTAGCAGTGCATTCTTCACTGTTTTCAGCATTAGACCTTTGGCGGACTTCACAGCAGCTTCCCAAAGGCCGCCGAAATGTGGAGCTCTGGGTGGTATGCAAGTGAACTCGATTCCCTTGCTGGCAGCGTACGGTGCGACGTTGGGACCTTCCTCTTGAAATGCGATTGCGAATTCCTTCAATTCTCTGGCGGCACCTACAAAGTTGGTTGCGTTGTCGCTGTAGATTTTGTCGGGATATCCTCTTCTGCCTATGAACCTTTTAAGACATAAGATAAAAGAATTTGATGTAAGATCTGACACAAGTCCTAAATGAACCGCCTTGGAGGTGAAACATACAAAAACCGCGATATACATTTTTACAGGTGGGCGTCCCCGGATTTTAAGTGAAACATTTACAGGACCACAAAAGTCTACTCCACATATTTTAAATGGGCGTAGGGCCCTTACTCTATCAGCGGGTAAGTTTCCCATTATCTGGCTCAATAACTTTGGCTTATAATGAAAGCAGTGAATACATTTACGAATTATTTTACTACATGCTTCCTTGGCATTTATAAGCCATATTTTTTTGACGAAGTAGTGCTATTAATGCTTTAGTTCCAGCATGACAATTTGTAAAATGTAAGTGCCTCAGGTACATACTAATAAATTCTGACTTATGTGGCATCAATAACGGAAATTTTTCATCGTAAGGCATTGACGCATTTGATAATCTACCTCCTACCCTAATAAGTGAAAATTTTCGGGTTTCGAGTTTTAATTCTTGAATAAATGGACTAAGTCTTTGCAAGTTTGGTGGTAATACTTTACCTTTCTTTAAATTTTCTATTTCTTTTGCATAATCTCTGTACTGTATAATTTCAATTATGTGTAGAAATGATAACTTCATTTCCTTCGCTGTGAGAGGCTTTCCTATATTCTGTTTGTTTGATTTGCATACATCTATGAAACGAAATATATATGCAAATATTCTAATCAATTTTTGATAGGAAGAATGTTTTTGTATAAGGTTCAGAAACGGATCGCTATTTTCTAACACGTTTTCCTCCACAACGAGAAGCGTATTATTTGCTTTTACTCTTTCCAAGAGTTCTTGTTCTTTAGTAAGAGTAAAATGCGTATTAACGGGCCATTGCATGCTTTCTTTACGCAAAAATTATGGACCTTCAAACCATATAGAGTCACTTAGTTCATTTACATTGCATCCTCTTGATACTATGTCGGCTGGATTTTCTTTTGAAGGAACATGTCGCCAGGAAATTTGCGCTGATAAATCTTGAACTTCTGAAACCCGATTAGCGACGAAGGTCTTTAGAGTTGATGGATGAGCTCGGATCCAATGGAGCGTTATTTCGGAATCGGTCCAAAATGTAACACTTTCTATTTTACAATTTAGCATATTTTTTACTTTCGACCATAATTTAGCTAGCAAATGTGCTGCGCATAGTTCTAATCTTGGTAACGATAGAATTTTCAGGGGAGCAACTTTCGACTTCGCTGTCAACAGTCTCACAGTAGATTGACTCTTTACGTACAAACAGCAACCATACGCTCTACATGACGCATCAGCAAACCCGTGTATTTGACAACTATCCTTTTTACTCGTTCCTACATACCTAGGAATTTCAATAATATCAATTCCTGACAAATTTTGTTTAAAAGTTTCCCATAATGAATTTAGGCGCAATGGAATAGACTCATCCCAATCTAATTTTTGAAGCCATAATTCTTGGAGCAAAATTTTGGCCTTAATCATTACAGGACACAGCAGGCCCAAAGGATCAAAGAGTCTGGCTGATACTGATAAAATGTTGCGTTTAGTAGCCTTTAGTTCATTAAATGATTCCTCTAATTTGTACTTGAAAATGTCATGTTTAGGTAACCAGTAAGTACCCAAAGCTTTCGTTACATTGGAATCACTTATTTGCATAGTTTTCGCAGTTTTTTGATTATCGGAATTATTATAATTTGAGAAGAATTTCGTCAGGTTGAATCCAGCAGATTTCAATATATCAGAAACCTGAGCTCGAATAACTTCTACTTGCTCAATTGAGTCAGCTCCTGTTAACAAATCATCGACATAGAAGTCTTTTCGTATGATTTCAGACCCAATCGGATAGTTTTCTTTATATAAGTCACTAAGGTAAAAAAGACAACGTATTGCCAAAAATGGAGCGGAAGAAGTACCATATGTGACGGTATTCAAACGATAAATTTGCAAGGGATCAGTAATTTTTTCACGCCATACTATTAGTTGAAAATTTCTGTCAGCCTCGTCGATAATCACTTGACGGTACATTTTCTCAATGTCAGCTGTAAGAGCATACCTGTTTGTTCGAAACCGAATTAGTATGGAATACTCCTCCTGTATTGTAGGGCCAACCATTAATAAGTCATTTAGTGAGAGTTGTGTTGACGTCTTGCATGAAGCGTCAAAGACCACACGAAGTTTCGTTGAACTACTTTGTGGTCGCAGTACACACTGGTGCGGTATAAAATAGTGCGGATAATCAGGAATTTTATTGTCTACAATGGTCATGTGACCTAAGCTAAGGTATTCCTTCATAAAACTGTTATAAAGTTCTCTTGTATTGGAATCTTTAGAAAGTCGTCGCTCAAGTGCTATGAAACGCCGCTTTGCTGCATCGAAAGACAACCCTAGCTTCTCAGGATTTTCTTTAAAAGGCAAATTTACCTTGAATCTTCCTGACGTTAGTCGTCGGATTGATTTTATAAAATTCTCCTCGCATTGTTGCTGTTCTACTGACAATATTTTTTGATCTTTCGGAACTTCTTCCAATTCCCAAAATCTTTGCACACATGAATCGAGAGATACTTCATTTTCTATATTTGTCGCTAAATTGCATGAACTTACTTCACCGCTATTTAAGGGATAATATTTACCGGATACTATCCAGCCTAGAAGTGTTTTTTGAAGAGTAGGTAAATTAGAGCTTCTCTTAATCTGACCTACACATAACAATTCAAAAAACATTTCTGCACCAATTAAGAGATCGACTTTTTGTGGCTTATTGAATAATGGGTCAGCAAGTTTCAAATTGTTCGGTATATCCCAACCTGTTGTTGAAATGATACGATCCGGTTGATAGGCAGAAATGGATCTGAGCACCCAAAACTCGGTGGAAAATTCGTGATCATTTATTCGAGACTTCACTGTACCCTGTAACTTACTTTTTACTGAGGAATTTAATTTTCCAATGCCTACTAAGTTAAGATCTTGTTGTTCTCTCTTCAACTGAAGACGTTGGGCCAGTTCCTCAGTTATAAAATTGATCTGTGAACCGGAGTCCAATAAAGCTCTAGCTAATATGTAGTTGCCATATTTATTTTTTATTTTGACTACAGCAGTAGCCAGAATAATATTATCTTTAGAAGAAGATGAATAGTTTACAAACGCCTGTGATGTTGAGGCCTGATTTGAATCTAAATTAGATATAGTGTTTTGAACATTAGAAGAATATTGATGCAGAAGTGTGTGATGCGATCGGCTACACACGCGGCATTTTGACAGTTTACATTTAGACACCGTATGACCGCTTCTAAGGCAATTTATGCATGCTGGGATATTTTTAATAAATTCAAATCGTTTTTGGACTGGTATTGCAGCGAATGTAGGGCAAGCAGATATATTATGTTGCTCTGATCGGCAATATAAACACTTATCAGACCCCTGCTGCTTAGTTTGGCATGAAAACGCTCTTGATTTTTTCTTAAATCTTGATTCTTTTGGTTTGACTGGATTAATCTTTTGCCTAGAGCCTGACGATTCGTCCGCGGAAATATGTTGATATCTTCTGTTAGAACCGCTTCGCAGTCGCTCCATAAAGGCAGTTTCTCAAAATCAAGTTGTTCTTCCCACTTTGATTTTGTAATCATATCAACTTTCATCATAACAAGATGAATTATTATAGTATTAGTTATTGTTTTATCATCGCCAATTGACAAAAGCGAATCATAAATTGCCGAAACGGTATCTATCATGTTCCTCATAGCCGATGCAGAAGGTTTTGTCATTTCGGGAAGATCAAATAATTTTGATATATTGTCAAAAAAAATCAAACAAGGGTTATCGTAAACTTTTTTTAAACTTGCAATGGCTTTGGGATAATTTTGCTCTGTAACTTGGTAAGCTTTTACGGTACCGAGAGCTTCATCTGAGAGACATGAAAGTAAATGATTAAACTTCTCAATATTTGTCATGGCTGTGTCATTGTCTACCAAACTTTCAAACAAATTCATGAAGTTTTTGTAATCTGAATATCTGCCACTAAACTTCGGCAATTTCATGGTAGGCAATCTATTGTTATGGCCTTGGAGGCCTAACGTAGTATCACTAAGATTCTGCACATTTGAAGAAAGTAAGTCAATTAGGAAGCACTTAGTAGCAACGCAAAGATCCTCCAAATCTGCCCTATCAGTATTTGAAGGGTCGAGAATATCTATTTCTGTTTGGTAAGTCATTGCTTGATCAATGTATTGTTCAAGAATTTCTAACCGACACTTTATTTCGTTTGGCTTAAGAGATATTGTTTTCTCTTTTTTAGAACGCTTTATTCTGGCTATATTAGCCAACACAGTGTTTTTTTGCTGATACAGCATTTCTACGCTGTTTCCTCTGGTTAAAGACTGGTGTCTTTTTCCACCTCCCATTTTTATGCAAATTTATAGATTTATAATTTAAGATCAATAATGTAAAGAATATGAAACACGGTGTTTTATTCTTAGAACGTCAAGTAATTTGATAAACAAGAAATAAGAATATAACTCAATTTTTGTTTGTTTTATTCTTAATTATTGAAATATGACTCAATTTTTTGATTTCGATGATTTTACAAGAATATAATTGATGTTTGTATAATGTAAAAATTTCTTGGACACATGTTTCATTACCAAACTATGTGATATTAAAGATCATCAAGATCATTCAAGAATTTGTTTTGTTTAATATATTAACAAGAGCCTACAAGGAGTATCAACTTTAAACAAATATATTGCAAGGTATTGTAAATATATAAAATAATACCAAATCGGATACAATATTTTCAAAAATACTTTTTTGTATGGAAATACATACATATGTACCTACTTTTTAAATGCTTGAAGGTTTTTGTGCACGGGTTTAGGAAGCCTCAATCCCAGGCTATGTTCACCAAATTTTAGGTATTTCAATTTTGTACTTAGTTGTTCATATTATTTTCTTTTTCACTTATCATTTCTTATTCCTTATTCTTTTCTATATTTGTTCTTTTTTCATAACACTTCTTTCTAGTTTGCTTTTTTTTCATAAAAATGTAATGTGCTTATCTTTGTCTTTTTACCAATTGCTATTCAAAATGTTATAACTACAAATCATCGATGGGCGATTCTACACAGTCGAAGAGTACGCATGAAACTATTATTATCAGACTGATGTATCCAAACTGAGTAATAATATTTAAATAAAAGTGGTATTAGAAGATATTCCAATCATTTTCCATTAGCTTCTGGCAGCAAATGAGGTAACAATTTTATCGCAGACATAAATGTGTCGCTGGAATCACAGGGATATGCAACCAAAGCAAGTGCAAAGTTATCCAACTGTGATGATGTGAGTTAAAGAGGTTGTAAAGAAAAGAATAGTGATGTAAGCAAATTAGAAAAATTTGCCTTTGAATTGTTTATACAAAAATAAGAAATACAAATAGACTTTATCATTTGAACATGAAATCTGGACAAATTTCATGTATGAAAAATTGATAATTTTTGTACGTGTGCGAGATCAACCAGATAAATTTAAACTTTTTAAACTTTGTGGTTAAATATAGTTATGTTAACGAGGCACACATAAATTAAGTTTTATGCACACATGCATATGTTTCACTTTCAAGGCAATATTGATTAATGTTTTTAAATAAACTGATAAGATCGAATAAATATAAAGTATTGAAAAATTTTTCGTATTAAAGTTTTTATTTTTCAAATCATTAGATTCTCATACTAATTATTCGAACTTAGTACCTGGTTTGGGTCTTGGTTTCGGCAAGCACTTTCCTTTTTGCAACAGCTACACCTTGGCATGGTTATTTCCAATGAAGATTCTGATGATGGTCACAATTGAGCTTTAGTATAGTTGAAAGCCTTGCTGAACAAAATATAGGCTGAAATCTTCAGTAATTTAGAAGATGTAGATTCTCAGTAGTTTAGAGCAACAGCTATTAGCAATTTTGTTTGATAATTATATTACAGGAAAATTGCGATTCAAACAAACTTTAACTTTAATGTCCCTGCTCGGGCGCCATGTAAAATCTTAAGCTTTTTTAAGTTTATAAAAATGGTGGTTGAGACAATTAACGAAAATTGAATCGCAAGAAAAAAATTAAGTCCTTTCAGTTCCAGTGGCAATACAAATATAAAATATATTTTATTAAGTTAAAATGGCTGTGTTGTATATATGTAATTCAATATAACAGTTAACAAAATAAATCCCAAGCGCCTGTAGCGCAAAGGACTTGACAGTTAACTTGACAGACTAAATTAGTTGGCAACAATAAGATACAATTGTCGGTTAAATTTAATTACTAAGCGAATTCAGAAAATTTTGGTTATTTCATTAAAAATATATAAAAACTGATTTTTATGGCTGAACACATACTTTACCGATAAATTCTCAATAAATTGTTATTTTGCGCTAATAATTTGCAATAACTCCTGAAGTGCAAAAAAGGCTTTCAGAAAACGGTTCAGTAGTGAATGGGATACTAGGGACATAAGAAATATTTGATATTATTACTAGTTTTAATCATCAATAATTGGAGAAGATTGAACGCATCACTATTTTTCAGATCATTTTTTCTGTTGGGACAACCGTTTAAGTCTTTATGGCCCGATCTTGAGATTTTAATTGGCAAACCTTTGGAGACTATATTCAAGTGTGTACTAGCTATCCAAGGTACTTAGAAAAACCATTTGAATCCTAGCACGGAAAGACAATGTGAGACGGATATCGTTATGTCAATCAAAAGTGTGCCGAATATAACTTATGAGTCGCAAGTCAATATTTTAGAAATTATAAATCAAATGACAAACTTATGTACACCTCTATACTTCTGCGAAGGGTATAACACCAGCCTATACCTATACCAGCTTGGGTCTTGTTTACTACTTTATTACAAAGTTGGGCAATTGAATCGAACCTGAATGAAATGGGAACAGTGGGCGTGGCACATTCAATAAAATTAAGTATTATCGCTTAGCTGGAGACTCGTAATTAATAGAGCCTCAGAGTTTGATTAAGTATTTTTGTGTAGTTGGACCAACAATCGATAGATGTTCCATGCATTGGAGTAGTGTTTGTGGACATTCGACAGAAAAGTCATCTGCAGGAAGTACATATGAACTCCTCTGCTAAAAAACGATTTCTCCCTGTAATAATCGAATACGCAAAATTTACAGTTATCAGGAATAAATTTCATGATTTCTATTTAGATCACATTCCATTGTAGTAACGGTAAAACAGCGAAGCACATTGCGTTTATGCACGAGTCAGTCAGTAGCTCTTTTTTGCTCTCTCCTGTACTCGGTCGAGTGGCTCCAAAATACATTAGAGTTGTATTCCATTTTGTGTCGGTTATAGACGATGTAAAGTGTAAAGTGTAGTTTTATCAGATCTAGCATTTCTGTGCATGAGTCTTACAAGCCACTAATTTGACTCTAATTGCGCGACCCCATTCAGCAATGTTACGAGATCATGATTGAGGGTATCATTCATGTGTATCCCTTGGCTCCAACTGGTTTTGCCTATTTTGATTTTTAAAGAGTAGATATGTGGGATTCTAAGTCTTACAAATGGAAAATAATAAAAAACATAGGCGATGTACAATCGATGTAGTTAAAGTTAAAGTTAGTTAAAGAATTAGAAGAGAATATTGCAGTTGTTGGGGAAAAGAGGATACAAGACATCTATTTGCCATCGTTTATCTAGAGAATTATAATCGCGAGAACCTTGGAGTTTTGTTAGTAGTATGCGTAGTTGAACAAGAAAAAGGAAAAAATGTGAGGTACCTTCAGGATAAGACATATATTTGTAAACATATATCTGGGAAACTGCTTGCAAACTCTTTAACAAACGCTAAAGCTGCAAACGCTAAAGCTGCCATGTCAATACAAATTAAAAACTTATCGGTGTGGGTCTAAAAATTATTATAGCCAGAGCTATGTTGCGTAATTGTTTTATTTGTTATCGAAATAATAAAGGGGCAGCACAATATTCCGGGTTCCAGCTAGCAGGTTATAAAATAAAAACATTTTATGTACAGAATATTTAATTTGCAAGAAGTGAAGGAAAATGCATACAAGTAGGAATACTCGTATTAAAAAATTTCAATATTGATATTAGGTCTGTTCCAGGTGCACAACAAAACAGTCCGTACTGTTGAGAATAAGAAGAAAATTACTCTCTGAATGTGAAAAAGTTGTCCAAAATTGTTGGAACGCAAAAAACCACAATTGAACATCTTGAAGTATTAATGCTGCTTACTTTCTCGAATAAGTTTATTTTAGTGATTTTATTTTAAAAGCTAATAATTTGCGTCATTGAAAACAACTGTAAAATGTCAATGAACATAAACGGAAAAAAGTAAAAGTCAGTTATTATTTATAATTTAATTTTTTTGCAAAATGGAAAGCCACGTTCTTCTGGAACTTCATTTGAAATTTTTGAAAAAATTTGAAATTTTAAATAAACACGTTCTTCGTTTATTTAGAAATTTTGGATTTTTAATTTAATTCTAGTCCAAAATCACTCAAAGAAAAAGTTCGTACAACTTTGCACAGGAAATTAAAAATTTTTTTCTCTCTGATTTTCTGTCAAAAATTGTTATCTGGAACGCGTTTGGAATAATTTGTGCGAGTTCGGACTGTTCTATTATGCAACTAGAACAGACCTTTTAATTGACACTTTTAAACCTTGAGCGGGATACTCGTTAAAAATAAAGTAGAAGTTGAAAGAGACATATAACATTTAAAGGCAACAAAACAAACAAGACTCTTCGAACGAATTACTCAAAAAAAAAAACTTTTAATTAAAAGAAATTTCTTAAATTAAAAAATTGTTTCATGTTCCGCAGACTGCTTATTAATTTAATTTCTTATTATTAAATACTAATCTGAAAAAATCATTGAAAATGGTATGATTTTAAATTTTATAACACTTCCCATAATTTAACCAAAATATTGTAAGTCAGTATTTTTGAAAAAAGTGCAGAAAATATTTTTATGCGAAAAATGTGTATTCGATTAGCAAATTAATAATTTTATACTTTTCTTTCCCAGTGACTCTAAACTCTAAATTGGCAAGTGTAGATTGATAACGTAAAAATTACAATATTTCGAAAAGAAATTCTTCAATTTCTCATTTGTATAAAATTGTACTTTTGAAAATTAAACTTTCAGTCACTTTATCACATGATATTTTAGTTCATGCAATCAATGGACTTTAAAATCCAGTTCATATCAATCCCTAATTGGTTTTGTACTGCAGTTTAGCTTTTTACTTTTTTTTTTGTTTTTTTGTGTAAAATATGTTTGCCAAAAATTGTGCTTAGTGTTGCAGATAAAATATCTTTAAAAGACACAAACATACATACGAGTATATTTCATACGTGGGTGAACATATCGTAGGTTGAGAGGTAAATCCTTAATTGATGTTTAAGTTAAAAAAACAAAGTTTGTTTCACTTCACCATGTCAATCCACTCTTCACTTAGCAATTGCGGCTTTCCAAATTTAATTAAACTTGTATTTTTTATTTGCACTTGCCCCTTATCTAGTCATCGAACGATATTTGTTGTAACACATTTAAATGCAAAAGGTAAATTCTTATGTAAAATGCACTTTACTTGTTTCCGGTAACAAATAATTTTGCCACAGAGAAATTTATCGACACAAAAAAAAAAAAACAACAACAAAAAGACAAAAAAGGAAGTGGAAATATTTTTGAAATTCAGTTGCTCATGCAAAAAATATTTTCAACATTTTAAAAAGAACTGCTAAAAGCAAAATTCTCAAGCGGAAAACTTGACCTTCTCCATTTCAATTTCATCTCGCAAATGTACTTTTATACTTTTTATTATTTTTTATTATTTTTTTATTTTTATTTTTGTAACATTTGGATAAATGACAGCAGCACATTGTCGTTGTTTGACAAAATGACAAAAAGGTTTCAATTCAATTCAATTCAATTTAAACAAAAAAATATATGTAACTTACAATACACCAAAGACAACAAACTATTTAAGCACTACTTGACATCTGAGCGAGTTGAAATATTTGTCAGCAGTTTAATCAACAACATGTCTGCCGAGTCACCTCAAAAGAGAAATCGAATTAAGAAAAAAGTTTTTTGTTTAATTTCATCGCATGAAATTTTAATTGCTTGTTTGAGCATTTATTCATCCTAAAACTACTCGCATCATCAATTATTATGGACAAGAAGTATAGATCACAAGAGTAAACTTTGTTGCACACCTGTTTACCACATTTCTAAAGGGTGGATGGGTGTGTGTGTTTTTTCAGGCGAATAACTTTTAGATAAAATAAAACACCGACAAATAATCTTAATTTGAATCAAATAGGCTTAATTAAAAATATCGAAAACAAAAGATTTCTTTTGTCTGTTTTACGTAAGTTTCGAGAAATTTTATTGATTTATAAGCAAAACGTAGACTTGGTTCAAATACAACATTATTGTTGGGGTAAATCTAGTTCCCATGTATTTCACTGGTGGCTTAGGCCAGATAATCAGGAAATCCTTTTTCTAATTTTAGAAAAACCAAATACATATCAGCCCTTGATTATTAAAGTGGTATAAGTCATATATTTCTTAAAAAATATTTTTGTATAAAGCCTGGTACTCTGTTCAGTTTTTCATGCGGAATACTGTCAAACTACATACATAAAAAATTTGTATGAAAAAGTCATGAAAAAATGTTGCAGAAGTAGTACTCTGTTTTTACTGTGGAAAAACATTGAAATGTTTCTAGCAACATTTTACCAAAGCTGTGTAATAAAGCAAATGTGCATTATTTCACGTGGAATTTTTTGTAAAATTATTAGTGGGAAATTTTGTAAAACAATGTGATATATTTAAAAGCAAGAAAATTGTAAATTACTTTCCAGAGATTGTAATGATTATGAGTTTTATTTTAAAAATTGGGTTTTAATGATTATTTCTTGATTTTTATTTTCTACTCAAAGAATAAAAATTATTCTCTGAGCTTTATTTAATGCTTAGAACATAACGATTATGTATTAAGTTTTATTTTCTGCTTTGGGAATAAAAATTATTCTCTGAGTTTTATTTTCTGCTCAGAGAATAAAAATTATTGTCTGAGTTTCATTCTTTGCTCGCCATTTAATGATTGATGTTTAAGTTTTTTTTTCTGATTGAAGAATAAAAATTACTTTCTGAGTTTTATATTTCACTTAGAAAATAAGGATTATATTTCGCTTAGAAAATAAAAATTATTTCTTGAGTTTTATTTTTTACTTAAAAATAAAAATTATTTCTTTTTTTTGTTAATTTGGACATATGTAAGTATATAAATAGTACTTTTTGGAACTTTTTTACTGAAACACATAGCTCACTGAAACCCTATCTCAAATAACGATACTAATATTATTTCTATGTGTTTCAGTAAAAAAGTTCCAAAAAAGTACCAAAGTACACGTTTTATCCCCCAAATATTGAAATGAAGAAAAAGTACCAAACACTAGTTTGATACTTTTACTATATCAAAAGAATACCAACTAAACTAATTTCTATGTTTTTTAGTTAAAAAGTTTCAAAAAGTACTATTTATATACTTACATATGTCCAAATTAACAAAAGCATTAATTTTTATTTTTAAGTAAAATTTAAAACTCAAGAAGTAATTTTTATTTTCTAATCGAAATATAAAACTTGGAAAATAATCCTTATTTTCTAAATGAAATATAAAACTCAGAAAGTAATTTTTATTCTTCAATCAGAAAATAAAACTTAAACATCAATCATTAAATGGCGAGCAAAGAATAAAACTCAGACAATAATTTTTATTCTCTGAGCAGAAAATAAAACTCGGAGAATAATTTTTATTTTCCAAGCGAAAAATAAAACTCAACAAGTAATCATTGATGTCCGAGGAAAAAATAGAACTCGAAAAATAATTTTTATTTTTGATTTTTTTCAATAAAACTTAAAAAATAAAAATCATTGGCGGAACGGACAGTCCCCTTAAAGACGATTGCAATGGTGTACTCCTTGTACATGTAGCATATCCCTAACATAATGATTTTTTTCTTTTAAAATGTGATGGATAATCATTATTTGCGATCCCTGTTACTTTCAAATCGCCAGTTACACACCACATTTTAAATGTCAAATTTTCCTTGTGAAATAATAAATGTTGTTCAACATTTTTCACCAATTCGAAGAGAGTACTAGGCTTTAGGGAATTAAATATTTCGACAATGAAATAGTGCCAACAAATAAGTAATTATTATGATTTTCAAATTTATAACCATTTTTAAAAGGAAATGTGGTTTTGAAAGGTTGAAATGACTTATACCATTTTCAAAATTAAATGCATAACTTTATTAATGAAATAAACCATCAAGGAAAAATTTCGATTAGAAAATACCATTTTATTCAAACTCATTACATTGTAACTAAATAATTTAGGTTTTAGTATTTAGGGAAATAAAGTGTTTGTGGGTCATAACTTTACGTTTATCTTCTGTTATTGCTTTAATGGTTGTGTATAATGGAAGCAAATCAATATTTTCGTATATTCTTGGCCTTCCTCTTTTAGCTGAAAGGTCTAACATTTTGAGTTCTGAATCGTTATTCAAAGAAGTTTTATAAAACATCTTATATGGCGTATTTTTAGAAATCTGATCCATAGTATTTTTAGCCAAGACACAGCTTCTCCATTGGTGTTTCTCCTTCTATTAGTTCTTGATTCTTCCAGTTGTTTCCAAGTATGATCGAAGATTACACCATGCGCATGTTTTCCCGTTAGATGACGTTGTTCGGCCAATGTATTAGGCAATAGTTTCGTGACGTCATTTGGACGACATGCGCAAAAAATTTCAATGTTATTTTCGAAATGGTGTAACCTTGTCTTCTATCGTCCTTGGTAGTTTCGGAAGACGATATTAGTCTTTCGTTTCCATATCTTTGGAGCATAACTTATACTTCTTCGCCATATAATGTCTACAATTAACTATAAACTCAATTTATCAACTTTTGACTTATACCATTTTCAAAATCAAGGGCTCATGTATTCTATGTCATAAACATTTAAAAACAGAATGAGAATTCTGTTACCAGAAGCTTTAACAAAACACCAACAAACAAACCATAGATTTTCTTGGGTCTATGATAGTAGTGCTGGTAATTTCTACTACTTTCAATTACTCGATACAACTCAATATTTTTCAATTGGGTACTCAATAGTACTAAATACTTCCGTTTACATTCCAGCAGAGGAAATTTATCTTAAATTAATATTTAAATTTATATAAATTTATTTCTAAAAATACTACCGTAAACGTATCAGTTAACTACTTTTGTGTATTGAGTACCCAAAAAACTGATCGAGTATCGAGTACTCGTTACCCACTACTCAATACTTTGAAAGCACTATATGATAGCTATTTATTACCAAAAGAATAGTTTTTTAATAGTTCCTCTTGTCTCTAAAAAACCCATAAAACAAAACTTTTAGGAAACAAAATATTTCCACTCCAAACGAGATCTTAATATATTTCAGATTTTTATATTTTATATTTTTTATTGTTTTTCTAACTATGTATATCTAAGGATATAAAGGAGATATTTGTTCTCAGCTGTGGCAAATAGTTTTAATCAATTCCAAATTTGCGTTTAAGGGCTCCTATGTGAAAAATAAATATTTTTAAATGCATTGACCTCTTCTGATTATCATTATAGTCATAGCTACCAGATACTTCTTTTCAGAGGTTTCTTTCCAGGAGCTTTAGGATGCAATGTCGTCTGTAAAATTTTACTGCAATTAAAAAAACTTTTAAGGGTCCCTAAAGCTCATAAATTAAAAATCATTAGGAGTTATATTTGATTAGTTACTGAACCGAGTGACTAATCTATATCTACCAAACAATTTGGTAATTCCCGTTTAATGTAATCTGGACTACAGTCGAATTTTGAGCAAGCTGTGTCATTTAAAGCAGACAACCTGAATAATTTTGACGAAAATGGGTAAAAGTGCGTAGATTTTTTCTATCACGTCTAATTTCTTACGGACAGCTGCTTGTGGAATCAGCGATACGACCGGGCTCTCACGCACGAATCATCGGCGAAGGTTCAGAAAGTAATCAAGAATGTGAGAATGAAGGATACGAAACGTCGATGGGAGCAAATTTTAGACCTAGTACATCTGACGGACTTCATTTTATAATTCAAGAAGTAGTGCGCAAAAAGCAGAGTGAAATTAATCTTAGGTTCACGATTAAAGGGTTGGAAACTGCCAAATACAAAAATTTTTGAATCGATCTCTCCATGTATCGATCTCTCCATGACGAATTTAAAATATTTTTTTTTTGAACAAAGCCTGAGCAACCAGTGAAATACCTATAGGAACTAGCTCTTTTCCCCCAACAAATAAATTGCATTTTTATTAAAAAACGTTATGGGTAATTAGCATAATATTAAATAATTAATATTTAAATTCCCAAAAATTTTATTAATAAAGAAAATCTTATTTTTTGCAAAGATGTCCTTTTTCAGCCTGGGCAAAAAAGGTGCTGGTTTCACCTATTTGAAACAAAAATTCTTTAAATTCAGTGAGGAAAAGATCAAAGAAGGAATTTTTATTAGATCTTAGAATAGACAAGTGCTGAAGGATTTGGAATTTTAACAGCAATTGAGTTCAACGGTACCAAGGAAAGCGCAGCATCATGTTAGCAGATTTCTGCTGGACACTAAAAAGAGGCTTGCCAGAGGCCAAATATGCGATAAAATCCTAAGTAAAGATACATTTTCCAATTTAGTATTTATGAGCTGAAACCCCCTTGAACCCGAACTTAATCCGTTTGTCCTGGAAAACTAGACGTGAAAGAAAAATATATGATTTCAGATTTGGAATCAACACGAACATTTTTTTTGCTGATCAGTGAAATCGATATAAATCTATTATATTTTTTAAGACCACCCTGCCGAGCTCCTGCAGAAAACAACCAGAGTCTTTGTCGGGAATCGAACTTACAACTCCAAACTGATTGACTAGCACTCCAGCAATAAGTCTATGAAGATACCTATTGTTGGTCGGTTGGATATTGAAAGCTCGTGAGGTTACTGAGGATTGGTGATAAGAGATTTGGGTCATTAAAACAAACTCCTATTTTAAGGATCTGGAGAAAGTAAATAAAATGGAAAAAAGCTGGAGTTAATGTATCAAGCTAAAGGGCTACTATGTTAACAAATAAACCCTTTTCTGCCGAAAAGTATCCTTTAACCAAATAGTACGTAATTATCATACTGCCCTCGTACATTTAGATTTGTTAGGCTATTATTTTCTGTAGAATATGTTAAAATATGAATTACGTAATTAATACACTTGTGTGTTTTAGTATTGTCATTAAAATGAATGAAGAGGAGGTTAAATTTCATTGTCAATTTGTTCGCTGCAGTTGAAATATCAACCAACCAAACTTGGATATCATCACAACCGTCGTCATTATCAGCTTCAATTGGCGCAAGCAAACAACAATTATCGTGCACATTATCCTTATTTAACCGTTTCACTTAATAATTGCATCCTTTAGAAGGATTTAATTTGAATGATTTTGTTGCAAACTTATTTTCGAGCATTAAACGGAGCAACAGTTTTGAAAATACTCGCAATAATTCTTCAAATGAAAAGAAATAATAAAGAATTAAGTCATCCAATAAATTACGAATTCAATAAAGTTTATGATTTATTGGATTCTGTGAGAATGCCAATGACAATAAAACTTTTGCTGTTGCAAATTTAAAGATTTGTTGGCAACACGTTTACACGTTGGTAACCGGATCTTATGGCAACCGAAAGCCGGATATTTTGGCAACTAAATACATTTGATAGCTTTCACATTTTGCTCTTCTCAGATCTTGTAGTTAACTGTATACATTTGTCGTAAGTTGATCTAAAATTTAATTTAAAGGGGTTGTTGGATTTTATTGATTTAAAGAAAGCCTATTTCGTTACCTAAAGGTAACTTTTTATTAACGTAAATTAAAACACTAAGTTTGATAAAATATTTCATATTTGAAGAACTCATTTATACCATCAATTACAAAAATTAAAAAAAAATATATATAAATACGTTTCTAAGGTAACACCCCGTCTCCACTAGTCATCGATTTGAGCAGGGCATAAACATGACGCCGGCTGAGCAACGGTATTAATTTGTTCATGTTATAGATGGCGAATAATGAATGACCATAAAAAAAATTATGGTCATTCAAACTTTTATGTTCAAGTTTGAATGACCATAATTTTTTTCTGTTTTCCATCAATGTTGTTTGAATGCTTATATCAAAGCAGATAGTATTAGTGCAATTGAGCAAGAGATGGCGCTATTAGAAAATAAAACTGTCAAACTAAAATAAAACAACAACGTCATTGTCATTGTTGAAAAAATATTACCATGGGCAGACTACACTTAACACTAACATAATGTTAGTGTTAATGTTTTTCATTTTTATGTCTAATGTAGACGGGTGTAAGGATTCTTTATTTTTATCCAACTTCGTTTGTTTTTTTAAATTATTTATGCCATCATTATTCATGCCATCACGTACCGATTTTTACTTATTTTTATTTGATACACTTTGCTTATAGATTGGTCCCAATTAAAAAATAAAATAAACGGTGTCCCCATCCAACAGGCGCGATTTTAACATATATGAATCGTAAAGGACAGACGTTTTAAAATCTCACAAAGTGCGTGTCACTATAGATCCTAATAAAAAGTAATAAAACCTGAACTTAAAATTTATAGGGTGTTTCTATAGGTGACGTAATTTGATGTATATAGTCTTATTTTTCAAACCTACAACTGTTTAACAGACAGTCACTTGACAATTACAAATAATGCGTATTACTATGTCCGCTATAACAGGATGTCCACATAGGTTATGTAATTTGTTGTATTTTGATTTACCTTTTGAATCGTTTAGGAAGATACAGATTGTCCACACAGTTGACTTAGTTTGAAGTATGTATATGACCTTATCATTTGAACCGTATTTATGGTCACTTGAAATTTACACAAAATGAATATTGCTATGCCCGCTATAACAGCAAGAATTAAAAATAATGGATGTATCTTATCTTTAGAAACGCAGCAAGCACACGCTTAGAATTTACACTGAGCGTATTCTCATAAGGCTGCTATAACAAAAAGTAGTAAAAACATATAACTAAAGGGTACCCCATATAAGAGGGGTTTTTCCGTATGTGCTAGGGGCACATACTCAGTAAGACATCTGGAATTTGCACAGAGTGTGTATTACTTTGTCCGTATAAGTGTTAAGTTTAAAAAATTAAAAAATGGTATCCTCAGAAAGTTTGATTTTGAGTTACATTATCTTTTTTTTTGTTTTTTTTTGTGTTGATAATTAATGCCTATGAATTTCTCGCTTTTTAATTTATTGATGCTCGTCTATTTTTCTTGTCTAGAATTATTTATTTGCTTTAAAAAATATTAATAAACTCTGATACGATATTTGTCTGCGTCAAAACTCTGATGCAGAAAAATATCGTCCCTTGTGAAAGCATATGAAGTCAAAGTTCTAGCTGAGGCAACTTGTCTTCAGTAGTACAGACGACTCAAAATTGTATGGGAGATGAAGAACTGGGGGCTTTTCTCGATCTAGGCTAATGCCAAATGTAGAAAAATCTTGCAGAGTCATAATGGTTCAGTAGCAATTTAAAGACATTTACCGGCAGTTAGGTGTCACATAAACTGAAGCGAAAGGCGAATTTGCATATCTGCTGCCATATTCTGTAATTCTCGTAGCTAAATCTATCGCTAAAATTCTAAAATTGCAACAACTAATTACAACAACACTCATAATTTGTTTGTGCATTTTTAGAATTTTAGCGATAGATTTAGCTACGAGAATTACAGAATATGGCATCTGAATGCTGCTTTATCGCCATAAAACGAAATTGTTGCGGCAAATGAAAAGTTGATCTATTATGAGAAGCAAAAGCACAAGAAATCATATATGACGCCAGGCAACTGATTGGCCTAATGAATATTCGTTACGATCAGGTAATGCCGTGTATTTGAATTGATCATAAGCGAGTCATTTATTATGAGCTGTAAAAATGGGACGAAATGATCATGAGCGGCATGTACGCAAATAATTAGCCCGTTTAAAGAGTGAGTATGTGAGCAGACTTAAGTCCATAATTTTCTATCTTGACAATATCAAATAAAATTTTCTGTGCATTAGTTGTTGATCAAGTAAAATGAAATGGCAAAAAATCTACAATATTACGATAAAGGAAGTTCCACAATTCCCAAAATAAGGACCAAAAATCCCAAAATTGGGATTTTTTACCCTTTTGCTCACAAAATCTACATCTACGGACTAGGGCTCATAAAATACTTTCAAAAACAATTTGGAGTATATATAGCTTTATTACAGCAGTCTTCTTTTTTCGATCCCAGTTTTGGCATTTTAGAATATATAGGTTAAAGTCAAAATTTCGATATAAAATAGGTTTGTATATATTCCTTAAGAAATTTTTTTTTATTAAAAAAAACGTTAATGGCCTGTTTTGGGCTAAAGTTCACAAAAATGCAACAATTTTGGAATTTTTAAATTGAAAATCGTCTAGTTTTTAACTCAGTAAAGATACAATCTTGAAATTTATCAAAAATATTTAGAATTTGGCTCGCTAACTATTATAAAAAAAATTGGATAAAAATTGTACGCAATATTTCGAAAAAACTGGACCAGGGTAGCGAAAAATCAAAAATTTTATTTCCTAAATTGCTTATAACTCAATCATTTTAAATTATTTGCAAATTAAGATACCATTTTGTAGGTATCGACAAGACCTTTAAGACTATGTATAATTTTCAAAAATCAGAATAAAACTGAAGAAATGGCAAGCTGTAAGAGAATTTTCAGGTGCGAGGTTCCCAACTTTGGGACCACATAGCGCCACCTCCAGCTTTTAAAACTTAAGTTCAGACACTCCTCTGTTATGCTTGTGTCAACTTTTGGATCGATCAATCGGCCTAGCCGTTTATAAATGACTACGTTATTTCCAAAATATTTTGATTCTGCCCCACTTGCACTCTGTATTATTTTTCGGAGGTTCGGAAGCAATAAAAATGATTTATTTTAATCGAGTATTTAAATTTCAACTTATTTTGTTAAATAGTAACTTCTGTATATTTGGTATTTATATTTTTAATATTTTTTTTATGTCTTTTTATAATTTAAGAATCAGCTAAATTCACAAACAAAAAAAATAAATCAGTCACACACGTAGGGTTCATTACTATGTTCAGTACAACAAGTGTCTGCCTATAACGTTTAGGGATATGAGCAAATTACTCAAATTCGCGACATCTAGGGAACATCCTTTTATTTTCACTATATTTATTTTCGGTAAATGTTGTTACAGTAGATATTTTAAAATATAATCTGGTTCAAATATAAGGTTATACATACATATATGCAAAATCGTGTCATTATCACCCTATAATTTTTGGTTTTATTATTTGTTTTTAGTATAAATGACAAATTTATACATAATCTGCGTATATTGAAAGTTTCTACCCGTTCCGATTCAAAACTTAGGCTACATACATACGTAAATATTTGTCACTTTCGCAAAACTGTTTATTTTTTTTTTTTTGTATTTTTTGCTATAGCGGACATAAATTTACACACTCTGTATAAAATTACGTTTAAAAAATTAGATTCATAAAATTGCATCACTATCGGAACACCCTTTAAATTTTATTGATTGGTGTTATAGCGGCCATGGTAATACACTTTCTATAAAAATATCAGGAGCCTACCAATTGCGATTCAAAAAATAAGGTGATATACGTGAAAAACGTGTCACTGATGGAATACCCTTTAATTTTTAGTAGTTGTCATAGCGGCCATGGCAACACTTCTTCTGTATAAATTTCAAGATTCTACCTATTATGGTTTAAAAAATAAGGTGTTATACAAGCAAATCACGTCACTGTCGGAAAACAATTAATTTTTTATACATAGATGTCGTAGTACACCACCTGTAAAAATTTTAAGATCCTACCTATTATCATTCAAAACCTAGGCCATATACATGCAAATCACGTTACTATCGGAACACCCTTTAATTTTTAGGTTTAATTTTGTATACTTGTTTATAAAGTAGTTGCCTCCTACAGCTCAAGAAACAAAGATATAAAGGCAAATAACACATCACTTTTAGAAAACCCTATAAGTTTTAGTATTTGTTGCTATGGCGGCCACGGTTATACACCTTTTGTGAAAATTTGAAAAGTCTACCTATTATGGTTCAAAACTTAGGCCGTATTCATGCAAATCGGAATACCCTTTAATCTTAAAGTTTAATTTATACTTGTTTATATAGCGAATAATTTAATTACTGTTTGTAAATTTTAAGTCTGCCATCTACAATTAAAGAAATAAACACATATACGTGAATAACACATCTCTATCGGGACACCCTTTAAGTTTTGGTTTTATTGATATAGCGGCAATATTTGTACGTCTTTTGTGAAAATTTCAAGAGTCTACCTGTTACGGTTCCTAAAATAAACGGCGCTGACAGACGGACGGACAGACGCACATACATTGTGGCGAAAACAATAGAGTTACGGAATTCAAATTATGCTGTAGCAAACACTGTGCATGGTTTCCTTAAAGACCTGTACAATTGAATTTTGTCAATTAAAACCTAATTTCGTGTTCGAAATGACGATTTTCCTCAAATTATATTTATTTCCTAACAAACCTATTATTGTCCTAATCGTTACCGGGGATGTATAAATTACATGCATATAAATTTAAAAAAGGGCACAATTGGTTAAATTTTGCTTTCACACAATGTGTGAACAAGTGGGCTTAAGTGGTGATTTTAATTGCGAGCACAAGTATGGCTACGAGCATAATGAAATAATAATCTTGAGAAGAAAACGACAAGTGTGAATGGGCGAGAAGATTTCTTACATTTTCCTCACTTATAATCTTGAAACTGTCAGGTGAGGGTCAAGTGTGTAGTAGTGGGTGGGTGGGTGTTCCTCTTGTTCTTTTAATTAGTTTTGTGTTTTTTTTTTATATGATTTTTTATGAATAAGAATTTTTATTTGTTCATGAGTGCATGTGTTTGTATGCATGAGTATCTGTGAAAGTGTAACAACACAAGCGCTCATATTCAAATGTATCTTTGTGTAAAATAAGAATTTTATATGTTTTTCTTTTCTCAAGTGTGTGAAGCCAAATTAGAAAATTTGTTTATTTTGCTTTTTGAAAGTCCACAAGATTGTTTTGTGAAAAAAGTCTTGATTTTAATTGTGTGAAATTATTAAAAGACTTTGTGATGGCAAATTTGTCGTGAGTATGTTAATTATAAATAAATTTTCAATGTTAGTTTTGTTTTTGTTTTTATATTTTTGTACTTTTTTATTTTGAAATTTTACGCTGTTAATATTTGTTAGACAAATAATTTTTGATGAGGTTAAATTTATATTCATAGTTTTATTACGAGTATGATTCAAACATTAGTAGTGTTGTTTATTTTAGGCGGTGAAAAATTTATTTAAAAATTATATATCATTTAGCTTTACAAGCTTATATGTATTGCCTAAAGTGTTTCAAGTAAATGAAGAACAAATTTTATCACATATTTCCTTAACGTTTCGCGATTTTTATGTTTATTTACTTGAGGAGCCTTCCAATTAATTAACAAAAAAGAAATCGATAAATCAAAACAGTTACAATTAATAAAAATATTAAAAATAATTTAAAAAAAGAACTATATGACGTCAGTATCTCGTTTCTGTAACTCGCTTATCGAAAAAGTTTTCATATAAAACGAGGCAAATTGAAGGAAAAACGATGTGAATTAAAACAAAATATCTCGAGTACTTTTGTAATATTACATTGTGAAAACTATCGGTGATTTAAGCTTTTTTGGAGTAAATTATTGAAAAGTTGTAAGTAAACGTGTCTTTGTAAGAAACTTTTGTGAAAAGTTTTACGCTTGAACAAATTACATTTACTTACACCAGAACGAAGAAATAGAAATTTTGCCAAAAAGTTAATTAAAAACGAATTCCAAACATCAGAAAATGTAAGTTTTTTTAATATACAAAAAAATATATTCTAATAATATATGATGCAAGCTGTCGAAAGGGACCTTATCTTGCCAGGATGAAATTTTCAGTAAGGGACAAACAAATATTTCATGTTTTCCGTTGCACCAAACCATATCTTGATACCAACTACAAAGTAGAATTTATTTTATATTTAACATACTTAATTAGGCATTCTTAGCAACTGAAAACTAGAACAAATTAGTTCTCCAACTTTAAACTCGATTATCTCGAAACTATACTTTTGAACTAAAAGCTTTAATACGTCATAACTTCGTCAATTTCTTAGATTTGTGCATGATTTGCGTTCTGTCCAGAATTTTTTTTACTTTATCGTAAAACATCGAAACCTCAATTTCGACCCCTGGCAAGAGAAGGTCCTTAATTTAACAAAACAGAGATAATTTCGAAGCAACAAAAACAAAAGCTGGTTAAAAAAAAACTTGGGTTTAGCTGAGAGCCATGTTTCTTATAATCATCCAAGACTAATGAGCCCAGGTGAGTCATTTAGTTATTAAACCACTTTCAAAGTATATTCAGCAGTTTCGAAATTCAGCACATAGAGTGTTCTTCCTATTTCTCGCAGAAAACAATATAATTGTAGGTAAATCAGATGCATTAAAGTGGGACACCTCTTGTAAACATCCTAAAAGAATTTTGTAACTTTCGGAACACAGTGTTTTAGAGTTTTTTGCGCAATTTACCTAAAATTCTGATCATTTGGGTACGCAATATTAACTTTTCGGTCTACATTTAATTTTTCTCAGCATTATGCCAACTTTTTTTAATTTATGACACTTTTAATTATTTGAAGTTTATTGAGGTTTTTTATTTGACAGTTCAATAAAAGATATATTCAAATAAAAACGTAATCAGTGTTCACTCTTCCTTACAAATCGTGGATGATGGAATTTTTTTGAATTAAACTTTGAAATGTAAGAACTTTTCACAAAAAATTACTAAATTGAGTTACAGGTTACACTGATAGTAATAACAATATTTTTTTGGATGAATTTTAATGAACTTTTATGTTGAGGTAACTTAGTATCTCGGTATAAATATAGTATACTTTTTTCCCGTAAAAATATTTCATTCCGAGAGAAAATAGAGAAAAAGTAGTAAAACTACGCAATTTTATAAATTTAATGGTACTACAAACTTGGCAGCACTTTTCATTTTTGTAGCGGAAATTTGCAAACACTATTTATAAAACTCTACAATAATTTTACAATATTATATAAATATTTTATAAAATGTATATAATATTGTAAAATTATTATGCCAATGTTCCTAAGTAGTTACCCAGGGATGGGTACCTTTATATAAAGTACAAAGCACTATAAAAGTAATAGTCTTAAAATTTGGTGTTGATTACTTTCAAAGCACAATCGAACAAAATATTGCAAGAATGATGGCGAAGTGGCGGGCTCAGCTATTAATAATAAAATAAAGTACAAAGTTGAAATTTTTCGCATCTGTTTTGGAGGGTCTGCCTCTTTCGGTTCAAAAGATAAGCATAGATACATCGCAAACAAGTCTTCTATGATACACCCTTTAAATTTTAATAATATTGTATACTTGTAATTATAGCCTAATAAGGTAAACATGTTATTATAGCGGCCATAGTAATACACCTTCTGAGAAACTTTTAAACGTTTACCTATTATGGTTCATATACATACATACATACATACATACATACATACATACATACATACATACATACATACATACATACATAAGTGTGAAAAATTTCTACAATATTCATTTCCGACGCAATAAAGTACATATACATATACTAGTATACACTGGATGCTTATACATAGAGAAGTTGATTAGCGATGTCCGTCTGTGTTCGAGTTGTAATCAACTTTGCCAAGGCACCAGAAGAGATACAGAAAGTTTAAGTCCAGCAATCTGCCAGGCATAGCTTTGAAAATTTCGCTAATGCAATTCAACAACATCAAAACATTCCATTAGAGGCTGTGGGTAAAACACCACGTTCAGCTATATTTTTTCACGTTTTTTTAATATTTTTTCGGCTTTAATGATTCTCCTTTGCATTTTTGTCAAATAAATATTAGACCGCGACAGGTAGACCGCATACAGAACTTGGTAGATCAATAACCTCCTGCGAGGGGCGATTTTTGTTTGTTTTTAGGTTGGTAGGGTTTTTTTGCGTTGACTTGTATTAAAGGCCTTTATAGAAAGCAATACACATAGAGGTACCCAATAGATCTACAGGGTGCCCACTGGGAAACAGGAGCAGTCAATAGGTACATTGGGGGATTGATATGACCCACCAATGTGACCATTCTAACGCAATATAGATTGCAGGAAGGTCATACTGTTATAAAAAATTGTCTGTAAAGTTTTTACAAAAAATTTTACATAAAATTTTCTATTAAATTTTCGATAAAATTTTTACAAACAATTTTTGATAACATTTTTACAAAACATTTTCGATAAGAAATAAAAATTAAAAAAAATATTTCTATTTCTTTATAATAAATTTGTAATAATGAAGTTGAAAGTCATAAAAGTAAAAACCGAAAGTATATTATTTATATTATTGTGAAATAGGAATATATAACAGAGTAAGGGAATATGTTTCCTTATATATTCGGCATGGCCGAATATATCACTCTTATTTGTTTTTTTATTCTTGTGAAAACAGCGAACCATATTTTAAATTATCAGTGTGGTTAAGTGTCTGTTTATTACAGGTAGGCGATGACGAACGAACAGACAGAGAAAACAATAGGCTTACGTTCTTACTCTTTGGATACGGAACCATAAACATTAATATAAGATACTGTTGTTTAAGTTATTGCGAGTCGATAACTGCGCTAAATCTATCCGTATTCTCTTTGATGTTCATTGTTTCGCTTATGAATAGAATCCCGCAACGATTCTTAAAGTTTCTATTGTATCTCTTTCTCTCGTTGTTCACTTTGTTTGTCAGGTGTATGGTTTGTTTGTGCAATATATAATTGACTTACATATATATGTATGTATATATGTTGTTCTTATTTTTTTTACATCAGATCTTTGCTAATTTAATCTTGTCTCGAAACTTATCTTTGTTGTTCCAAAGTAAAAACAGATTTGCAGTTATTGCTGTCAACTCCTTTGCAAGGGATATATTTTTATAAACTTCATTGTTTGTTGTATTTTCTCTGTTGCTGTTTTTGTAAAAACTGAATTTAATTTTTTTTTCTTTTTTTAATTTGGAACATTTGTAATTATTATTAGTCCAACTATTTACATATGTTTTACATACAATGAAATTTATAGTCAAGCTTAAGTTCGTTTTTATTTTCTCTAAGAAAGAATTAATTAAATTACAAATTAGGTGATAATATTAAAGAAAAGTTGGAAAAATTTAATTTTTCGACACTATCAGGAGCGGAATGCACATTTTCTAGACAGCTACGTCCGTCATCAGCACTCTTCGTATCTATCTACTTAGGGTAGTGTTTAGTTGTAAGCAGCATCTATTTAACCACCCAAACCCAGATAAAGGAATACGAGAAAACTTGTATTCAATTATCAATCGTCACTTGGTGAGAATTTTTCTTTCTATTATCACCTAGTTTGTAATTTAATTAATTCTTTCTTAGAGAGAATAAAAACGAACTTAAGCTTGACTATAAATTTCATTGTTTTGTATGCTTATGTCATTTTTATGAATTCTTGTTTTTTTATTCTTATTGTTGGTGAGGCCAGTAATATATTCTACACTGAGAAAACGTTGATCTTTACCAGAGTTACCTGCTATTGTTATTGGGATTTTAGGGGGCTATAAAAGATTTTATTAATTTAATGGGGAAGCTGTATTTTAGTCATTTTTTGTAATGGTGTGCATGAAACTTTCTGTCACTGATCTCAAGTACTCTTTGTATGAAGTTTTTTGTTGTCTTTATTATTTCAGATTTAGCCCGAGTTGGATTAAAAATAATGATTCTGCCTGATGATATCTTGCATATACTCATACACTCTCGTTCAGATGATTAGAACCACTTAAATTTCTATTGTTAGTAGGACATATTTTTTTATTTTTTGTTTACAATTTCTTTGACGTTTTTTGAGTAAAACATTCAGATTTTTTATCTCCAGCCACTTTCTTCACTGCGGATGGATTTCGCTATTATCGCTATTGTAACAACACAAGTATCTTTATGCAATGACATTCTTTATTATTTTAGATATCAGCAAAATCACGAGAGTATATATTCCTGGGAAAATTTGAATTCCTCGTAGCAAAGTTGCCGCTAGTAGAGAATTTTAAAGCCATGTATGGTTGTTCCTAAAAAGCTATCTCCATTTTCGATCACTGTGTAAATGTCAAGCGTGACGCAAATCAAAGTTGCATTTCACATTGTGTTATGTATGTATTGGGGTATCTACTTGATTAATCATCTTCGAATTTATGGTATGGTAAAGTTGAGTGTAGTCCACTCCAGAAAAAATCTGGAGTGGACTACACTCACTCCAGAAAAAATCTGGAGTGGACTACCTTTTATTTGTTGTTGCATCATACAACCTTCGGTTTTGTCCTTACATTCATTTGTATGTTAATGAAATAGTTCGAATAATTAATTTAAATGCTCCATAATGTATTTTTATTAATTTTTTAGTCACTTCTTTTTAATGTGGTTGAGGCGTTAAGAGCTCAAATGAAATTTGTTGATGATTTCATCCCCAAAACTCTTTATACCAATAACATTTTCAAGTAGTGTTTGGTCATGCTGTCATGTCAGACGTCGTCATAAAAATACAATATTTTTTATTTCAATAAAAATAATAAGCAAGAATTCATTTGACTTCTGTCTCATTGTACCTGTGATACCCACCTTGATATAAATTCTTAAAAATCATTTAGGCACTTAAGTGCATTTTTATTGTTCATACATAAAGTGTATTTACATTTAATTAAATTATATAATAACTAGCAAAGCAGAATTATAGACTTGTTTTGCGTACAATAAAAAAGGGCCTCAAAAGAAATATTTAATTGAAAAAATTGCCCTGTTGCAAACACTTAATTGCATAAATATCCTTACAAGATGAGCACAAGCACAAGTAAGCACAAGCTCAACTACTAATTATCGGATTTAAATTTGCGAACATTTTTATTTAACGGTTTGGTTACTTAATCTAATTTGTATGAACATGCGATTACGCTGCAGCCGTCATACAAATGAGCGCATAAATAGATTTGCAGTACAACGTTTAAGGTGCTTGTGACAATTACATATATGCGAATTTATTTATTTATTTATTTCTTTTTCAAGAAGTTGGTAGGGACAGATTTAAGCTACTGCTTATAATGGACTAGCCACACCCGGTGTGCTTTGCTACTTCAAAAGTCATAAAATAAGGTAAACTTTTATGAGTAAAAGAATACATTTCTTATTTTAGTTACTAGCCGTCTTCCCCTTCTGTACCACAAGTTTTTCTATAGCACAATTTAGCCCCCCCCCATTTATTTAATTATCTTCAAAAATAATTGAACTAAAAGGGTTGAGGTAAAGTTGATACGATTTGAACTTAAAAAATACATACGATGACACAGCAATGACTCATTCGTTAGAATTTAAAAGTTTTCAGTTTCATGCTGCGAACTATTTGAAATGCCAACTCCTTGCAACAGAACAAACGCGTTTTTACAAGCAGCTCACACTCTTTTCCCGCCATAAAAGAGCTCTCAATAGTAAGCAATTTTGATATGAAATGGTTCACTGTGCAACGTTAGTTGGATTTTTTTTCTCATCATATTATTTATTGTATTAAAAAAAAAATAAATAAATAAATTTAAGTCCAGCCGGTGATAGATAATAACTGTATGATTCACGTCTGCTGTTATTTATAATTTGTTGGTCACCTCTCTGATGTTCGGCCAAGAGAAGCAATATTCCTCCTTCTTAATCGAACGTAGCCACGATCATCCACGATGTTACGGGCCAGAGGATTTGGATGAGTTTTTAGCTTCATTAGATGCTGCATGTTTCGCTAACACTGCCTTAAGTAGTGGCACGTTAAGATCTTTGTGGATGTTCGAGTTTTTACTATACCAGGTCGCGACTATAAAACCGTCGTGCGTCATAAAACCTTATTTTGGCGCCTTTGCGTTTTTTCTAAGTTTGAAGCCGAGGCAGTACCCCATAACTGAGAATCATAATGCTATATTGGTTTAAGAATCGAATTATAAAGTAGAAGCTTGCAATCTAAGCTTAGGGTTGAATTAATTCCAATGAGCCAATTTATTTGTTCTGCTTTTAATTTTATTTGTGTGAATTTTGCATTAATCTGACTTTTCCAGGTTAATCGTCTATTGAGATATATGATGAAAAAGTATACTATATTGGAATCAAGATCCTAAGGTACCTCCTCTCAAAATTTTGCTGAAATCCATTCAGTAGTTTTTACGTGATGCGAACACAAAAGAAAAGCAGACAGACAGACGGATAGAGAGAAATGAGTTACTATTTTATTATATGTATAGATATGGATTAAAACAATTGTTGGTTTAATAAAATTATTAATTATTTTTTATTATTATTCAATGAATACCAAACTCAACATAACAAACTGTTTTATTGAATAATTTCTTTTTTCAACAAATGATTTGCTTCGATTTAATTTATATCCTGCTTCATATAATGAAATCGACAAAAATCGACAAAAAGCACACAAATTTTTTATTCAGTGTAACAAAAATTTTAATAGGCTGAAAATTAAATATTTTTTTATTTGCATGAAGCATATACATATGCATATGCTTTATGCGGTCTGAAATGCATAGTGTAGGAATTACAAAATCACATAAACTCTTTCCACATGTGGTAAAGGATATAAAAAATATAGCAAAAAACATTATATTAAAGAATACCTTTTTTATATAGAGCAGAAATTAAATAATTGAAATATACCGAAAACATGTAAAGTTTAATAGCAGCAGAATGTGTAAAAATAATAAACTTAATTTTTAAACTTTTATTAAAGAAAAAGTCGTAAAAATATAAATGAAATGGAACTGAAAATAAAAGATGAAAAATGAAGGATTTAAGTGGCAGCATTTTTGAGAGAAATTAACGTCTTGTCGTGCAGCCCACCCATAACGAAACCCCTTTTTATTACGTTCATGCTTCAGCTGAAACTCGTAATTAAATGAACTTTTTTTATTACGTTATGGTTTCTTTTTCCGAAACTATATTTCAAGTGGAAAGTATTGCGTGCACTAAAAACTAAGCGTGTAAAAGCGACAAGGAGCAAATAGTAATTGAGTCAAAATGTTTTAGCCGTAACAAAAATGCAGCGAAAGAGATTTTTTTCTTTTGAATAAAGTTCCATATCCTGTACAATCCAGTAGGAATTTATTATGGAGAAAATAGGAAACGGCACAAACACACTTAAATTTAACCTGTCGAGTTTATTTTTATTTTTATTTCCTTTTTTATTTTTGTAAAAAAAAAAACATTATATGTAAAGTTCATGATTGTTTTGCGCAATTGGATTTCCGTTCTGAATTTGCGATAATCTGTCTTCTTGGCGTGAAGTCAGAAAAAACTAGCGATAAACTAATAAAAACTCATACAACAATTAGTACTTTGAAAAGGTTAACCATTTGTAAAATACTGTTTTTAATTAAAAATAGGCATTAAATTCATACACAGTGGTATTTGAACAAATGAGGTCGTAAAAAGTAGCTTTAAAACTAGAGTTTAAAATTCAAGTGAAGCAAGTTGTTTAGTATTTTTTGGCGGTAATCAATAATGAACACTTCATGTGAGTAACAAAATGGTAACCATTTGATAAAATACAACAATACAGTACAGGCGCTCAACAAATATAAAAGTCAAGCTTAATTCAAGCTCGTTCACTAAGTGACAATTGTAAGTTTTCGGAAGGTTTTACAGTGTAAAGTAGACTTTTGAAGCGGAATTATAAACGCGAAGATATCGGAACTATCACAAAAAGGGACTAAACGGAAAAGAAAGCCTGTAAGGATGACAACTGTTATATTTAGAGCCATTGTTCGTAGGAGTAAATTTCACCTATTATGAATCCTTTTATTATCCTTTCTGTTGCCACAATTAATGCTCTTTTCGCATTTCTAAGTACGCTTTATGTGTTTCATTTCGGCCTGGTGTTGTGTTCTTGCAATATATCGGAATCAGTACTTCTGATATTTGTTAGGTTCTGATAGCAAAAGTCCAGACATATTAAGTTTTCTATTAGATTACCGTCATATCTTCGCCAAGTGTATTATGAGCCGTGATAAAGACAATAATTTTTTGCTACATTGTCATCCTTTAAGTATTTTGTTCGATTGCTATTGCCGGATCCATTCAATGTTTCCATCCACTTATACTTCGTTTCTTATCATATAAGGGATAAGTTTTTTCTTAAGCAGACTGCTGCTTAAAGGCAACTGTGATTGGGCAAAAATATAGATTATTCGAAATATCGATAATTTTTTAATAATGCATCGATAAATGCCGTCAATATTTCTAATAGCGATACATCGATAATTGTTTTATGGTATCAAAGATAGATCAGCTGTTTCGTAACGGCACGGAGAGTAAAAGCTAATTTTACCTTAAAGGCCGGGGCACATGGAATTCGTCATACGTTATACGTCGTCTTTTTCAACGTACTAGAAAGTTGAAATACAGGCTTTTTTGAGTGTTGTCACAATCAGTACGTCACCGTCAAAGCAAAGTACGAAAGTTAGGCAACTTCTAACTTTTGACGTACGTTGAGCAGTTTGATAGCTATCAATTGGTTTTCGTTTGTTTTAATTAAATTTTTGTATTGAGTGTGGCAGCAAAAATAAAACAAAATACAATAAAATAAATTAAAGTAAAATCGAGAGCAAAGCTTTTCAAATGTTCTCTTTCTTGATTTAATATCCGTCAACAAAGTGCTAACCTCTTTCGTTGTTACTTTGATTCCAGTTGAGTAACGTCAAAGTAGAACGTATGACGGATTCCATGTGCCCCGGCCTTTATGACGGATTCTATGTGCTCTGGCCTTAAGTCTGCTTATATGTAAGTTGATTAGATCCATGTAATTGCGGCTCTTTTCGCACTCTTTTTTAATATAGAAAAAAGACCCGCAAAATAGTGCATGAGCTGTCAACATTAAGAGAACAAAGCTTGTGAAATCGTAGGGGGTCTCATATTTCTATTTAAACCAATAATAACAATAGTGAGGGAATGATACGAGAACAAAGATAATTATACTGATGCTTAAGTTTTAATATTTTTCTTGTAAAGCCAAAATCAATAACATCAGGAATTTCAGTCATTTAGTGGGCCGGCTAATAAATTAGTTGAACACAGGAAATCCAATAAAACACGACCTTTGACAGTAATTAGTCTTGATTATCAGGATGTGTATTTAACTTTGAGCTAGCCAGCCACAGTGCTGATTTTGCGATGTTAAAATTCTAGGATGATGAATACTTTGGAAAAATTATCAAATTTCGATGAGAAAGCTAAAAAACTAAAAACTCATAGTAAATAAAGCTTGAGTCTGACATTTATCAGTATTGCCAGCCCACCACATGCTTTGCCATCTGTTTATAGTTCTTTGTTTTATTACGAAACTAGTAACACAAAAATTTCGCGCTGCATCTGTGAAATTTGTTAAAACGACAAATTCTTTTTTTGCCCTTATTTTTTAATTCCATTTTTTTCGACTTCACCGTTTAAATTTTATTATTTTTGTAGAAGTAATAAAAGAAGAACTAACTAAACGGATAAAGTAAAACCTCAGAACAAAAAACAAAAAAAAATTATACCTTCAATTAGATCTCTCACAGTATTCAACGTAATACACCTTAACATTTCTGCCGAGCGACAAACAACCAAAAACTTTTGCTAAAGTTTTAATTGTTGGTTTGGCTGAAGTATTTTCAATCTGTTTTTACTTAAATATAAATTTCTATTACAAGCTCCACGCAAAGAACGGGAATAGGAAGGGAAAAGCAGAGCAGGAAGACGCAAATTATAAAAAAAGAAGTGAAACTTCAAAGAAAAACTTTGACCTTTGGCATTTTTACTACCAATATTCGCCGTCCAAAGTGAGTTTTTTTATTTTGTTTGCTTTTGCAAATACTTTAGATGTTAATGTGAATTCCATGTTTCTCTCTACACCTAAATATGAAAGTGTTTTTAAACCCAGTTAGCCATATTTTGAAGAAATTCTCATTGAAGTTACTTTATCAACTTCCTCGGCGCCAGCAGATTTCGAGCAATCTCTCAACATATTGCAGGTTCGACTACTTTTCAAAAACGTTCGATACTCTTAACTGTAAATTCACTTTATTTGTTGACTTTTGCCAAATTTAAACCACAACAAATCTTCGCGAGCTGTCCTTCTGTTCTCTTCTCCTACAAGTTGGAAACAAGAGAAAAGTAACAAACTTCTTGCTAAAGCGTGTGGCGCCCATCTAAACTCTTTCGCGTACCTCAGTATTTATGATCACAAAGATTACATGGTGGGACATGTCGCCTTAAAGCAATTAAAAAGCAACAAACTTCCAGAGATTCTTAATTTTTTATTAATGCTGCTACGTTTTAAGAATTTAGGATAGATATAGTTTCATTTATTTATTTTAATTTTTTTTTTAAGAATTTCCGAACTTTAGTTTGAAATAAAACAACAAAAATGTAATGAATTCAATGAAATTTTTGATCTGTTTGGAGAGAAATGTCATGGCGTTTATGTTATGACGGTTCAATAATTCGATGTGAGGTCTCCTTTAATTATCATTATTCTATATTATTCTATAGAATTTTTTCACTCCATATTCGGTAGTATTTCTTGTTGACGTATCCATTTAACCAAAAATGAGCCTCATCACTAAACAATATTTTCCAGTAAAAATCAGATTGGAACCACGTTGAATTTTCCAAGTGGCGGACGGAAAAAGCATAAGCTGCTTTGAACGGTGGCGTATTAGCAAAGCAGGATCTCCGTCAACACTACGACTTACAGAAGCGAGGAAGTCGTCGGTACGAATATTTGTTTGCCTTATTGATGGCTTAATATCATGTAGTGAATAGGTGGTGTGAAAGTGATCACTAATTCGGTAAATTGCGTGCGCAGATATACATACAATTTTGTTCACTGCAAAATACACGAAGTGCGCTAAAGGTTTATCCACCAACAAAGAGTGTTGTCAACATTGATTTCAAAATTAATTTCTAAATTTCTTCTATTGTCCATGATAATTTAAAAATATATTACAGTTTAGAGTTTAACATATGGCAATTATCCCTATTGAAAGATGGGACAACCAAATAAATACCCTTTATAAACATTATAACATAAAAATCTATGGACGCAACTTAAATCTATTTGGTTGACAATATGGTCCATTTTTTTTTTTTTTTTTTTGATGGTGTTCATTCAAATAGTTAAATACGACTATTTATTAAAAGTTTAGAATAACTAGTATCAGTGCTACATTATTATATTAGACCAAGCGGAATCCCTCCACCAGTATGGTATAAGAAATCAGTCAAGTGCGAGTCAGGAAATCAGACACGAAGGCTCCGTACTACGTTTAGTATATAATTTTAAAAGTACAAGATTTTAATTTTTTATTTTATATTTTTATTATTTGCTTTTCAAAATACTAAGTGGCCTCTTGTTATGATTCAAAAGATAAGCATAAATACGTCGCTATCACTTCTTCTATGAGGAAACCCTTAAACTTTAAGTTATTTTTTTTACTTGTAATTGTAGCGAGCATATGTTTACATACCCTGTGTAAATTTCAAAAACCTACCAACAACGTAAGCACACAAGGGTATTTTGGGAACCTAGCCGGTCATTGCTTTTTTTAACTTTTATTTTAGGTTAATGAAACTTGTCAAAAAATCTGTTATGATTTTAAGCTGTTAAAGCTAGAAAATAAAAAAAAATCGGACCAAGGAAAAAAAGTTCCCCTTCGAAGAACTAATACTGCCTCTGAAAAATTAAATTTTTTTAAGTTTTCCCTTACTTTTGTTTACCGAAGATAACGTATACTCACACCCAGGAGGTTCTAAAATGCCACTTTTCCCAGCGCCCCCTTTTGTGGGCGGCGACGTAAAAAATTATTTGCAAAAATAATGTTATTATTAAAAGAAATGAATGACATCGCCTTAATACCATAAAATACATCCATGTGAATTTTTTTTGCTAATTTCCAAAAAAATATCCATTTTCTGCTTTTATGTCAAAGAGAAGGTATGACCAATCTACACCACCCAAGAATATTAATAAAAGATATTTTTGTAATTTATTGCATTATAGTATTTAATTTATCTGAAAATTATTAATTTATTCATAACTAGCTGTGCCCGCCACTTCTACAGCGTCCTTATTTTGCTCTGAAAGTAATCCACTTTAAGACTCTAACTTTTATAGTGCTATGGTTTATGTAATTACTTTACTGGGTATTACTGGGTAATTACTTAGGTATTACTGGGTAATTACTCAGAGAAATAGGCTTTATGGTTAATTCCACGTCAAATCAATAAGGCACTTAAAATGACTACTTCAGATTTTATTGAAACTTTTTTATTTATATTCCTAGATTCTCTGAATCCAAATATAATTTTAAAAAATTTAATCTCTTATAGTTTTTTAGCTATACAGTTATAAAAGTGGGAAGATATCGCTTTTTTGCGTATGCGCTCGAGGATTAAATATATTCTAATTCCACTTCTATAAGCCCTAGGAAGTTGGGTAAAAGCTCATTTTAAAAAGGATTTCATTTGATATCGATCATGAAAAAAAAAACAAATTTTAAAAAAAAAATTTTCTTATATTTGAAAAAAAAAATTTTATTAAAATCTTTGAAATAGTGTCTTTTAATTTTTTTTTTAATTTACCTGTGTTTTTAAATATGGCTTGGTGAGTGCACCATAAAAATTTCAGAGTGTGACCATGGTGGCATCAGAGGTTATGTTAAAAAAAAAACTACATGTTTTTCAGTTTTAAAGAATATTTCTTACCTTTATTTGCTAGTTTTTTAAAAAAATTCTATATTTTCAGTTTTTAATGAGTCAAAAAATTAAGTTTTTTTATTATAACTTCTGATCCCACCTCACTAAGAAACATTAAAAAACATATTCAAATTTAAAAAAAAATTAGAAGACACTACTTAAAGGATTGTTATAAAGATTTTATTTAAATATAAGAAAAAATTTTTTAATAATTTGTTTTTTTCATGATTGATATATATGATATTTTCCTATTTTGATAACTGTATAGCTAAAAACCTTTAAGAGATAGATTTTTTAAAATTATATTTGGCTTCAGAAAGTCAAAGAATATATATAACAAAAGTTTCAATAAAATCGGTAGTTGTAAATTTGAAAACATTTTTTTTGGTTGATTTGACATGGAATTACCCTTAAATAAAATTCTGAAATTTGTATAAAATTCTAAGTTATTGTAGAGTTCTGTAAATAGTGTTTTAATTTCCCGCTGACAAAAATAAAAATTGCTGCCAAATTTGCAGTACCATTCTATCAGTAAAATTGCGTACTTTCACTAATTGTTCTCTATTTTCTCTTGGCACTGACATTACTAAAAAAATTTATTACAATTCAAGGCGAATTTATATAAGGTGGCATCGCCGCGGCAACAAATACAACACCAAAAAACACCCACATGCATTTTGTTGTTGCTGACATGTACGACAGATGCCAAAAGCACCAACGAAAATATCACATCAACAACTAAAAACACTTCTTCCTTACCTTTTCTGATAAAATTTTTTAATATTGAAATATTTTTTTTATAAATACAATTTTATTTATTTTTTTTTCCCAAAAAATATAATGAATTTTTGACAGCTGCTATTCACAAAAAAATTATTAAATTTGCCGTGCTGCCACCTAGTAAAATAGATTCGCCTTGTTACAATTCATCGAGTAGTTTTTACGTGCTGCGAACACAAACATACAGACCATGACATAATAATACAGGTAAAACTGTTAGAACAGCTGTTTAAATTTGCTTATCTGAAAATGTCAAACCTTATATAAAACTCTGTTCGCGCACTTACATAAAAATTTGTAATAATTTCAAAAACAGTTTTTTATATTACTCAATGCATTGTGAACTAATTGCTGTATTATATTCAATCCTTTATTTAACTTGTAATGTTTATGTTTTTTAGGTAAAACTTTTCAACTAAATTTAAATCAGTTCTCGTAGGCGGCAATTCGATATTCGGCATAACCTTATAACAATAAAATAATATGCTCAGCTGGATTTGATGCTGCTGCTACGGCCATGTGCAGCCCTCTCAATTCCTGACTTGCTTAAAGCAGCCATATCGGCTTTAGGTTCGTTATATTTAGTTTATAAGTACTGCATAATTATTTAGGTGTTCTACCTACATATATCTACAGGGTCCCTGTATATCTACAGACTCTTTTAATGAGGGCGAAACCCACAATGTAAGGAATCTTTTGAATAATGGTTATTATATTATAGCTTGTACAGGTGACCAACCAGAATAACTTTGAAAACTGAACTTAAGTCATTTCAATCTTGAACAAAATGAATTATTGGAGATTGATCTTTATATATTTAAACTTTTAAATTACATAAATATGATTACTTATGTTAAACAAATATCTAAAATCTTTTTATACTTCGGTGTACGGAGTATTAAATATTTAAAACCTTTTCTTAAAAATGATTCCTTTTACATATAATTTATTTTAATTACTTAAAGTAAACCAGTTTTATTTTTTTATTATAATGTTTAATTGTTTTTATTATAAAAAATAATTTGAAATAGAAGTGTTTGCGAACACTGCTCATGTTATTTATATTTTTCTTTATATTTTAGTAAAATATTTTGACACATTCGGGCAAAAACAGGTTGCTTAGTTTTTTGAATTCGCCTTGCATATACCTGTATTATTGTACCATGATACAGACAGGTATAAAATCACAACACATGTCAAATCAACCAAAATGTACTATTCCCAATTTTATTGACACTTTTGTTATTTACATTCTTTGACTTTCTGAAGCCAAATATAATTTTAAACAAATTCTAAATCTTACCGTTTTTAGCTTTATATACAGTTATCAAAATAGGAAAATACCTCTTTTTTTACATATGCGCTCGAGGATTAAATATATTCTTATTCTATAATAGCTCATTTTAAAGGGGATTTCATACGCTTTAATTTGATATCAATCATGAAAAAAGACAAATTTTTTTCTTATATTTAAAAAAAGTTATATAAAAATCTTAGAGATAGTTTCTTTTAATTTTTTTTAAATTTACATAAATTTTACGTCAATCAGTTAAAATTCATTTTATTTCTGATACTTGTTGTTAAGGGAGACGTAGTAAAACATACTCTGTGTAACTCGTTTTGTGTATAAATATTTGGCTAAGTGGGCAAGTGGGCTAGTTTAACCTTACGCTACTAATACAATACTACTAACTATAATGCTTATCATTGTATTTGCCTTGGACAATAATAATAAACTTTCTAAAAGCAGTTAGTCTTACAGAATGTATGGATGTATGTATGTGTGTATGTATGTATGTATGTATGTATGTATGTATGTATGTATGTATGTATGTATGTATGTATGTATGTATGTATGTATGTATGTATGTATGTATGTATGTATGTATGTATGTATGTATGTATGTATGTATGTATGCATGTATGTATGTATATATGTGTAAGAGTGTAAGAATGCGGTGAAAGTCAGAGTATTATTCTTATTTCACCCCTTAATTTGCAAGCTTTGCAAGCAGACATATAACACATTTATGTTTAACATTCTACATATGTATTTGTACTTGTACCTATACACATACATATGTATGTACATATTTAAATCAAGATCAAATCTTATTTTTATATTTGATATATTTTTAAATAACTTTGTTTATGTATAAATGTATTTGTAACTACGACTTTTTATGGTTTAAATCTTTCGTCATACAAACAGGGTGGAACAAAAAACAACTTATTTTTCACACTGACAGCTCTTTCCTGCAAAATAAGAATTGCACGTGACAAGGAAAAGATAAACATGATATATGTGTGTACATGATATGTATACATACATACATATATTAATGTTTGGGATATTATGTCTTCTCTATTTATACAATTTTCTAAATTTTTTAATAAGGAAGTTTCTAGAGAAACAAAAAAAAGTTTTTAGTAGAGTTGTTGGGCAAAAGTCATTGTTATTATTGCTATAATTGTTTTTCAGAGCCCTGTGATCACTGTCATATTTGTTTTGTTATTTAAAATTGGATTTCTTTTAGCGGTACTTCTGTTCATATTAAAGAAAGTAATATTTTCCGCAAAAAAATTTTAATTCCTAATAGTTGCTTTTAAAAATTTTCATGACTAAATCTGTGGTCCCAAGCAATAACAGCCTAAGTCGAAAATGAGACTTTAGAGAAAAATCACTTTTTATATAGAGAACTGTTTCTGAAAAAATTAAGAATGTGCATTAGAAAAAATTTATTGCGAAATCAAGGATGCTTGCACGGACAATCCGAAGGCAAAAAACGAAGATGGAAATCTCATTTGTTTAGGAGATATTTAATAAAAAGAGAAATAAATGGTTATTGCGAATGGAAAATATGAAATTGGAAAGATTATGTCTACTTAAGATTTTATTGTAAAGTAATGTTCATTTGTTGCCATATATTGAATTAAGTGATTATTGTACATTGAAATTTACTTTACCATACATTTAGCTCATTTTGAAATATTAATAGAAAAACAAATGTTCTTAACAAAAAATCAAAATTTTATTTAAAAAAAAAAAAAAATTAAGATAATATTACAGTATTAAAAATGTTAAAAAGGTAGCTATTTAAAATATTTATCTTAGAACTAGTTTTTGGGATGTTAGTTAAACTCTGTTTAGTTCATCCACAAACTAACTCTTTGAATAATATCAAATTTGATAATCGAAATAAGAAAAAAATATTTTTTTCTGTTGCAAATTTTGGTCTGAATTTAAATTTAAAATAAAATGGCACTCCAAAGCCCCTGTTCCAGTTAAAAACTGCGATAATCTACGTTTAAGGTTAATACACATCTAGAAAACTCAGCCTAAGTTATTCTGTTTCTGATTCATCTTCTTTCTGATTCATCTTCGAAATCAAGATGTATTTCTATAGATTCCTCCTGTGTTGATAAACTTTTATAAAATGGATGAAATAGTGGACTTATAAATGGAAGTAAATTCAGAAGATCCTTTTTTTAAGCTGATTTTTACATCTTCGTTGAGCATAGATATGTCTTCTTCGTTTATTGAGTTTACACTACGTTTTAGCAAATTTAATACTTTAAACGGAGCATCCTTATCTAATGTGGTTTTATATTCAATTTTACCAAAATTAGTCTTTGTATATCTTAGCCATCTAATATTTTTCCAATCCCCATCTTTATTTGTGATTTTCCACATTAACTTTGTTTTTAATAAAAGGGAAAAATTAAAAAAATCTTCTGCACTCATTTCAACGACGTTAAATGTATGTTTAGAACCTACACCTCTAACAAAATTATACCAGTCGTGCGGATAGTGTATTTGTATATCAGTTCGTTTCTATTTCCCTTCTATCACAGAGTGATCTACATCGCATTCCATATGCGTATGCCCAGGTTCTAAAATTTTATGATCAATTGTCTCTAAATCCTGATTGATTTGTAGAGTCAATATGAACATTGCGCATACGAATGAGTTCTTATTTTATCCCATACAAGAATCGCTGTAAAAAATTGAGTGATTAATTTGTTTAAGATTAATTGTATGCTTGCACAAACACAATTTGGTTGCCACCACGAGCAGATAATGCTTTATACCACATAAAGCTATGTGGGGTACCTGTTGTGCAGTCGTGAACCGTCAAATTATATGTCCAAAGTTGTCTTTTGTAAAAACTAATTGAGTTTCTGAAGAAAGGCGGAGGCAAACACTATTGCAAATCAAAAGTATAGCCTTTGGCAGCTAAATCTTTATCATTCCTTTTCGACTGATAAGCTAAGTCTGCTTTACATTGATGACTTGTTAGTTCATTTTTTAAATCGCGTAATAGGTTACTATCGGCTTCCTCTTTGGAAATACCAATTTTGGCTTTGAGCTGATCGTATTTAGAACAAGTGTCCAGGCTAGGTTTTTTAAATTTTATGTTCATACCTGTTAAACGTAATTAGGCTATGATGAAATAATTTCAAGAGATGTCAAAAGAGATGCTCACCTTTGAAAACACTAGTGTATGACGAGATGCTTATTGCTTCGGATTTATATTTATCGCAATATAACTTATACATTTGAAATAGGGATAAATCAGCCTGAAAGTAAAGCCTAACTGTATTTAGTTCAAAAACTTGGAGAATGTGCCATTTCCAATTGGCGCTTATGTTTATTTTGATCTTTTTAAAACATACAAACAAAAGCGCATTAATCGCTTATGTATAGATAGAACATGTGTTTTAAACATTCTTCCTTTGGAATAATCATTCATCTTTACTTTGGTTCTTATGAAAACTCTCTCTTTTATGACAATTCATTTTCGAAAAAGTGCACCACAGCATAAGTAATTTTAGGCTATTTTTAACCGACTTAAAAAAAAGAAGGAGGTTATCAATTCGTCTGAATGTTGCTTTTTTTATGTTTGTGCCCGCAGAACTCAGTCATTTCTGAACCGATTTTAATATTTTTTTCATTATTAGAAAGGAAATGCTTACAGATTGGTCCCATTTTAAAAGAGGTTCAAAATTTTGAAAATTAAAGGGTGTCCCCATACAACATACGTGTTTTTTACGTGTATTATCAACCGTAAAGGGCACCCTTTTAAAATTTCAAAAAACTGCTAATTACTATAGCTGCCAATAACAGAAATTAATAAAAAAATAAACTTAAAAATTAAAGTGTGTCCCCATATGTGACGTCAATTTTAATATATGAACCATTTGGACCATTGTAGACAATCACTTGAAAATTGGACAGAATGTCCAATATTGAAAATCAGAAATTAAATATTTATGATTAGAAGTTAAAGGGTGTCCCAATAGTTGATGTAATTTGATGTATATTGCCAAACTTTTGAACCGTAACAGAGAGACGGTTGAAATTTACAAAGAACCTGTATATCTAAGTTCTTTATAACATCAAGTATATAATTTAAATTTGGAAACTAAAGGGTGTCCCCTTAATTGATAAAATTTTACCTATCTAGCCCTATCTTTTGAACCGTTATAGACAAACACTTGAAAATTAGACAGAATCTCCACTACTATGTCCCGTATAATAACATTTATAAATATTTCAAACTTTAAAGGGTGTCTCAATAGTTGATGTAAATTGATGCATATGGCCAAACTTTTGAACCGTTTTAGATAGGCATTTGAAATTTACAAAAAATCTGTCCTTTAAAATAAGTGTTTAATTTAAAATTGTACATTAAAGGGTGTCCCCTAGGTGATATTGTTTAACTTATATGGCCATATATTTGGAACCGTTACTTTTTATTGCTGTGTCAGTAATAATAAGTGTAAAAAAATAAAGGGTGTCCTCATATCTGACGTAATTTGTCGTATATGGCTTTATCTCTAAACCGTTATGGATAGACATTTGAAAGTACAGAACGTATATTACTATGTCCGTTAGAGCAGCAAGTATTAAATTATTTGATTTGAGTACTATTTCTTACAGATTACTTCCTCTTAATTTGTAGTTTAGAATTGATGCATATATATATACATAGCTTACATTGACTTAAATCGACCTAGGCGGTTATTGCTTGTGACCACAGAAATACACAAACGATTTTGCTTGAACATGATCGATATAGAGTGATGCTTGAATAAATTAGGTACACCAACCTGAATGATGTTAAGCTTCAGGGTGTTATCGTACCTTATAACACAACCTATCAAAGTGTAGTGTGCATACCTGTCGAAAAGAATTAAACCTTATTTAGTGTGGCGTTTGTTGCTACCTTCAAGCAACAAACATCTGCCTTTAAGAATTTCATACAAATTTCTTTATTTCTTCGATTTATTCACCTCTTAGATTTATAATATCAGGGAGTCAATATAGTGACTTCTTCCAATACTAGGTCCCTGTTTCATAGCATCAGGCGATGCTAAACATACATTTTGGGGATCAAGACTAGTTACTCTAAAAGGTCGTGTTTTGTTTGACACAATTTCAAGAATGTGTCGAAATGTGACATCCGAACACAACCCACCTATTGGTCTATTGATCGGTAAAAAATACCTGATACCGCTAAGAACACCACAAGATGTAAAGCAGAGTCTTATTGATTTTGACTAAAACCTTAAATCAGCTGCCCAACTTGCAACAGTAACCAAACAACTGAAAAAAAGAAAAATACCTATAAGGTGGTAAATATTAAAAGTAAAAATATTCAACAAGAGGGAAGCTTAAGGTAGTGGTAGACTTCGTTCTCACCAACTGACGATTGATAATTGATATCTGGGTTTGATTGGTTAAATATATGATTCTTACAACTAAAACACTACCCTAAGTAGATTAGATACACGAGTGCTGATGACGGACGTGGCTGTCTAGAAAATGTGCATTCCGCTCCTGCTGGTGTCTAAAAATTAAATTTTCCCAATTTTTCTTTAATATTATCACCTAATTTGTAATTTAATTAATTCTTTCTTAGAGAGAATAAAAACGAACTTAAGCTTGACTATAAATTTCATAGTATGTAATACATAAACAGTTCGACTAATAATAATTAAAATTTTCACTCAGATCTCATCAACTTAAATACAGACTTAAAGAATGTACGAAACGGCTAAGAGAGGTACTAGATTCTCGAAGAGCAGCATCCCAAATTAAAAGATCTTTACCCAACTTCTCAATCAGATTATTCATTATTGTAGAAACCTTAAAAGGCCAGTTGTACATAAGCCTCTCTTGCGAATTTCGTCTGGAGCCTGGGCAAGGAATGATACCGAAACGGAAAATCTATTTGTTGCGCATTTAAAAAATATATTCACTCCAAATGTATCGACTGACTGAGTTGCCAACTTTCGAAGCTAGAGCTGCAGTAGCCTTAAGATTTTAATTTCGTGATATTGAAAGGGCAATATTTGATTTAAACACAAATAAAGCCCCTGGATTAGATAAAACCAGTAAAAATATATTATTTTAGTCACCTCGTATAGCTCGAAAAATTATTCTTTTAATTTTTAACGTCATTTTATCCTTGAGTACTTTCCTCCAGATTGGAAGATTTCGTTAATAACTATGAGTCCTAAACCAGGAAAAGCCCAAACATAGTACAAACTCACAGGTTAGTTAATGTTGCTAAGAAGACATTTGAAGAGAGAGAATACTGCTCTGTACTTTTTATCGACTTTTCTCGAGCATTCGATAAGGTATGGCACGCTGGCTTAATATACAAGTTAAAACTGGGTAGTAATTTGGTGCCGCCCATTTTATACTTGATATATACTTTAGATATGCCAACTAGTGACCGAGTCCACACATCGACATTTGCTGACGACACAACTTTTTTAAGCATTCATGAAAGTCCCGAAGTAGCATCACGATAAGTACAAGACCATGTATTTAGAAGAAATGGAGACCAAATTGAATGAACAAAAATGTACTGACATAACCTTCACACTGCATAGGGACTCGTGCCCTCGTGCACTATTCGCATAATAACTAAACGATACCTCAGCCATCAGACGTAAAATATCTCGGCATACATCTTGACCGGCGTCTTACTTTATAACACAGGCTGTGAGAACTTTTCTACGGCGTCCATGGAAGTCCTTTTTAAAGTCACACCTCTCACGATCTTTCAGTATATAAAGGGTGATTTTTTCAATAGCCTTTTTTGACAGTCATGTTATTTTTGTTAAGTATTGTTTGGCATTTCATACTGGAAAGACTTACGCCTAAATCGCTTTGCTCTATGGGGTCTTGAAAAGTTCCAAGAAGATCCGACGTTTTCGAGGCAAATGTTGTTTAGCGATGAGGCCCATTTCTGGTCAATGGGTATGTAAACAAACAAAATTGCCGCATTTGGGAAGAGAGCAACCTGAAGAGATTCAAGAGCTGCCACTTCATCCAGAAAAAACAACGATTTGGTGTGGTTTGTGGGCCGGTGGAATCATTGGTTCATATTTCTTTAAAAATGATGCCGGTGCGAACGTAACCGTCAATGGCGACCGTTATCGTGCCATGATAACCGACTACTATTTCATGCCTAAATTGAAGCTCGTGATCTCGGCGACATTTGGTTTCAGCAAGACGGCGCCAGTTCCCTCACATCGCAGCAATCAATGGATTTATTGAGAGAACATTTCGGTGAGCACATAATTTCACGTTTTGGGCGATTGCCCACCAAGATAAAGCGTAAAGTTTATGCGGACAAACACGCTTCGATTCAGTCCTTGGAGGAAAACATCACGCGTGTCATTCGCCAGTTACCAGTCGAAATGCTCGAACGAGTCATCGAAAATTGGACTCAACGGATGGACTGGTGCTAGGGCTGCTAGCTAAGCTTACCAGATAGGCACGGAGAACATCCGAACACATTTATATAGCGAGCCGCTTGATGCAAAAACAGAAGCCCGCTTGCCGACGAACCAAATCGGCGACACCCGGTAGTAGCTATTGGTTTTAAATGGCGCCAATGACTCGCCATGTTATTTCGAGTATCAGTGGCACTCAGAATTTAGGTGGAGATCGATGCAACCCGATATCCCTCTGAGACCCTCCTCTCTCCCCTGATTGTCCGCGACTGCATAAAGCAGCTACCCCGCATATCTGCGGGACGTACCACTATCCGCAACCTGTGACGCGTCCGGTAGCATTCAGCTATGCTTCCAACATGCAGATAATAAATCGGGCACCACCAGAGGTGGTAGTGTCCGAATTATTATCCGCAATCAGCGGATCTTTCAGTATAGGCAGCTACAAAACTAATTATATACAGTTTTTTTTAAGTTTTACTAGCAGGTCCTGCCGAATAACGAAAGCATCTTCGTTTGTTTTTCCACCAAAGCAGACCATTAAGAAATGACGACTGACTTAACTAACCTAAGAACGCCAATGCCTGACGTCGGTTTATTGCTAGACAAAGTTGCCCAATGACAATATTTTCCGATAATGGCACCAATTTTGAAGGCGCTTGAAATGGATTTTTGAAAGAGAAGGCTCGACTGTGCTCTTACTTTGGCGTTTTATTCTAACAGGTGCGCCTCATATGGGCGGTTTATAGCAGGCTTCTGTTAAAACTTGGCTATATATTGGTCACCTATGGGTTTAGTAACTCGATGTCGCTCGATGAAAGCATTTTCGCATCTATTCGTCATTATGAAATAACTTGAGCTTCCTGGAAATTAGGTTGCATAACTAAAAGCTATCCGGTATCGTCACTTACCGTTTGCATCACGGAAGTTCGCACATAAAAGGTGTACGTAGAACGTTTGGTGGGGCTCCTGCGCTGCCAGAAATTGAGTTGTTAATATCAAATTTGAAAACACAAAAGAACATTAATCTTTCACCCTTTAGGTTTATTCCAATATACAAAACATTATATCTGATATACAAATGTACATTATAAATACAAATAAAAAGTATTCTTCTTCTTTATTAGATTTCTTTCGAAGTAGGCTAAGTTTTATATTGTAAGCTGTAATATCGAAGAAGTGGAATAAAACGTATTTGCATATAATAATTGTGTGACTTCGACGAGTAGAATTTGTATTTTATTACTTGACCTACATACATATGTACGTACTTCGTTCTCTTCTCTTCGCTTGTCTGTCAATATTTGAGTTTCAAAAGTAATTTCAGCCTACAGAAGCCAAAATTTTGCTTAACTCTTATTATTATTGTGAATAATGTGAATAATGCAAAATTTTTCATGAATACAATTTTTTTATTTTGCATACTTATCAATGAGATGTAAATAAATGTTGAACATGTTAAACAAGAGTTTTAACAAGTAATTTTACAAAGCAATTTTGAGCATTTGGAAGAAATCAGGTCTTCCCTTTTTATAAACAATTTTTTTTTTCAAAGAAGAGTAAATAATAAAAAATAAGATTTTTTAAGCATGTCAACTAAAAATCAAAATAATGTGAAAGTTTATTGGGCGTTGTCGTCCGTCTGTCGACAGTCGGATTAAAATTTAATTTTAAAGGGCCAAAAATGCAACAAGAGAATTAATTGCACCAATTAAGGGCCAAAAATGCTTAATAGAATCAAAAAGATTTTCTCTATGAAATGTTTTTAGGCTAAGGGGTATTCAATCAGAAAGAAGGGAAGTTTTGTTCGGAGAGATTACTTATTATTATTTTCATGTGGGTAATCTTTTTAATTTTATCAAGATGGGAACTCCTTTAAATCAATAAGAAAATTTTTTATTCACAATTTTTTTTTACTCATTTTTGACACCAAAAAACAATCCATAGAGAAAAACTTTTTAATTCTTTTAGGATTTCCGCTGAATTGTATGAATGTAGTGTTTAAGTGCGCGCATACAAAAGGAAGCACACCGGGTTCGATCCCTGGCAGCGGACGAAACAATTTTTACATGGTTTTCGGGTTCTAAAAATTAGGTGGCTTCAACCCCCTCTAGACAATCCACATCGCTTACACTTTCCAAACTTCGCTTGCATTTGTATGCGGTATAAAAGTATAAAAATTATCAATATCATGTCGTAAGTGAAAACGATCCGAAAAATATTTACAACAATAGCAAACATATATTGTTGCAATAACACTAGCTGTGCCCGCCAATATTTAGTTAGATTTTCTTTGAAAATTCAGATCACATTTAAAGACTCTTACTTTAATAGTGCTTCAGTTATGGCTTATGTATTTATTTTTTATAGAGGTACCCTTCCCTGGGTAATTACTCAGGAACAAAGGCATTATATGACATTCTAAAATTTATATTAAATATGTGTGTTTAAATATCCCGCTTTCAAAAATAAAAGCTGCTGTCAAGTTTGCAATCATTTACGGGTTATCCCTCTATTGTACGGCCAAGAAAAGCAGTATCTCTTCTTTTTAGTCGAATGTAACCAGGAGCATTAAGAATGTTACGCGCCAATGGATTTGGATGAGTTTCAAGCTTTTTCAAATACGTTACCGCATGTTTCGCTATTTCTGATTTAACTGTTGGCACGTTTAGATCTTTGTTTTTGATATACCAGGGAGCAACTGTGAGCATTCGTAGAATCTTATTTTGGTGCCTTTGAATTTTTTCAACATTGCTAGCTGAGGCAGTGCCTCATAATTGAATCCCATTGCACCAAATTGGTTTAAGCATCGACTTATACAGTAGAAGTTTTTAATCTAAGCTGAGGGTAGAGTTTCTGCCAATAAGCCAGTTTAGTTGGACTGCTTTTAACTTCATTTGTGTTAACTGGAATTCTATGTGGCTTTTCCAAGTAAGGCGCCGGTCAAGATGTATACCGAGGTATTTGACGTCTGAAAGCTGGGGTATCATTTGATTATTTATGCGAATAGGGAGGGCGGCATGAGTCCCTAAGTGTGTGAAAGTTATACGAGTGTGAAAGTTACACAAGTGCATTTTTGTTAATTCACCTTAATTCTCCATTTTTCCAATTTGAGTACGTGTTCTTGTTAACCTTGTGATGCTACTTGCGCACTTTCATGAATACTTAAAAAAGAAGCTGTGTCATCAGCAAATGTTGATGTGTGCACTTGATTGCTAGTTGGCATATCAGATGTGTACAGCAAGTATAAAATGGGTCCCAATGGGTCCGGCTTTAATGAGCTTAGGCGAGCTTAAGAAATCTCCTTCTTTTAGTATGAACTTTCGATCAGTTAAATAATTTTTTATGAGCTTATAGAAGTTTTTGGGCAAATTCAGCTTTAACTTGTATATAAGGCCTTCGTGCCATACCTTGTCAAATGCTTGAGAAATGTCGATAAAAAGTGCAGAACAGTATTTTTTCTTCAAAGGTATTTTTAATTACATTTACTAATGTGTGTTTGTTGTGTTTGTTGGATCGTACTATGTTGTTTTCTGAAGCCAAATTGATGGTTCGGAATACTTCCTTTGGCGCTCAGAATTGGATTCAACTTAATTATTAATATTTTTTCAAACAGATTTGATAACAGGCTTATAGGTCTGTATGATTAAGCTTTGGTGTTGTCTTTTCCAGGCTTAGGTATCATAGTAATCAAAGAAATCTTCCACTTTGTAGGACAGTACTCAAGACGTAAAATGGCATTAAAAAAAGAATAATTTTTTGAGCTATACGGGGCAATTCAAATAACATCTTGTTACTGATTTTATCAATATCAGGAGCTTTCTTGGAGTTTAAATCAGTTACTGCCGGACTAACATCGATAGGTGGGAGCTCAGCTATATCAGTTGAGACAATTGGAGTAAAATCGTTTTTTAAATGATCAACAAACAGATTACCTTTTTCGGTATCATTTCTTGCCCAGCCTCCGCAAGAAGTTCGCTATGGAGGCTTACGTACGACTGGTCTTTTGAGGTTTCGACATGCACGCCATAATGAATAATCTGATTGTGGAGTTGGCTCCAGATCTTTTAGGTAATTTTTCAGAGATGCTACCCTTCGAGATTCGAGGCCACAAAATGTTATTAAAATGTATCCAGCAGTTTTTACGTGATGCGAACACAGACAGATTAAAAATTGCTGTTTTGTACTCCATTTCGATGATGCACCAGCAACAACATATTAAAAAAAAAATTACCTGGACAGTTTTATTAAATGTCCTGATACATTTTAATTATATCTATATATATATGTATGTATAGATGTGGCAGATTATTTATAAAGAGAAAAGGATTGAACCAAGACGGCAGCATTGCGGTACTCCAGAATGAACATTTATAGGTTTAGATATGCAGTGGTTAGAAAGTACATTTTGTTTTCTGACGTTTAGGTATAATTTTGTTCAATTTAGACAATTTTATAAAATTGTTAAAAGATAATTATAGTTCTATAATACGGCATTAATCAAATTTTAACGGTTTCATTAGAATGTATTACTACTAAACACCTTGTATTTAGGAAGCTTTTTCTGGAGTAATCTTGGTATGCCACCAAGCATCACTGGAACGCTTTTCTTTTAAATTCTGTATTCCTTGTCATGAAACATTCTGGGAGTTGTTCTTTTCCATAAAAACTGTAATAAAGTTTCTTGTTACAAGTGAATATTACTGTGTTAGTAACTATAAAAATATTTAACATACTTTTTTATTCTTTTTTTTTCAGAAAATAAACAAAAAGGTGTAATAAAGTAGAATAATATCCAACTTAAACTTAAAGAGGAGAAGGCAAATAAAGTGCCTGCGACATTGCTAGCTAAATTTTATAATGTATGACGTAATTCATTCAAGGTGGCGGCACTTTTGCTGAGTTGACAAACCTTCGAGATTGTTAAAGTAACTTCAAAGGAGATAATTAGTATAATGCAGCCATCAAGACTTTACCTTAAATATGGGTTCTTGCAAAGGCCTTCAAGCTAAGACAGTTAATGTTACTGTAGATGATAGGAGTAATGAACAAATCAATCAAGAATCGCTAATATAACAATCCAAACTCTCTGCTAGAAACCGCTAAAAAACATCAACCGGAAACGTTATATCTTCCACATCTCTCCCAAAAGCTGGTAATCTTTGTCAGCAAATTATATAAGTTGTTCTTCGTCACCGCTCGCCCAAATATGCTTGCATCACTTTCTTCCTAATAACAATGTGAGAGCTAGTGCGTGAGAGCGTTCCTACATGTGCATAAGGAGCGAAATTTGTATAAAAATAAGCATCGGTGAGAGTTGAAGATTCCAGCCATTTATCGTAGAAGTGATTACAAATTTCAATGCACGCAAACGTGACATCTGATAAAGGAGGTGGTGGATCATGGCGTCTGCCTCCAGACGAAACATTACAGGTACAAGATTCAAAAAACAAAGATCCAGACTTAGACCTTGAAGAGGGTCATAATTGGCGATCCATAATATTTTCGCTCCTAGTGATAAGTTTTGTTATAGCCGGCATTATAACGGCCATTTATTTATTAGGGTAAGCCAGTCACCTATGAAATTTCAACTCACAAATTAAAAAAAAAATTCACAATGATTTTATTGCCTGCTTTCAGTTATGTGGATGAATTACTTTATTGGTCGGGAAGGCGTATGATACTTGATGAGTATTTACAGGGAGATCTAACGCCTTCGCGATTGCAGCCCTCCTGGGTTACTACCAAAAAGTATGTTTTTCAATCCGACGATGGGGCCCTCTCCGTTTTAGATACTGCCACGAATACGGTCAGTACTTTGGCCACTAATCACACCTTAAGACAACTTAATGTACAGGGTTACCAATGCTCCTATGATCTGCGATATGTTCTTTTTAGACATAATGTTAAGAAGGTATTATTCCCAGCAACTCAAGAATAGACTCAGAAATTTCCATTGAAGTTTGTTCTCTTTTCACGATTTCAGATATTTAAAAAATCATTTACCGCTTTTTATACCATCTACGACGTTGAAAACGATCATCATATGCCTGTGAAACTAAAAGACTCACCGAAAGTACAGAGAACACGGCTGCAATTTGCCTCCTGGCTGGGAAACACTTCCTCACTGATAATCGTAGCCGATAACGATATTTACCTCAGACAATCACCAGCCGATGAGGAAGATCTGCGCATAACAAATTCAGGCTATCAAAATTTAATATACAATGGTGTGCCTGACTGGTTATATCAGGGTATGGTTGTGGAAAATTGTTATAACAGTCTAGTCTAATATCTAATAACATACTTTCAGAGGAAATTTTCGAGGAACCAGAAGCTATTTGGTCTTCACAAGATGGTACACATTTCATGTATGCCTCGTTCAATGACAGCAATGTTGGCATGATGACGTATCCATGGTTGGCTTCTGGTGCTGTTTTGACCGGCACTGGCATGTCAGCTGGTAGCTCGTTTCCTGAAACTAAAAATGTACGCTATCCAACCCCGGGTACAACGAACCCAGAAGTGCAATTATGGATAGTTGATATAACGAATTCCTCAAAAATTTATCATATCCTCCTTAAACCACCACCTTCCCTAGATGGACAGTAAGTAACTAATAATATTTAATAAGCTTTAGTTATTTATTAATTTTTGCAATTTTTATTTCTTTCCAGAGATTTCTATTTAACGTCAGCCGGTTGGGTGACAGACAGTAATCGCCAGGTTTCAGTCGTTTATATGATGAGATCTCAAAACTATAGTATAATTGCAACTTGCTTTGCGGAAACAAATTGGGAATGTTCAGAGGTAAGATTAAACTTAATTTCTTTTGGCTTATGGCTTAATTGAAAATGACAAAAACTCCCGTTATTTATGAAATACTGACTTTGCAGTAGCTTATCCTGTCAGTCCAATTTACTTGGCTGTCGGTTTCTGGTCCAATCTCTCAAAGAGATTGTATGATGACTATTCGCAAAGCATAGGTTTTAAAAGGACGGCCGACAACACGAATAGCGAAATCAGTTCGCAAAGAGATCGATAGTTTGAGAAGCTGCGTGACATTGTGCACCATCCTGCAAAGAACCAAAGATTATTCAAGTTCACATCTTGCGCTTCGTCAGAAAAGATGATTTTTTGATAAAATTCGATGTCCGAATAAAGCCTCTGTAAGGCTCAAACTAAAAAACCTTAGTCAACTGGAATGGAAGGCCTTTTGCCTTCAATTGCTGAGTCAATTGGACGTTACAAGCGAATAGTATGAAGTCTTTGTCGAAAATTCTCATCAGTTTTGGCCACAGCAGTCACATAATCGCCGGTACGCCATCTATGACGGCGTGTGCCATGCGTGTTGTCCGCGAAATTTTTAAAAATCTTGTGTCCAACACTTGCGCTGGATACCAGCAGTGGGCGCTACAAAACTTCTTTTTTCCCAGCGCACAGCTTGTGTAACTCAACAGTCACTTTGGAAATTAAATTTCCAGACATTTTTCAACCGACTTAGTTTGGCCCTCGACTAATAGTCAATATTTCGGACAGAAAAAATCTGTCACTGTCAAAATAACATGTGATTTAAAAGGATACAACGAGTCTACATTCCCTCCTCTTTGACAACAATAAGACTACAAGAAAACGCAAATGTGACTTTTTTTTGTAATTTTTCACATAAAGCCGACATTTGGCATAGAGCCAGTAAAACATTTAGAACACTAATTGAACTAAATAATAGCAAATAGCGGTTTATGAAACTACTTTCAGTTTTTAAATTTCAACTTTGGAATTGTTAAGCAAATTCGCTAAAATATAATTTCTCTATAAAAATGGTAAATTCGAAAAGCCCCAGACGCATCACTGTTATATATAGGACATGTTCTTTGGTATTAAAATCATCTTCGTGAAAAAGTTTTCAGAAAAATTGAAATTTAATTTGTTATTTTTAGAATTCTTTTGTATGGAAACAATGTCATGTCCATGTAGAATTGCATACCTGTCGGACCAATTTTATGAAATTATGAGAGGATTTTTTTAAGGTTTAATTTTCTGACAGAGATTAAAATGGTAGCCATATCTGGCAACTCTATTACCAGTCGTCCCGACAATATTTTGTTCGATTTTGCGTTGGGAGTCATTCAAACCAAATTTTAAAACTAACTGTGTATAAAACTAAAATTTCTATAAAATTCTAAAATTATTGTAGAGTTCTGTAAATAGTGATTAAATATCCGCTTTGAAAAATAAAAGGTGATGCTAAGTTTGCACTAAAAATTTTCGGTAAAATTTTATTAAATTTTACGTGATGCGAACACAGCCAGACAGATGGACAGACATACAGACAGATAATAATTCCTGTTTTGTATTACATTTCGAAAACTATCTGCACCAGTAAAAAATTTTCAAAAAATAATTCATGTACAGAAATGGTACTGCTACAGCTTTATTATATGTATAGATATATGTAATTACGCCAGAAAAAGATTTAAAATTGCGAATCATGGTTGACTTACGGATTGTTTTATTGCAAAATTTTGTTTAATAATGAGGCTCATTTTTCGCTCAAGGGACAATGTCAGTAGTCAAAAGTTGGAGTGAGAAAAATCACTGTTGCAGTTAGAAAAACTCATTGTTGGGTGGTGCGTTTTATGGGCCGAAAGTATAAAGCCTTCGAGCAAATTACTATTACTTATTAAATATTAACAAAATTGAATTCCAAAAGAGCTCGCATACTTTTTGTATAAATAAATTTTCTTTTCTTTTTAGATTCATTCTGAAAGAGCACCTGAAGACGAATGGCTCGATATACTGCCACACCCGGTATTTTCTCCAGATGGCAATAGTTTTTTAATATTAGCTAGTGTACAGGAATCCGGCACGGAACATTTCACACATATTAAACATGTCACCATATCACAACAAAGAATATCTGTTATATCTCACGGCAGATATGAGGTCATTTAGATTTACCATTTAATAAATAAAGTTCATGGATCCAATAAAATAATATTTTTAAATATTCCAGGTATTGAAAATTCTTTGCTGGGATACTGCTAATCATTTAGTATATTATTTGGGAACTAAAGATAAAAAACCAGGACAAAGACATCTCTACACCGTACGAGATCCCGTCAATGATGATAATAGAAAGTATGTCAATGTTTTATTTATTATCTTAACAAAATACAGATAATAGCTTTGCTTGCTATGTAGAAATAGTTTATAATATTACCTCGTCCTCGCATCTGCTTTTTGGCCAAACCCTTTTCATCTTAACTCCGATTTATGTTTATAGTTTTTTTATTTTTAGAACTGAACCGACTTGCATAACATGCGATTTAGGCGAAGCTCTTTGGAGCAGTCGTTATTATTATCTTAACTGTTCTCATTTCGATGCCTTCATTATGCCAACGTCTTCCATATCCACCTCACATGGAATTTCCTTTTATATACTGGAGTGCCAGGGTCCCGGATTGCCCGTATCGGGTGTTCATTTGCATAAAACTCACAGTCTGGAAAGAATACTTTACGACAAACGTCCATTTTATGTTGAACGATTACAAAAGTTGGCTTTGCCTACTCAACGATCGTTTGAAATACCATTGCCTCATGGCAGCCGAGCACAAGTGCAATTATTACTGCCGCCCAGTTGGCGAGAAGAATTGAGAGATGCTGCATTTCCCGTTATAGTAGAAGTGTAGGAAAATATTTTTGTTTCATTTAAAAATAAAATTATTTTAACCTTAAATACATTTTCTTCTTTGAATTTAGAAATGGCCGTCCTGGTTCTGAATCGGTGTCGGAAAAATTTCGTATAGACTGGGGCACTTATATGTCATCACGCAATGATGTCATTTACATACGACTAGATGTAAGAGGAGCCAAGGGACAGAGTAAAAGGTCTCTATATCGACATCTGGGTGGTGTTGAAGTTCAAGATCAAATTTCTGTGTTACGGTTAGACGGCTTCTTCAATGACTTCTATGATCAAGAATTATTCATTTGATATATTTTTTCTTATCTTTAGTTATCTGCTAGATACTATAAGTTTTTTAGATGATACTCGAGTTGGTATTTGGGGCTGGGGTTATGGTGGCTATGTCACCTCGATGGTTCTGGGAACCCAACAAGAAGTTTTCAAATGTGGAATAGCCGTCTCTCCTATTGCCGATTGGCTTTATTATAGTAAGTTTTACTTTTAATTATTTCCCTGCTAAAATTCATATTTTACTAATATTTTGATAAAAATTTAAGACTCAGCTTTCACAGAGCGTATTATGGGTATTCCAGCTGAAAATTACAAAGGTTATGTTGAAGCAGACGCAACTCAAAGAGCACGTCTAATAAAATCACATGCATTTTTTCTAATACACGGCCTAGCCGATTCTACAGCACCTTATATACATGGAGTTCAATTGGCGAAATCCCTAACTGACGCCAATGTTTTATATCGCTATCAGGTAAATATGATCACATAATACTAATGACCATCAATTTTCGACCTTAACTGATATACAACGCTTTAAATAAAAAATGAAAAAAGCTTCAGGTAGTGGTAGATTTCGTTCTTCTTTTAAGCTGCATTCACCCATTTTGTCTGGACAAAATTTTTGTTCGGACAACATTTTTTTTTTCGGACAAAACCTTTTTTTAGAAAAACCTGAATTGAGTTGCCATTATGTAGTGTTTGCATATTATGAAATTTTGGCATTTATTTCGTTTGTGTTGATTATCAACAAAGAAATATTTTTTAATAAAAAAATATTTTATGAAAATGGAGTTAAATGAAGCTGTTGCCCTCAAGCTTATAATGGATATGAAAAGGCCCAAAAGAGAATGCATGTACGTCATGAGCAATAGCTCATATAAAAATAATCATGCAGATATATTGTTGTCCAAAACATTTGGATTTATTTTACTGCAATTTTTTTGCATTTTTTATTTTAAAAGCCATTAATAGAAGCAATTTTCTAAAATAATGCCTGATTCAATAAGTTAAAATGATAAAACATATGCAATTTCACACCAAGATTTTATTTTTAATCACTTGCTGTTTTTTGCCACGTTGTACAATTAATATGCCTTGTTTATTTATGTACTCATATGGCAGCTTTGTTTGTCCTGCAAATTTCTTGAAATGGGTGAATCGTGCTGTAAAAAACTCTCAGAAAAAACATATTTGTTCTCACAAAAATTTTGTCCGGACAAAATGGGTGAATCCTTCTTTAATATGATGGATAATCGATAATGTCGATTTAATAAATTTATTTATTCGATTCCTTATTTGGTTGATTTAATATTGACTGTTTACAGCTAAACACTACCAAGTGTGTAGATACGAACAATGCTGAAAAAGGGCGTAGTGTTCTAAAAAAAAAAAATATATAAAATAAAATAAAAATTTAATTTAAAAAATATTCCTTTAATTCTATGGGCGTCGAACTTAAGCTTAACAATTTAATAAACAAACGACTGTTAAAGTTTGTAAAACGTTACCGTTACGATTTGAGCGAATAAAAAATATTTGTGTGTAACTTTGGTAACGCCGGAGTAATAATTCTGAATTTTTTATAGACAAAGAATGACAATGGAACACTTTTTCTTCAATAACCTCGATTTGTAGAGATATAACTTTGTTACAGTAAAAGAGCGATATGTATGTATGAATGTGTGTACATATGTATGTATATGATGTGTCCTTTAGGTAGAGAAATCTACATAGCGATATCCGCCTATACGTCTACCTGTCTTGATGTTGAAATGGATTTTCACAGATGGTTCACAGATTTCTTGCGGAAATACTTAGTATAGGAATCTGTCAGATATAGTTTCGAATACCTTGCTACTTATGGTGCTTACCCTTTTTCCATGTTACAGTTGCAGTTGTTGTTTGTTTTCTCTTGTTGTTTTTGCTTTGTTGTATTCATAAAAAAATTCGGAAGCTACCCAAAAAATCAAAATTTCACCAAAATATCACAATTTACCAAAACTTCAACAGAAAATTAAAACGTATAACAATACATTTTTATTACAAGTTATTTGATTACTTTTAAATTTAAAAAATTTAAATCTTTTATTTTAGACACACTAGCAGAATGTAATGCCTTTTCTATATCGCTACACGCAAAATATTCTTCAAGAGAATAAAATTAACTTAAGCCTCTAAAATTGCATCCACATGATAATAAATAGTTCGACTAATAAAACATAAATATTCAAAAAATTAAAACTTCACCAAAACAGCAATTTTAACAGAAAAGAAATCGTAATGTTTACAGAAAAACGAAAATTTATAAAAATAAAAACAAAATTTTGAAAAATATAGGGCTCATAAAAAAATTTCGCATTTTCATCAAAATATATAATAAATCTAAACTTCCATAAACAAGTCTTATTGTTAAAGAATATAAAGATGAAATGGAATAGTAGAATCGTCAATTTTTATTTTATTTTCTTTGTTGTCTTTATCTATTGTCAACCCCATTTTCAAAATTATTTTAATTTCATATTATAAAATATTGTTTTTAAAATGACGACTTTGGGGATTTCAATTATGTTTTGTAACGAATTACACATGCAGTTACATGTATTTTTTAATTTTCTTCACATAATAAAGATATAAAACTGAAGGAATTTTACTGAAATAAATATTATAAATATTTAATTTCGAATAACATTTTGTTATTTCAGCATAAATTATCCTAAATATGTTGTATTTCACAATTTCAGTGTTTTTAGTTTTCTTAATAGTTTTAAAAATGCATTTATTCAATTGCAAGTAATGATTATTGTAATGGGTGATCCATTGCGAGGTTCCCTAGTTTTTTAAAGAAAAAAACACAGAAAATTCAAATTTAATGGAGAATGTTTATTAACATTTGAAAGAAGATTCTTTGGCAATTATTTTTTGAAGATTATGTCTATCAAATGTTGGCCATTGCTGCGTCGCAGATGGTCCACCCGTTAAGTCCAATTTTCAATGGCTCGTTCCAGCATTTCGACTGGTAACTGGCGAATGACACGCATGATGTTTTCCTCCAAGGCCTGAATCGAAGCGGGTTTGTCCGCATAAACTTTAGACTTTACATATCCCCACAGGAAAAAGTCTAACGGTGTGATATCACACGATCTTGGTGGTCAATCGACCGGCCCAAAACATGAAATTATGTGCTCACCGAACTGTTTTCTCAATAAATCCATTGATTGCTGCGATGTGTGGGAAGTGGCGCCGTCTTGCTGAAACCAAATGTCACCGAGATCACGAGATTCAATTTCAGGCATCAAATACTAGTCGGTTATGATGGCACGACAACGATCGCCATTGACGGTTACGTTCGCACCGCCATTATTTTTAAAGAAATATGGACCAATGATTCCACCGACCGAAAACCACACCAAACCGTTGTTTTTTCTGGTTGCTCTTCCAAATGCGGCAATTTTGTTTGTTTACGTACGCAAGCCAGTCATCGCTAAATAAAATTTGCCTCGAAAACGTCGAATCTTTGAACTTTTCAAGAGCCCATAGATCGAAGCAATTCAGGCGTAAGTCTTTCCATTATGAAATGCCAAACAATACTAAACAAAAATAACATGACAGCATGACAAGACTCACACGTGATCTGTCAAAAAAAGGCTATTTAAAAAATTATCTCTACTTGAATCACCCTTTATAATTGAAAATATAATTACTTGTCAATGTTCACTTCCAATTATAATTTATATATAATGTGTAATTGAGATTTTTCAGTTTCAGTTTTTCAGTTTCAATCACCTATAATTCCAATTACAATTACTTATAATATGTAATTGCGAATATCTAGTTACCCATTAATTGTAATTGAAATTTAATAGAAACGCCCGGGCCTATTGAAAAGGGATACATACATATTTTTAAAACCCATACAAAACCAACAATTTTTACTAAATACTTTTATAAAAAACTGATTGCATATTAAAAACGACCTTTAGGGTATTTTCTTTAAGGGAAAATTTCTGAAGTTACGTTATTAAGAAGCGTTTTCAAAATGATTTTTTAAAAGAAATACAGTATGCAAAATCTATATTCGTACACCCTTAGAAAATGCATTATTTCCTTAATATCGTAAATCGTTTTAAAAATAAATTAACTTATATGTATAACTTTTTTTAAATTGTATATTTCCAAGCTTATTAAATGTAAAGTTATCCAACTAAATATTACAGTTATGGCGTTTTCTTTTCTGAAAAAATATTTTGCCATATTAAGAGGTAATACTTTTTATGGATCACCCAGCCCTTGAAAAATGTGACCTTTTATATTATTTCAAAAGAACACAAAAGCAAACTGATTTTTCATTTAACATTTATGCCTATGTGACGTATAAAATAAAATATTTATGCCCCTATTACGGTTTACAACTCAACTCAGTTGTGTTGTCTAAAAGACAACTTGAAAGACAACTGCTACTGACGAGTTGTAATTTGAAACAACTGCTACTGATGAGTTGTAATTTTTTTAAACTTTTGTTAATCGAACTAACACAGGGTTGTAAACGGTGAAACAGAGTTGTAACACAATTTTAATTCAAAATTTTTGACAAGTTGAGTTGTAATTGATAATACCAAATTGTAAAATTTCAACTGAAGTAGAGTTGAGTTGTAAACCATATGTGAATAAGGCCCCTGTGCCTTATTCACATAAAAATTTTAATTCAAAATAAAATTCTTGCTCTCAATAAAAAAAAAAAAAATTACAAAAAAGGGCAATATCTCACCCTGAATAAAAGTTGAGTGTAAAAAATGTAGCATATTTACCTGGTTTTGGTGCGACATATTTAGAAAAGAACATGATGTTTATTCATACTCTGATATTTTTTGTAGAAAAGAACACGAAAATTTAATAAGTGTAAAATATATGCAACATTTTTGTCAGAATAGAAAACGCCATTAGTTTTAAAATTATTTTACATACAATTTATGTGTACGAATATGAACTTTGCTTTTAAATATAGTGAATAAAACCTTTTGCTTGAAATTATTCAAAAAAAGTCTTTTTAGTTATTTACTTTATTACATGGTAGTCGTTTTTGCGAAATATGAAAGAGTACGAATACGGATTTTGCATACTGTATATTTTTCTGCAACACATTTTAACATGTTTTAAGTGGAAATTTATTCTAAAAAGTTCTTTTCAACCTTGATTTTTTAAAAAGTATTTTTTTACTTTTACATAAAATAGATATTTTTCTTACCATAAATATATTGTAATTTTAAAAGGTACTTTCTCCAATTTTTTAAGGTTTTTTTGAAGGTACTTTTATTAAAACTTCAAAAAATGATATTTATTATTTTACTTTACGGATTTATACGTTTTGAGGTCAGCTGAATCCATTTTGACTATTTTCGCGATGATGTCTGTGGCTGGGTGTGTATGCCACTATTTTTGTGGAGTTTGTACAGGTCATACCGTTTGACATATCAAAACGAAATTTAGTATGTGCCTTTGGTATATGGAGATGAAGAGTTGTGTGGCATAATCGGGAAGGGGAAAGGGGTAGTTTACTTACTCCCAAATTTTGTAAAAGAACTATAGGTCATACCGTATGACATATCAAAATGAAATTAAGTATGTGCCTTAAGTTTATGGAGATGAAGAGCTGTATTAATTTTGGTTATAATCCGGAAGGGGCAAGGGGTAGTTTACTTAACACCCCAAACCAAAAATAATCAGTTTTTCGATTCGAATATACTTTGAACTTTTATTGTTTATGTAATTTATTCATAAAAATATCTGTTTCCATTGGGTATGGTAAAGTTGAGTGTAGGCCACTCTAGTTTTATTTGTTTCTTTTTTTTCATTTTTTAAACATAAAAAATCATTTATACCAAAAATATTTAAAGATTGTTATTTACAAAACAATTACTTTTTTAAGGTATTTTGTAAAAAAAAAAAAAAAAATATTAAAAAACCAGTTCGTTTTTAGTATCAATTATTTTTAACAATTTCTTTTCAGACTTATGCCGATGAAGGTCACGAACTTAATGGCGTTTTAGAACACGTATATTCTTCCATGGAACATTATTTCTCAGAATGCTTAAGTTTAGATCCAGATGACACAAAGCCAAATTTAGAGCAAACAATAGTACCAGCTGAATAAGTATTTTTTATGAAAATATTAAAAAAAAATTATTAAATATTTAAGTCAAACTTTAAACGTTGTTAATAACTAATTTAGTTGAATTTGTTTTTCTTGATGAATAATTTTTTAAGTTTAAAATTAAAAAATAAGAAAAATAAAAAAGTTGCACACTCACAACTGCAACCTAAATCGAAATCTGTAAATCTTTAAAAATAATCTCTAGTAATGCTCAAATTAAATAATTTAATTTTAGTAATAACACTACAATAAGAGACATTCAAGTTGTATTATAAAAATATAGGAAAAATCATTATCGAATGATAAATAATGATGTTCAAAAACATACTCATTTATCGTCATGCATGTCTCTCACTTGCACTCACACACATCAGGACAAAATACAACCAACCAATCAATCAGTCAATCAAAACGCTGCAATACTAATTTTAAAAAAATAATAAATTCTTATGAAGTCTTAGAAACTTGTATTAAACTCGTACACTCGAAAAATTAATCAGTAAGTAAGAAACAAGATAATTTTATTTCGGAATCAAGCCCACGCAAATACATTTAGATGCTTCCTACGTGGTTCCAAATTAGCAGCTGGTGCTTTAAAACTTTAGGACATTTCAAACAAAATATTTTTATTTTAAACAAAATATATTCATGGCATAGGCCTTTAAATTTAATCCGTCGTTTTCTCAATTTTTTTCTCCTTTTACTTCCAAACAAAAAAGGATTTCTTGAGGCCCTTTATAAAGGCTTTCGTTTCTTTGCTGGCCTCTTCATTCAAACCAAATAGCTTACTGCCAAACTATTACTTCAGGTTTGTAAACAAGAAGTTACTGCATTAGGCTAAATTTGATAAATATGTTGGACAGAGTAACTTTTCCAATTAATGGATTTTTATATATTTTTGTTTTTTGACAAATTCTTCAAATTAATGTCCAAAAGCTAAAAATAAAATATAATTTATAAGAAAAATATCCTTATTTAGTGAATGTTCAGTCGATATGGTCCATTTAGTTTAACTTTGATCTATGTTTCGTTTACGTTTTCGGTAAAACCACTAAAAAACTATTTCGACTTGCGGTTAAACATCGCCAAACACTTATTTCAAGCGACCATGAGCTGTATTCGACCAATTGAGTTGTCAGTAACCTCAACCAACTCACGCTTTCATTCTCCACTCTTCTAATTTTAGTATTTTTTGACGATTTGTGGCCTTTTCAGGTACCATCTAGGGCAAGTGACGTCGATGGTACGTTATTTTTTCCTATTGAAATTTAGGTGTAGAGTGCCAATGGTTAAATACTCCTTTAAAGTGGTCATAAGAAGGTAATTATGGTCGTGCGGATAGCTTTATCTTGTCTAAAATCAGCCAACTAACGAATTTTTATTGTCCGATAGGTTTTATAGATAATACCTGGCATGACAAATTTTTTCGGTGATATGAATATTCTACGTCCGTAAACCATTATTTTCGCTTGAAATAGATGCAAAGTACCCAGTGTATTTATGAAGCCTTTCCTTCGTTTCGTGATTAATTTTTTTCCTCAAAAAATAATATTTCATTAATACGTTCAAATTAGTTTTTTCCATTTCCGTTGAAATTCACAAGGTTGTTTGCACTTTCAATGGCCGTCAAAGAAAAACTAAACGACTCTGCATTGTGATATGTCATCTAATTTTTAAAGAAGCCCCAAATTCTAATACCAAACCAGTTTTTTTAGTTCGAACTATAACATTGGTTTAAGCTAGTGGTCGGCAAACCATCGATCGTGATCGACTGGTCGATTTTCAAGTTTTTCTTTGTCGATCGGCAAAATTTTACCAAAATTAGATTTTTCTTTTTTTTTTTTAATTAAACATATAACAAATTAAACTCCTCGGAAGTGCTTAAAATAAAGTCATATTTGTCATTTTTCCGAAAGAAAAAGCTTTGTTAATAATTTAAAAATATGTGCTTCTAAAGTTATTTCGAAGGCTTTTAAATTTAAGTTGAAATACAAATATGACTATCTGAATTAGTTAGTATTTAGTTATTAGAAAAAATGGTAGAAAACAAGACTACGCCATCCCGAAAATAAAATTGAAATTTTCTCCGCATTTCGGCATCGTGACGTCACGAAACTATCTTCCTAGTAAATTTTTTTTCATTTATGTCTTCTTTTCTTAATTTTATATTTATAAGAATTAAATATTTGAATTTTTGTAGTTTGTTTTTAATTATAAGAATAAATTGATTTATGATTTCGACTAAACATTTTATCAGAAGTGATCCTGCAATCGAAAAGTTTGCCGCCCACTGGTTTAAGAAATATAAAAATTCTGAAATAAACAAAGAAGGCTGTGGAAATCACCTATAGTTATAAATAATTATTTATGTCTCTATAAAAAATAACTTCAATATCTATGCATCAGTTGCGTGTTCCGAAAACTTAAGTTTAAAACTTGTATCTGCCGAATTTTTTGAGTGTATGTTGTTTAAATAATAAAAATAAAACTTTATAACAAACCAAAACTATTTAAAATAATCTTATCTATTAAGGAACACTAAGCAATTTAACTTCTCTAGATTTAAGATTTAAGTTTTATTTTTAATTCAATCTATACAACGCTAAACATGACAACCGAAATCAGACAAAGAAAAATTAACGATATTCTTACAACAAATACAACGCAATTTTAAAACGATTTTAAATTTATGCCCTTACATACAAATACAAATATACTTAATCCTATAACAGGGCTGCGACAAGTGTACACTCAAAGAAACATTTTTTTTTTATTCCATAAATTGAAAAAAAAAAAATTATTTTCTCGAGAATGCAAGTAAAATGTATCTCGATTTTGCTTGCATTCATTAAAAAAATGTTTTATCATGAAAAAATGTATATTAAGAAGTGGGGCATTATCATTGTGTAAATAAATTAAGCATTTCTAAACTATTTTCAAAATATTTTGATTCTGCTCCACTGTCGATGGTATTCTTTAAAGTGCGCTCGATAATATTAAATAATTCAAATACATTTCTTTGAGTGTAGTACAAAAAAGAAGAAAATAAATGCTTTCAAATTGATTCTACCATTTGATAGTTTTATCTTCCCTTCATGTTGCCCACAAAATTACTTGTTACTAACCAATAATTGAAATTAATATTTTTCTATAAAACTAAATTAAGAAATCGTTAAAAATGCATCGACATATCATTTAAGGCGGTAAATTTTTAAGTCACTTGTCAGTTTGTTATTTGCAATATTTTTAATCGTGTAAATAATTTATTAACTGGGTTTTTATTTAAAAGTTAAGATATTTTTAAGTTTAGGATTTAATTTTTTAACTAAATATTCAGTTAAAGAAAAACAATAATGCTTTAGAGTATCTATTAATAAAATTTTGTTTTAGATATTTTTCTATAAATAATTCGACCAGTGCGAATCGTAGTGACACAGGGAGGGTAGTACAGTACAATATTTAAGTGACCGTACAAAATTTAAATTTACATTGAACGCTCCGTAAAACTACCTTAATTTTTATTAAAAATCGTAAATCGCTGACATATTTTTGACATTTTGAAAAATTTGACGATTTTGTATTAATTTCAGCTGTCAACTGTTAAAATAAATGTTTTTATTAGGAGCATACTCTAAGGATTTATTAAAATTTACTATATTTTTATACTGTGCCGCGAGCACAACGATACACCCTATTTGAAAGTTTTAGGTATATACCTATTATGGTTCAAGAGTGCCACCTTTAGAAACAAAACCCCAGACGTGTTCAAAAAATAATACAAAATTTTAATTTGCGGTCTATAGTACTCCCGTACACTATAAGACAAAATCACCATGTGCTCCAGACTCCCAACTTAACCTCAAATAATCAAAATCAAGCAGAGAACTCTGGAAAAATAACAGCATTCGATATGAATCGAAATTTTGATATAGTACAAAAGGAGATTTCGATCAATATCGAATGCCGTAATTAAGTCTTACGTTACGACTGATGTTCGCCTGAATGCAAAAAAGATCCTTCTTTATTACAGCTGTCTTAAATGTTTAATAAATGCATGGCATTCGATAAAATTAAAGGTAATTTAGGCTCACGCTTTATTACTCGTTCGCAAATAAAAACAAAAACCCACACATAGTTGTTAGCCAAACTTGGCTAACCCTTAAATAAAACATGCGTCTGTATAAGAAATGTATTAGGACTGTGTCTGTTCAAAAAATATTTTTTGAAAATTTTGATACTGTTGTTTGTCCGCCTGTCTGTATGTGTTCACATCACTTAAAAACTACTTAATCAGTACCTTTCTATGTATCAGTACTATATACAGTAATAGGATTTTTACACTGATCAACATCTATCATCTGCCATCAATTTGCAAAGATGTTGACATCTTTCCATAAGAATTACACAGGGCTAAAATGTGTTCCTAACTCAGTTTGTTCCATTTTACATCTTTCGATTACCGAAAAAATGTCATTTATGTAAAAAAATATAAACAAATATTTGTTTGAAATAAGCGTAATATAAATTTTTTTACAAATACTTTCTCTAAAATGCTTTCTATAATTTGAATACTCTACATTAACATTTGGATTTGTTTTAGCAAAGCAACAATTATTCCAATTATAAATATTTGCTGTAAACCAATATTTTTATTTTTAGCTAAATTATTCGTCTTACTTTTGACAGTTGAATTGATGGTAGATGTTAGATGTAAAAATATGTTGCAAATGTAAACAAATATATTTTCAGTATAAAAAGCCTCTACGAGTGTTAAAATTTGCTGTGAGTTACTTATGAAATAAATGACATAGTAGAACAAAATATTGCCAAGATAGGAACGTGAGTAATTTCTAAATATCGAAAATCTGGAGATTGGTTTAAAATAAAGGGAGCACTCTAGCAAAAGGTTGATGCACACGAGCGGTGTGACGTCTACAGTGTAGAATCTAAACTAGTAATAGTAGTATACATAATTGTATATGGATATAAATATTTGTTTTTTTTTTTTGAATGACGATGTAGGTAGTGAAGCAACCGGCCGTGGAGCTAGTATGCAAAATAACTATTATCTTCTTCATATTATGCATACTTGTATTAACTAATGACTTAAAAATATAATTTATTTTACGCAAAATATTTATTCATGTATTTTAAATATTTTTTATAAACCTTTTTTAAAGTAGTAAATTAAGAAAAAAGGATAAATAAATGCGCTTGAATTGCAATGTATTGTATAGTTCTAAATTTGAGATTTTTAAGACTCGTTACAGTGATTATAACAGAAATTAAATTATTATTATTATTTTTGTTTTATTATGCTTTTGGTATGTATGTAATTGCCTTTTAAACGTTTTTTGTTTTTTATTTCTTGATCCATGTTAAAAACCGAAAATGAATCGACTATGTGCAAGTCGGACTCGTACACGAAGGTTAATTTTGTAGGCTTTACATTGTATCACTAATTTGGAGTAAGTGCGAAATTAACCATCAAGAGCATTTAAACTCCTGTCATATCCCTGTTTTTGGGTATTTTTTCTCTTTTTCACGAAAGGGATAAAAAAGATATTCACTTAGAAGAGTTCGAGGGTTAAAATGTTCACGAAAATGTTTTGCATAATATTTCTTATCTTAAACGAAAAGGTGACATAGTTGACATAGGTGACATAGAACTTAGTCAGTGATTCAAAAAAGTAATTGAAATCAACACAAGACCTTTAAATACATATTGTGGATAAAGGGAGAACCAAAGTAATTTTTGGAGCGACAACAAAATTTAAGAAAATACATCGATTCTAAAAGAAGATGTAATGAAATTTTAAAAATTTGTTATCAATATTTAAAACCTATAGATACAAGGAAAACTCAATCTTCGATCAGTCGTAATAACAAGAGTAATAGTGCCACTTTTGTTAATTTTATTAAGAACTCACATTGTATAAATAATATATATTTAATGGCTGGATATAGTATGATGCCCATTGATTCAATTCATAGCACCATTGAATATTTCATCCGTAATTCCCCATCCTCACAAAAATTGCTCGTCGTAGGCAACGTTTCCCAATTAATTACATGGATGTAAAAATACTGTGAGAAAAACTATACCCGACAAATTTCACCACGAACAAATAGATAATAAAATAATATTTAAAAATTTATATATAATCATAACTATAACAAAAAATAAAATCATTGCAATTATTATGTTCTACAAAGTTTATGCAGACAAATAAGTTGCATACCTTTAGGATCAAATATTAACACGAGAATTCATTAGTGGGCATGCGAACAGCGTAAAGTTGTGTTGGGTTTTTTATCTTTGCCTTTGTTGCTTTAAAACTTTGTGTATAAAATTTAAATTGAAAATTTAATTGAAGAATAAATATTTATGTGCATATTCGGCTAATAACGGCACGAATGCTTCCTATTCCTATTTTATTTGGAGGGTTGCCAATTTTTGCATATAACGTACACATATTCATTGAAGCAATTTGTTGTTTACAGACTTGGCGAACTTTACAGCCCATTCAGGCTGCCACGAAATTAAGCAATTTCGAGCTGAAATTACGAATGAAGTCTAAAGTGTTCATACTGGGCTTTTTGACATTGAGTTAATTTCGCAAACAGCTGATCACGTTGAGTTACATTTATATAATTTAACTATTTTGCAAAAAGCTTTCGCACAACACTTTCGTATTGATTTAAAATATACATGAATATTAAAAACAACACTACAACAAAATTAATGTACAATTATGTATGTATTTCCATTATTTCATTTGGCTTTTAAATTTTTTTCAAACAAAACGGACTTTCAGTGTTCTAAATCTGGTCATGGTTGCAAAAAAAAGTAGCTTTTTCTACAAAACCAGCGTTGTCTATCGTAATTTCAAGTTAATTTCGACGAAATTAAGTAGAATGAGTTAATTTGGGCAATGGTAAAATGTATGCGAATTTACGTAATTTCAAGTTGATTTCGGCCGAAATAACGAAATGACTTAATTTCGTGGCAGCCTGAACGGGCTATTACTTTGGATAAATTACGTCATCTATCATTCTTGAATTAAATTCAAGAATGAATTTAAAGTATTTTTTAATGTAAAATATTGTATTGTGATAGGAAACCTTATGTGTGCGAGGTCCACCTGAATTTGGTCAATTTATTTTTACGATCATGGAATAATACCAATCCAATACCAAGGCCTATTGTTTTGCAACTCCTGATTTTATAGCGGTAAGAAAAAAGGCGAATGGCAGCAGATTCCTGCAACTCTGCTATGTTTCGCTCTTGTTGTAGTTTTTCAACTTGATGAAGACTGTACAAAAGTATACAGTCGCCAGAAACAAATTGAAAAAAGAATTTTAGATAATTGCACGTGTGGACGGTTCAAAAGGCACATTGGTCTTTAAAACATCATACGTTGCCATATTATTTACACAATTTTAAGTTTTATTTACACGCTTTTATATGTATCTTTCTCTTAATGCTAAATGTCAAATTTTGTGAATTTTTGTTTTGTTATTTGGAAGTTATTTGAAGTTTTATAAAAGACAAAAATACAAAATCATAATGAGCTTCTTCATAGGCAGGAATTGACTTTGATATTATTTCGCCAATAGCTAATGTAAATATAGATTAAAAAATTTATTTATAAAAAAAGAAAAATTAAAAATTATTGAAAATATCTTTACAAAATTATATATGTAAATGAAAAGTTTAAATATTTGTATATAGTAAAAAGACATTAAAAAGATTAAAAAAATTTCGATTAAAAACTCCATTCGTCTTCTAGTTTTAGTAAATCATATATAAAATTAAAAAAATTAAGTTAAGATTGTAAAAAATTCTAACAAAAATATAAATAATTTTGAACAAAGTTATTATTGTAATTAGCAAAATTGTAAAATAATTAAAGCCATATGGTTGTGAAATTCGCAATTAGAGCTTAGGTTAAAATTAAATTATTTAAATAAAAATAACAAAAAAAAAAACAAATAAAACTAAAAATTTATTCAAAATATAAAAAAAAAATAATTTTAATAAATTTTTATTAGAAAACTAATCAAAAATAAAAAATTTTTAAATCTAAAAACAAATACAAAAAATCATTTAAACCCTAAAGATCATTATTTATTATTTTTTTATATATATAAATTATTTAATTCAATTATAAGAATTACGTGAATATTAAAAATTAAGGTCGAAAATTTGAGTGTGTAATTTAATCTAGCCCAAAGTTTACGAATACTTCCTTAACAGTTCTTCTTAGGGGTTCTATTTTTTCGTTTACTAAATCTGTTTGTACAGATTTCATCTTCATTTTTATAGACAAAAAATTAGTTTTTGCAAATTTTAAATATTAGAAAACCAATTCTCCCAGTAAAACTGGCGATTACATGAAAGCGGCTTTGTAAAAGAAAGAGAGAGAGAGAGAGAGAGACAAGCAAGGCTTTCACTTACAATTTTAAAATGCATTATTCATTTCTCTTCTTATTCTAAATTTTCACTTAGTTCCTGCCTCTTAAATCAACTGTTTATTATTATTCGTTTTTAATTTAATTTAAAAAATTAAAAACACGGTACAACAAAATCAAACTTTTTCAAAGAAAAGGTATTAAACACATACTTAAGCTGGCTGCAGCGCCAACATTGGTCCGGTAGCCGTTTCATGGCTTCAAAATAATTGATTTTATATAAACGTGTGTGTTTTGACAGATTGTAGTCGGTAGCCTGATGTCGTCTATTTGCATAAAGCTTTAGACTTATCGCTAATTTACATGATTTTCATTGTACTTCTACATCTCTTGCCATCAAAAATTTCATTGTGTAAATTAACTATTAGTGAGTGGTTTTTTTAGCCGTATCAGTTGCTGGAAATTAAAACTGATTTTGTAGCAACAGATCTCTAGTTAAAGCATAATACAATTAAGAAGTAATGAATATTATTATGAGAATGAATTTATAGATGTTTACATGAGGATAGACTAAAAAATATTTACTAAAGAGCGATGTAAATTTTTTTTGTAGTTGAAAATAGCTATAACTTGGATAATTTTTTCCATGACCTTGGCTATTTTAACACTAATCGATATGGAACTCAAAGCACTACATCTGACAAAAATATTAAACACATTTTTACATAAATTACAAAAAAAATAAATATTGAAACTTTATACTCAATTTCCAAAAATACATTTTTTGGAGATACGTAAGATAACTTCAGAGTGACAATATGCGGGTTATCGTATCGGAAAAACTTAATCTAAAACTGCCTAAACATAATTTTTTTTTTGTTAAAGAAACCACTACCTGCGAAGCTTTTAGCTTTTCTACAGAAAAATCTCAGAGCCCTTGGCGAGAATCGAACCCGCAACCCCCACTTTGAATGCTTTGATTGCCAAGGTATTAAATCCTGAAAAGGATTAGTTCTGAACAATTTAGAAAATGGCGGAAATGTACAATTAATTATAAAATAAAATAATAAAATTCTGGCAAGTTTAATTTATTTAAAAAAAGAAATGATGAAACAATTTGACATATAATGTAGATGTGAGTTATATAATCTACTTTGTATTGACAGCGTTTGTTTTTCTTATTTTTAGACATTCAGTCTCTCAACAATGTTACCATACTTTCATGAAATTTAATTGAATTTGTAAACAAACCCATAACAAAAAGTAGACGCAAAAGAAAATCAAAAAAAATTTTGTTCCCTTTCACAATAGGACAGAAACAGGGCAGACAGGCGGGATTTCTAGGCAAGGGGTTAAAGAGGTAGAGTGTGTATTTCATGACTATCGTACTAGACATTTTTCGTTTCTCTTTTCGCTTTTTCTGTGTTGCTTCACATTATATTTCTCAAGACGGCGTCTACTTGCTTAAAATTTCTCAACAAAGTACAATTACCACAGATTTTCAAACACACACACACATGTAAAGTAAATAAATCCGAAAATAGAATGTGCAAAAATCTATCTGTCTTGTTTATGTCCAATTGTAAAAGCATTAAGACAGAGCATAAAATAATTCAAAAAATGTCTGCCCTGTTTCTGTCTGTTGTAAAAGCAGTCTTTATAAAATGAGAGAGTAATTTAAGTTACAGGTATCTACGTTATTATGGGCCTGGTTTATTTGACAGCGTTTTTGTACTCTGTTTCATAGCTAAAGCTGTGTTCGGACGATTTGCAATTATTATATGGAATGACACTTTTTTACATAGCAAATTTGCACACATCGTCTAAACCTTTAAACAATAGAATATGTTATTTCTATATGTGCAGCACATATATGTAACACAGCATAAAACCTTTCTTTAGATGTTATGTGACTTTCATGGCTTCCACGTATGGAGGAAGTGTATAACTTTAATTCAGCTCTCAAAGCTCTTAAAATAATTTTTTGAAATTCATTTCATAAAATTATTATCTCATCGACATCAAATTGATTTTTAAAACGCAAATAAGACATAAATATTATACGTATATTAAATTGAAATTAACTGATATTATTTAATAAAATCGTAAAAAATATTTATTAAAATCGTAAAAATAATAAACTATTTCATAAATACATAAATAAAATAAATATAAAGTAAAAATAAAATGCTTAAATATTGAACAAAGAATCAAATAATGCAAATTTACATTAAGGAATAAATTTAATTAAAACAAAATGGAAATTAATTTTAACAAAATAAATCGAATACGAGACATTTTATATCAATCAAATATTGCCTTGATAGCTAGTTTATAAAAAAATAATAACACAGATTTAAGTAATTTATTAAATTTAAAATAATAATAATGAAAAGAAATAAAACTTTGTAAAAACCAAAAAAAAAAAAACATTTGCAGGTCATAATTATTTGTATAAAGTTTGGAAATTTAATTATTTTAAAAATGACGTAATTTTATGTATAAGGAGATAAGAATTAATAAACTAATTAATTTAATTTCGTTTTATTTTGTGTATATTTAAATGTGCTTCCATTAAAAACAATTCATTATACTTATGTATTATAAATAAAAAAGAAAATATTTAATCTAACTTCCATTTCATTCTTCTTCCATTCAAATTTTTATCGAAATATTAAACCTTTTGTTCATGAATAATAAAGAAAAATTAAAATCCCCAAAATACCAAACACATAAGCGGTATTCCGTATTTAATGCAAATAGTCTTGTGAAATTGCTAATGCGTTATGTCATTCAAATTTAACAAAAACAATAGGTATTTTGTTGTTGGATTTCACAAAAAGCTATGACATTATGTGTTTGCACTTTTGCAAGAGCATCTGGATCGAACACTGAACTCCGCTATAATAAAACTTATTCGAATAACGCAACATACTAAAACGAAACAAATATTTATTAAATAGTTCCCCAACTTGTTCTAGAACGCAGCATTAGACCTAAAAATTTTAATCAATTTACCTACTCAAAATTGGGACACGTGTTATAAAACCAATTTTTAAATAAATAATTTCATTTAAAATAAATTCTACTCGATAACAGTATCGGTATTCAATTTTTACATTGGATGCATGCATTAATTCCTATAGTTTTTACTTTACCATACGTAAAGTGATCATGAAAAAATTCGGAGTCAGGATTTTAACAGATTTTTGCGTTGTGAGGTCTGCTGATGTGCGTGGGTGAATGGTTGTGTATGCCACTATTTTTGTGGAGTTCAACAGGACATGCCCTTTGACATATAACAATGAAATTCAATATGTGCCTTTGGTATAAGGAAATGGAAATCTGAATGGTTTTTGGGCATAATCGGGAGGGGCAAGGGGTAGTTTCCTTGACACCCCAAACCAAATATATTTATTTTTTTCGATTCGAATATACTTTGAACTTTTATTCTTAATTATATTACAATCCATTAAAATATCTGTTTCCAGGAGGTATGGTAAAGCTGAGTGTAGGCCACTCCACATCACTTATTTCAACATAAAGGTACAATATTTTATTCAAAGTATCGTCTATCGGAAGGTGGTACGGCTCTTTCCATTCTTTATATCCCAAAACCATTTCTTACTTTTGGAGCCTAGAAACGTGCCAATTTTGGCAACCTGGATCTGAAGTTAAGCCTATCCATCTAGATCATTCTGCTTTAAATGAAACAATTAATCATCAGAAGAAAAAATATGGGTTGCTGTCTGGTCGCTTAAACGGATAATAACATGATGGTCGTTTGTTTGACGGTGTATTGTCTGCAAAGACGAAAGATTATCCATGTCAGCAATCATTTCCATCGCCATAATCGAAAAAATGGGCCAATAATGTGACCACTCCAAAATCCACACGAAACGCATGAATGCATTGGCCTCACGACAGTAACGTAAAGGTTTTCCTATCCCCATATGAGGCAATTTTATTTGTGGACATAGCTGCCTAGGTGATTTGCATATCGTTAGAAAATTTTAAGTTTGCAATATTCATCCTCTGGAATTTTTTTACTGGCATTATTAGAAATAATTACAATAAAAATAGAACTTATCTAACATTTAATGCCACTGATTTATGATACTTAGTTTTCAGATTTGCGATTTTAGAACAAGTTAAAAATTGTATCTGGAAATTGATTTTATTTAACTAAAAACTAAATCAAATTATTAAAACCCAAAAGAAAAACTAAACCATTTCATCATGTAATGTAGATAAAGTAAAGTCAACTAATGTAATGTACAGTAATCTACGTATTATGTATAGTTTTTATGTTTGCTTCTTTTTTTTTCTTTACAGTAGCTTATAGATACTTTATTTTTAGAAATAGTAAAGGAATATTGAAATTAGTATTTAGGATTGTTTCGAACTGTAATGTAATTGTAAATGTTAGTTTTAAATATAATTTAGTTGGAATTATAAGATAAGTTAATAAAAAATCAGCTCACATTGAAGAATTAGAAAAAAATTTGCAGTTTTCTATCAAATAGTCCGATTTCAATAAAACTTTACATAAAGTTGCGAAGCAGACGAATTTTAGTCCCGAATCTGAGATGGTATTTTCATAAAAGAGCAGTTCCAACTCAAAATTGAATACCTCTCGGGTATATGAAAACTAAAATTGATTCAATAATTTTATTTTATTTTATTTGACTAGAAAACATCAGTCTTGGAGTCTCAATTACAACTATACGGAATGACTAACTCATTATATATAAGTAATTGTAAATGAAATCAGGAACTAAAATCAATGATAAAGAATTCTCAATTACAATTATTAATTTATAATTGAACATATTCAATTACACATTACATGTAATTGGAAAAGTTTAATTAGATGACGCTTAATTCAAATCAGCACGCCCTTTTACAATACAAAATGGAAAATATAATTTAGGGATTTTTAAATTGAAATTTTAAATTTGGCAATTCCCATAACAATTTCTCACTTAGGCTTTCCAAAGTCTAGAGCTTTAAAATTTGTACCTTGTATTGTATTGCTGATCAAATTGTTTTATTGTTGATCAACATCAATTGTAAGTAGAACTACTTGAGCTTTTTGAGACGTTATTGTGTATCATTGCTGTTTTCATATTTTCCGTTCGCCCTGCGCACTTATGTATTTCTTCAAAACAGAAAGTGTACGCAAACTTTCTGTCATATCGTCGAAGGAGAAAATAAGACCCGCGTTCATGCTAATAGTAAGTAAAAATATCTTCCATACAATAGATCAGCGGTACACACTCTGAAATGTCTCTTACTTTAACAGTGTTTTTGAGTACAGTAATATTGAAAAGACGCTTAACTTAAGCTGTGGTTAATGTTCATGTTAATTTATAATCATATATTGGCCCTAAATAGAATTATTTTTTTTAATTTTATTTTAAAAATATTTATTACTTTGTTTTTTTTGGATACCTATGTCAATGTCAATGACTACAGGTACCCGATTGGTAATTTTTGACTCACTTATATTTAGATTCTCGTGCTGTCGTTTACTCTCGATTGTGGTGATTCAGACTGACGACTGATAAATGTGGACCTTCTTGCTCATCACACAGTAATTGCTAACATTTGTCTATGGCTAGGGTCTCCATATTACCCACATTTAATATGTGTCTACTCGTTATCCCAAGCCTAATATTAGCCAGTCAGTTTTATCCTTTTTCCAGGTACAGTCTGCAAGCATCGTCCTATATCGATTTTCACCTTGGCCAGATGATACTTGAAGTTGCCTTGACCTGTCACTAACGCTTTTAACCAGTTAAAGGTACCCAGATTATGCCCAAGTATCTTTTGGGTCGTCCTGCCAACTTTTAGTTAAAAAACCCAGAGTCTTTAGTGGTAATCGAACCTACCGGGGCACCCATATTATGACAATGAAATTTAAAGTTTGTGTAATCAACAATTTTATTTTAATAAATAATTAAAAAAATAATACTTTCAATTCTAGATAGATAGTTAGCACATCGCCGCTGCATTTATTTTAGTTGCTCACTCCGTCGCGGCATTGCTCTATAGCACTATGTGCCTACTTGACATTAGAGCCGCTGCAATACTGTTCTAAAAATACATAAATATGACAAGTCAAGCTTTTCTCTATTCAGTTATATCACTACCATAACAAAAGTTGAAGAAAGTAACACTAGTAATTGATAGGAATAGCTGCCTGAGTAATGCTCTTTAAAAAAGCAATAATTTTTTAATAAATTTTTTAAAACTATTTAATTACAGTTACATATAAATAACACCTCCCAAGTCTAAAAAACGCACTTTTTAGTTGAGATCTACAAAAACATTGCTACATACATTTATGGAATGTATTAAACCTTTTAAAACTATATTTTCTGTTCTATTTTTAAAAATAGTTTTTTAAAAAAAGTTTTATTTAATCGAACTATTGTTTTAGAAACTGCATATTTATCTCCCATTGTGCAGCCTTGAAACAAAACAAAAAAACTGTTAAGAGTTGTATAAACAAGGTTGAAAAACTCCTAACAAAAATAACACCAATTAGTTTTAAGCATTAAATTTAAAATAATTTAAAAAAAATCATAACAATTAATTTAAAAATAAAATTAATTCAGTTAACAATTAAAAGTGTGTTTTATTTTACCCAAACTTTCTTAATCATTTCTTTCACATCCACAAGATAAAACAGTAAGATAAACATCGAGGTATAGTTTTTACCGAAACCTCTGCTGCATACAATAGACCAAAGAGGGTGTTGTAGGTAAGGTTGTTTCCACGTCTGCTATTAAACATGTATGTTGCCTTGAGTCGCCGGGTTCGTAGTCGAGCCGCGACATGCCACTTACAACAGTTTTATTTTGATATGTATTAGTACTTTCTATTAGTACCCCAGTCAAATAATTATATGTGCAATGCTTTAACTTTAATTAAAATTAAAAGAAACAATGGAAATTGGGAAAAGATTTTTTTCTTCGAATTTATAGTTTAAAGAAATAAAAATGAAATAACAAAATTATAGAGTCTTTGGCAGGAATTGAAACCGCAATCCTCAGACTGATAGACTAGCACACTACCAATCAGTCTATCTAGGCACTCAATAAAGGTTGTGTTACCCTTGTGTATCCTTACCAATTTAACTCCACCGGTTTTTGTGGACAGACATATCAATATTGACTCATTGCACCAATATGGCTTTTTTACCTATTTCAAGCTGTCATATAGCTTGGTTGATGCATATGTTTTGACTGATAAACTACTCGATAGAATTGAGGTCTGGGCTTAAATCAGAAAGTGTTGCGCAAAAGCTTTTTGCAAAATAATTAAATTATACAAATGTACCTAAACGGATTTTTTTTTAATGTTGGTACACATGTCTGTTATTTATGTTAACAATATCAGCCATTTTGGATTGTCAGTTTTTTTGACAGATAAAAAGGTTTATCGTGTTTTGGTGTGCTCTTCGATTTTTTACTATTTCAAAAAATGGATCAAAGAAACTGTATTAAGTTTTGAGTAAAAAATTAAAAAAAAAGGACATTTGAAATGTTGATTGTAGCGTTTGGCGAGTCTACTATGAGCATAACACAAGTTCAATTGTGGTATAAACGGTTTAAGGAAGGCCGAGAAGATGTCAATGACGATGCTCATCTTGGTCACACGAGCACGTCAACAACCGATGAAAACATTGAATCAGTGAAGAAAATGATTTTGGATAATCGTCGAATCACCATTAGAGAGGTTGCTGATGATGTTGGCATATCGTTCGGCTCATAGCAAGCAATTTTTACGGATGTTTTATGCATGAAACGTGCGGCAGCGAAGATTGTTTCAAAATACTTGACACCAGAAGCACTACAACACTGATCTAAAAGTAAATATGACGTGCCAAAAAAATGGCCTAAATATGCATTGACAACAATAAAAATACTAAAAGATAATGTATCTAGAAAAATAGATAACAAGCTTCGATATGATATTTTGAGCTTGAGATGAAATCGCACATTTTCATAAGCAATTCTACAACCAATTCCGTGAATGTTTAAAACAATTAGTTCGTTTATCTTTCACTGGTAATATAAGTCTCAGACCTTTGTGAGTCATCAAGCGCACAGTAGTGCTGCCCTCACAGTGTGTGTATATTACACGAACCCATTTTCCCTGTATTTAGCCACCTCATAAATAATATTCGTTTTATCGCTTTCCTTTCTGGCACTTTCCACCGTTAAGGGTCAGACTCGCAGAAAACATAAATGTGAAAATAAGAATAAGTTCCTATTCAAAAATTTCGGCCGTTAAAAGTAATGGAATACAATGGTACAATACAATTATTGGTACAATACAATTATAAAGATAGAACTGGGTTCCATATTTGATCTCAATACTTTTAATGGGCGAAATGCTCGGCTAGGAACATTTGTGTTTTTGTGCAGATCTGAGTCCATTTTCTAGGGGTTTTTAACCACATCTTTTAAGTTGAAGTTATTTTTTTGTTAACTTACGTTGTCGAGACCTACTTTTATGCCTTATTTCAGCGCCTAGATTTATTGTCATATATCGTCGCGTTTCTTCTGAAACCACGTAAGCGACATTTTTTCGAAATTGACTTTTTTGGTTTTTATGGTAGAAAATAACATTTGCCACCGGACTACATTCTCATCTTAACAAGTTTGTATGAAAAATAAATATATCCATTTTCAAAACCTCGTAAACGCCATACAAATGACATTTGCATGCAAAATATAATGGTTTTATATTTCAAGTTGGAAATGTTAAAGTCTCAACCACTAAGTTTTTTGTATTTAAGATTAAAAAAATCATGAAAGTTGCAGGCGAATTGGAACGTTTTTTGTAAAGTTAAATGTTTTTTTTTTTATGAATACAAAAATAAATGTTTATTTACACACAGAAATTTGCTGTTTGCGCCAAAACCACGTAAGCGACAGATTTGGCTACAATTAATTGTAAGTAACAAATTAAAAAAAAGTTTCTATACCCTTCAGAGAGTCGCACAGCCATGTTTTGCAAAAAAAAACTTTTTTGAAAACCATATTAAAGAAGTTACTAAGTTTTTTTCGTTTTCTGAAAAACGATTTCTTGGCGCTAACGTGGTTTAAGAATAAACGCGACGATATGTAGACCACTATTTAGAAAAAATTAGTCAAGTTCGAGTTAGACTCACACACGTAGGGTTCCGTACTATGTTCAATGCAAATTGAAAAATTCAAATTGTTAACTTTTTCACGTCTTCTGGGCCACCCTTTAATTTTCAAATATTTTTTATACTAGAGCATAGTCACTAAATACCCTGTGTAAATATCAAGTGTCTGTCTGTAATGTTTGCTAAAATTCGAGTCAGACTCACATGTTGGGTTCAGCACAACTGTAAAAATACAAGTTGTTATATTTTTCACGTCTTATGGGGCACCCTTTAATTTTTAATTTTTTTTATACTAGAGCGTAGTACTAAATACCCTGTGTATATATTAAGCATTTGCGTATAATTTCTCAAATTCGCGATTCAAAAAATAAGGCAAAAAAATGTTGGAACACCCTTTAATTGTTATAGCTGCGATTGCAACACATCTACTGTAATAACTTCAAGGGTCTACCTATTACGTTGCAAAAAATAAGGCTACCTACGTACAAATCAAGACACTGTCGGCATACCTTTAATTATTTAACTATTTGTTATAAGGGCCATATTAATACACCTTCTGTGAAAATTTATTTTTTGCTAGTAATATACATACCATCTGTGAAAATTTTAAGTCTATCAATTATCTATCTATCAATTATGGTTACAAAGTTAGACAAAATTCATGCAAATCACGTCACTATCAGAACACCCTTTAAGTTTTAGGTTTATTTTTTATACTTGTTTATATAGCGAACTAAGTTTTAATTACTGTCTGCAAATTTTAAGTGCATGCCTCCTACAGTTTAAAAAATAAACACATAAACGTGAATAACACGTCTCTATCGGAACACCCTATACAGTTATACATCTTCTGTGAAAATCTACCTGTCTACCTATTACTGTTCCGAAGATAAAAGTCGATGACAGACAGATAATTGCCATTAGAAATAAACACATTTTCATGAAGATTTATTATGATTATTTATTTGATTGTTTATGTCTGCACAAGAATAAAATTGCAATTTGTTCTCGTACTATTTCAACTTAAGGTGTAAAGTGGCCAAATTGTATACCTCTAGAAGCTATTTTTTCCGAAATCCACGGAAGTGCATATGCCACACTAGCATACACACCGGGAACATTTTCCTCAGCACATCCAACACCCCAGGAAACAATACCAGCTTGATAGTAACGGTCTTTAATACCTGGAATAGGACAAACAAGTGGTGACCCACCATCACCCTTGCACGTATCTTTGTCCTTTTCACCACCAGCACACAAAAAGCTTTCATGCAAATTATAGTACAGCCCCAAACGAGTTTTACGCAAGTTATTCTGGCAGGTATCATGAGGAACAACTGGCAAATCGATTTTTTTCAAAATCACTTGATATTTACCCTCACGACCGAATTTGTCTTTGCCCCAACCGGTAGCATAACAGCGGCTATGATCGAAATTGGTATTGTGTTCGGGCAAGCAAATTGGGCGAATATTTTCTTGCCAAACAAAAGGTTCTTCCAGAATAAGAAGGGCAACATCATTGTAAAGGGCACCTTTATGATATTTTTCATGAGTAATAATCTCCTTCACATTCTTGTCAACATGACTAAGAATTTCATCGGTATTCTGTGTATCCCATTCACCACCACGCACTACCAACTGATGAGCCACGCGATTTTTTACACAATGTGCAGCTGTTAAGACCACATTTGGAGCAATCAATGAACCACCGCAGTCGTATAAATGGATTATTTCACCACCAGCATCTTCGGTACGAAGGATGGCCACCATCCAGGGGAACTCACCAAACTGAGCTTCGTTATCAGTATCACCTGTAATCTTAAAGCCAACACCATCATTGTTACGCCAGCCACAGCCATCATGAAGCTCTTTGGGGACGGGAGGAATGACGGGTTCAGTTCTCTATAAGTAAAAAATAAACAACATTGGAAATTTCATTACCTCATATGTGAACATTGAAACGATTTGAATAAAAAATCAAAAATATTTATTTATTTATTAAATGTTACAATGCAATTACAACCTGTTTATATCCTAACACAATTTACCACGCAGAGCAACGAAGACCGATGGGAAACCCCCAGATTGATGGACTAGCACACTACCTACTAGCCTACCTAGACACCCCACATAACATAGACTAATTCAGTACCATCTTGTTTTACTTTGTACCTTCGAAAGGGACAATAAAACTATAAATGCGAACTTCTTGATATAGTAAGAATTCTGATGACTTATTAAAAAATTATCGGAACTGTGAATATGTTTAGAAGTTCCAAGTCTTAAAATAATATGCAGATTATATTTTAAACTAGGTCCCAGAGGACAGAAAAGTTGCGAAAATAGGTACCATTACTACGCTAAAGCTATGGATATTTATCTAGAAGGAGGGATGGATATTTATCTAGAAGGTGCAATAAGGTATGTTTGTTTTCAGAACTAGAACCCAGAGTGATTAAAAGGGAAAATACGGGCATATTTATAGGGATGAAACGACTTTAAAAAATTGGAATTATAGATGCATCATTATCTTAAGAATTTAATTTAATTTATTAGGTTATATCTGTTTTCAAAACTTGGGCCCAGAAAGGAGAAAAGGCGTAAGCCAATTCTAGTAAAATTTGAAACATAGAGGGGCCCTTACTTAGAAGGACCAGTAGGAGTGAAAGAGGAGTAAAGAAAAATATTACCTTATTTGTAACAGCACAGCAAAGTTCACTATAATTACAGTCGCCCTCATTAATACGAATATCAATGAAATTTTCACCGGTTGTACTGATGGCACCATCAACACACAAATGCCTGGGCACACATTCCTTATCCTGGCCACATGATTTGTAGTTGCCGGTTTCACCGCTGCGTGGTGGATTTAAAACATTTGTGGTTGTTGTTGTTGGTGGTGTGGGTCTAAACACTGTTGGTGGTGTGGGTCTAAACACTTGAGTTGTAGTCTCTATCACTTTCGTCTTGTTATTAAACACTTGTCCAATTAGATCTTCCAAAGATAATTGGGCACAAGAGTGGGCAACTAACAAACAAAATACAAGTAATGATGCTTTCGCTGCCATAGTTTGGCCTGTACTGAAAAAAAAAACAAAATTAATAAATAAATAAATTGAGTACTTTTGTTCATTCCACAATTAAAATGAAAAACAATGTTTAATACTGAATCAAGTACAAGTTATACATAATATCGTTTTGCAGTTCATAAGGGGTTATCAGTGTAAAGAATATTTATTTTTTATTTTTTATTTTGAATTCTAAATGTTAGAAAATATTTAGAAACAGATTAAATGAGTAAATTGTATTTGAATGTAATGCTTCAGCTGGATCAACCCGTTTGTTTGGAAAAGAATATTTGTCCGGACAATTATTTTTTACTGAGAGTTTTCTGCAGTAAGATTTACCCATTTTGAAAAATTTGAACATAAAAACAAACTAATCTAACAATTCATCATAACTTTACATGCAGCAGTTAATAATATTTTGGCGTTTTTTCGTGTGAAGCAACATACAAATTTTATATTGCTTTAACGGATGCGTCTCTTAATAGTTATTCAAATACATAATACGGATTACTTGCAAAGCACATTTATAAAAAAGGCTACAAAAGTATAAAATATGTAGTAAAAAAAATATTACAAAAAGAAAGGAAGAACTACTTTCAAATATTTATTCCTGAGCTTTTGCTCATATCTTAGATTAACTCTTTTCCGGGCTCTTTCATTTCTACAACAAGCTTAAGGGCAATCTTTTTATTAAACTTCATTTTTGAATTCATTTAATATTTTGCAAAAAAAATCCACAATTTTATTATGCAATAACTATATGATGTGGCAACTCAGTTCAACTTTGTCCGAACAAAAATTTAAATTAAACCAATTCATTCTGAGAGTTGTCCAGACAAAATAACTTCTCTTACTCTCTGCGAGAAAAATAAAACTTCTATTATAAAAATTTTGTACGAAACAAATAGGCGAATCCAGCTTTAAAATACGCTAGAGCAAGCTCATCTAATGGGTGTGCTGACGAGCATGTGGTCATACTCGAACACAAACTAGCTTACGGAACACATGCTTACTCAAGAATGATAGAAGACAAAATTACGCCATGCGCATATTTCCAGTTAGATGACGTAGTTCAGCCAATGTAAAGTTGCCAAGTCTGTAATCAACAAATTGCTTCAAATAAGTACGTACAAAAGCATCAACGAGTTAACCGAGTAGAGGCCGGAGCACATAGATTACAGCATACATTGACGTATTCAAATTAGATCAAAGTAACGACGGACGAGGTTGACACAATGAGTACTTCGCTGACAAATATTAAATCAGGAAAGGAAACACTTGAAAAGCTTTGTTCTTTATTTTAGTTCATTTAATTTATTTATTTTGTTTATTCATAATTATTCAAACTTGCTTAAGGAGACACTGCAAGCTCATCGTTACTCGTGTGCAATGATTTGACATGAATTCAATAAAATGTTACAATGAGCGTCTTATGAGCTTTTTTAGTGCTTATGTAGTGATTTAATTTAAACCTTAAAATACACTGTATGGGGTCGGATTAAATCTATATGTGAGCATAGTGTGGCAAATAACTGGCTGCTCCCATACAAAGTGTGAAATTGTTTTCGTGTACCTAGAACTATAATGGCAAGAATTTTAAATTTTTGCGCAAATAAGCCTTCAGCAAAATAAAATTTAAGAAGATCTTGCGTGTAGGCTTTTCTATTCATGCAATGCATTGTATATAAGGTACTCTCTATTAATACTAATTATTTATTATCTATAGGACTACAATAGTGACACTATCTAAATTTGACTTAGGCTACTCTGAGAATAACCATACAAAATTATTATTAATTTCTCTATATCTGAAGAAGTACATTAGTTAGACTCTCTAAATTTGACGAATGTTACTGTAAGAACAAAGTGCGTTTTTATGTTTAGGCCTGGAGATATAGGGGCAGGTGACAGGTGCTCCCCGTAGAAAGTATTCAACAATTAGCTAATGTCTTGCGGACTACAATAGTAAGATTCCGTAATTTAACGTAGGCGATTCGAAAAAGAAAATGCGGTTTCAAGTAAAAGAATACTATATATCTGGAGAACGACAGTCCTTTAAATAAGATTATTGTTATGAATGCTATGTAGAAATTTAAATTTGCTTAAGAACAAAGTGAAATGTGGACATTTCTTGCTCATAAGCAAAGTTTAAAGTGCACATTTCTCATTCATGTCCGTGGAAAGAAAACATACAACGTGCAGTTTCATTCATGAGCACTAATGTATGTGCAAAAGCTAAAAGTATAATTTTATGAAAAAGCAAAACCTGAGCGGTGAAAAAAACACAAGCAAAATAGATACTCACTCAGTTCAGTAAACATGATTGAGTGAGCAAATACCCAGAGTACATATTTGTAGAAGTACAAATTTAAAAATTAAAGCAGAAATTGCGCAACAAATTTGTATAAGTTATATAACGGGTCGTAAGATTTTTAAGCTCACCTCAGCCAGTTGAAACTGGTAGTATTTTGGGATTCACCAACTAGCATCCGAGTTCATTCATCGACATTTACCGTGACCCGAAGTTGCCTCAAAGTTAAATACCGATATTTACAGGCTCATTTATTTAATTTGAAAAAATGGTAAGTAAAGATTATTGAACAAAAATAACATTCACACTGTGTAAAGAGCCATGCTCTCCTATTCATAAAAATAACCAAAAGATGCTTTAACACTTAGAGGTCCAGATCCCAAAAGTCAATTTACTGGATAATGGGGAAAATTCACCTGGATTTTGAAAAAATAACTGGACAATATAAAAATGCACTTATAGTTCAAAAATCCAAAATTTTATTAAAATTTTTCTTTACAAAAATTAACACATTAACCGATTATGCCCAAAAACTATCAGCTGTATTCATAATGAAAAGTTGTTCACTGTCTATGTACTCGACATATCCAGTGGATAACTAAAATACCGATTAAGCTTATGTACTCGATATCTTGTAGTTTATTCATAATACGTTTTTATCCGCTACCTAAAACAAAGTTTGCCAACTCTGTTTTATAAAAATTATCTTTGTTTTTTGACATACATATGAAAATAAATTATAAATTTTGTAACGGGTACGCATAATTTGAAAAGTTTTAATAGAAAAAAGGATTCCAAAAGAGCTCTGAACTGAGATCAAGATGATATTGTATTTTTTATATAAAAAAATTAATTATTTGCAGAATGTGTTATCAGAGTTAGTACTGGAAAGGCTGGAAATAATTGAAAACGTATCCAAAGAATCCATTTAAATTTTTTTAGCTTTTTAAATTAACCAAAAAATTATTTTGTCAGTTGTTGAATTGACAGAAGTAAACTAATAGTTATGCACTGCCTATGCAGTGTTTATTTATAGATTAGAATAAGTATAATGAATAATCAAATGTATAGACACTGCACAACTTTTCATTATGAATTCGGCTGTATGTATCTAAGGTCTAGCCTTTATCAACCAGAACTAGAACTGAACAAGCCAAGCCATTCCAGACCGTCTGGCAACCCTATGTCTAATACCATGGCATACTTTGTGAGCGACTATTAACCTTGAAAAGTCACATAAAAGCAAAATTTGCACATATAAATTTAAAAGCAGTGGCAATATGAAAATTGGCTTATTTGGCAGAAACTGGAACATTCACAAAAGAGGAGGGATGTTACTTTTTGAACCGACTATCAGAAAGATTACCCGCAAATGATATCATCAATAATAAAAACTATACATTATTTGTCCAGCTCTGGCTGGGTTTAATTAAGTATATTTTTTTCTCTTAGAATTAGGACATGAGTACTTATGGTTTCATTACATTCAATTGTTTAGTCACAACAATAAATTGGATCAGTTTTTTTTTTGGAAATATCTATATATAAATTATGTTTTATTTGTAAAATTTTATATAAAATAAAAGCTTTAGAATTATTTCACATCTTAGACTTTTTAAGCCACTTTAGAACTTTACCACAAAATCTTCAAAGTCTAACTAAAAATTTTAAGGGTCCAGTTTTAGATGACGAATAACAATGTTTCTAAAAGTTATAAAAAGGGCTCAATCTAGAGAGAAACTCAAGATGAAGATCATGTTAGTGTTTCAGCATGAATATTTCACAGAATCTTACGCGAAATGCGCAAAGCGAAAATTAATAACATGTTCTTCGAAACCGAAGTTTATAGAATTTTATACTCCTTTCTAAAGCAAAAATCTATAATTTTGATTTTATTTCTCTCTTTCTTGTTCCTACAATAGGTGGAAGCAAATCGATGGTATTCTCGGACCAAAGCTAACTGTTGTCAGTTGTCTTTCAAACCAAATCCTATTTAACCTTACTTTTAACTTTTTTTTTAACCTATGAACAATTTCGTTTTTTTTTGTCATTATTTTTAATTATGTAATGTGTATTTTTAAAATTCTTAATTGTATAAACATTTTAAAACTATTCATCAAAATGACCTCAGATTTTTTTTTCTGTATTTTAAATTTAAAGACCAGATAAATTAGTTTTTTCATTAAATATTTGATTGTTTAGAGCAGCAAAAAGTTTATTTCAGACAGGTTTATAGTGTGTGATTCACGGTGTTTTGGAATTGCCGCAATCTATTATAAATAAAAAATTTATATATTAATCATAATTTGGCAATAAGCGGAAGAATAAACTTCGAATCAAGCAAAATACATAAACATATAAAAATTATACTGTGTTTGTATGTTTGTTTACTTGTACCTTATAGAAAGCCAAACGTTTAAAATGCTGGAACTAAAATAGGCTAATTTCTTTTTCGAACGGGTCGGAGAAAAAGGTACCCCCAAACAATGTTATAATTAAAAATCAAGAGAAGCAGAACAGTTACACAATCTTAAAATCAACTACACGGACTCTCTTCATAGTAAGTAATTATTCTACATCTTGAAAACTACAATAGTTTCACTCTCTATACTCGTATTTCATAGGCTTCTTTAAGATTAACGTGCTTGATAGTATAGGCGGCGACTATTGTCCATATAAACTATTAGTTATCCTAAATTAGATTTTAATACAGGATACTCTGCGGATAACGTGGGTTTTCTTGTTAGTGCTTAGGGGTATAGAAGGGGGGGTAAAGTAATTATTATTTATCGTATTTCTAGAGAACTGCAATAGTGGTACTATATAAGCTTGACATAGGCCACCCTGAGAATAACTTAGTGTTGTAGAGCGGTGTGGGGTAAGAACCATAATAGTTAGACTCTCCAAATTTGAATGAATTTCAATCTGAAAATAATGTGTGTTTTATAGTACATAAATGCCTGGCAGTATAGGAGGAAGGCGGCGATTACACCCCATACAAAGTAATTATATCTGGAATTCTGTCATAGTGAAACCATCAAAATTTAATGTATACGTGTTACCCTAAAAATAAATTCATTTGTACGTAAAGACTATAGGGAGACAAGAGCCTATGCAATAAATGTTATTTATCCTATATACCGAGCACTACTGTAGTAATACTCTCTGAACATCATGTAGATTAATCTGCGAATAAAGTGCTCTTTTACGTTTCGGCCTGCAGGTATATTTAGCCTATATCTGAAGGACTACAGCAGTAAGACTCACTTCATTTAACGTAGGCGATTCAAAGAATAAACGCCGTTTTTAAGTAAAAGCTAAATGTATCTGGAGAAAGACCTTCCATTAAACAAGATTTTTACCTTAAATATAAAGTTCATGGTCAAGCATAAATCTGGGGGAATAGGAGCAGTAAGAAAACCACAATAGTGAGGTATTAAATTTGTTTGTGGGTTGCTGTTAAACATGGTATATATAATAGCTTTGGCATATAAACGTTTATTTTAATTTATACAGATGGCGGTAGCGAGGCGCACCGGGTATATAAATATATAAATATATTTTTATTTTTTCTTTTGTATTAAACGTTACAAAACAATTACAAATTATATTCTTACTTAATTAACGAAGCATGGTAACGAAGACCTTCAAAAGGAGCAGAGAAATTTTTAATAATATAATCAGCCCAAAAATTCTTAAAGGTATTAATAAAAACAAAAAAAAAATACTGTAACACGGAACGAAGGAATCAGTGAAATGAATAAAGCTTCAGAATTAACACAAGTTGTAAGGAGGCCAAATCAGTATAAAATCGATATCATTTCATAAAAAATCAAGCAAGCTTTGGAAAGTAAAAGTTTTCAATTAAAACCTTTGTTTTGGAAAAAATACATACATTCAAACATGTAACAGCGCACAGTGGGGCAGAATCGAAATATATGGGAAATAACCTAGTTATTTATAAACGGCTAGGATGATAGATGCAAAATTTGACATGAGCATAACAGAGGAGTATCTGAACTTAAGTTTTAAAGGTGGGTACTATACACCCACCACACGCAAAGAAAAAACATGGTTATTGTATGGTCACGGCAACCACGCTATGTTCTCTGTAACAATAGATGTTTGCTGTGAACAAATTATAGTTATTTAGGACAATACTTTGGTCACGATAAACAAGTTTTTTGTTAACAGTTAATCATTCAATGGTTATACGCACCAAAAAAGCAACATGGTTGATTTTAAACATATTAAAATTCAAACCACAACCAAATTATTTTTAATATTTAAAAATTATAAACATAATATATTATTATTAAACATAGTATGTTAAGTTTGACTAAAAATAAACAAGTAATGTTTGGTTTTAAAAATACATATTTTGGTTTTGACATTTTTTCAGTTCAGAAATATGTGTGTAAGCTATCGGTTCATCTAAAACCGTAAAAACATTAAATACCCATTTGATGTCAACAAATAAATTTGTTTTTTTTTCATAAATGATAGTTTTGAATTAATAATATCAAACACATAAAAGGTAAGCAGAAAATATCAAAATATGTATGTAAGTCTAAATGGAAATATTCGTGTATTTGTTTTTTGTTATTTATAAATATATTCATAGGTTGTCACATATAACCATTTATATGTTTCAAATTATATTATAGTATGTTTATATTATAATCATAACTATGGTTATATTTTACAATGTCATTTTTATGTTCCAACGACAACAATATTATTTTTATATATAACCATATAACTCAACCATAACATGTTGTTCTTAGATTATGGTTACCTCAACCATGTTTTTTCTTTACGTGCAGGGATGGCGCTATGTTGGGAACCTCGCACCTGAAAATTCTTTCACAGCTTGTCATTTCTTCAGTTTTATTCTGATTTTTTAAAATTATACATGGTTTTTTATCTATTAATGTTACCATAACAGTACCATAACATAACATAAATCACTAACATAAACTGATTAAAGTGTGATAAATACGGGAATACTCATACTTATTATCTAAAAATTTCGAAAAATTATGGTAAAAACGGACAAATTTTAGGAAAGGAAAAATTTTAAATATGCAATAAAATTTTTATAAATTAAGCAAATCAAATAAAATTTTCTGTGTATGTGTTGTTGATCAAGTAAAATAAAATGGGAAAAAATCTGCAGTATTAAGAAAAAGGAAATTACATAATTCCCAAAATAAAGATCAAAAATCCCAAAATTGGGATCTTTTACCCTTTTGCCCACAAAATCTACATATGGAGTAGGGCTCATAAAATACTTTCAAAAACAATTTGGAGCATATATATCTTTATTACAGCAGTCTTCTTTTTTCTATCCCAGCTTTGGCATTTTAGAATATGTAGGCTAAAATCAAAATTCCGATGTAAAATAGGTCATATTGTGGGACCTCCATCTTCTACAAGGATGATCAATTTTATACGATTTTTTTTAAATGTACACAAATATAGTTAGCTTATTCAAAAATATAAAAATTTATATATTCCTTAAGAAAAATGTTGTTTTGGGCCAAAGTACACAAAAAAGCAATAATTTTTGAATTCGGCTCAGTAACTACGATAAAAAATTTAAAAAAATTTGGTATAAATTTTACCCAATATTTTGGAAAAACTGCACCGGGGTAGCGAAAAATCAAAAATTGTATTTCTTAAAATGCTTTCAACTCAATCATTTTAAATTAAATAAATTGTTGCAAATTTAGATACCATTTATTACTTTAAAAAATCATAATAAAATTAAAGAAATGGCAAGCTGTAAAAGAATTTTCAAGGGCGAGGTTCTCAACTTTGAGACCACATAGCGCCACTCCTGGAGGGTTTATGGAACCCATCTTTAAACATTAAATTCAGATGCTCCTCTATTTTGCTCATGTTAAATTTTGGATCAATCGGCCTTGCCGTTTATAAATGACTAGGTTATTTCCAAAATATTTTGAATCTGCCCCTCTGTGCAGCGCTATATTCGGCAGTGATGATTTGTTGTCTAGCATTGGTTAAATTTAAAAACTAAAGAAAAAATAGAAATGTCTTAAAAAACGCAATGTCATAAAAATAATACCAAAAAAGTGAAATTTTCGCGATCCAGAAAATGCATTACATTTTACTACTGTCTACTTTTTCTTTATCTCTTTATAATAAAGAACTTAAGCCTGAGAAATATTAATTCTCCCTTATAAAATAGTTCAAATAAAAGTCAATTACATACATTATTTTAGTAACACTAAAAACTTTAATTTCGCAAGAAATTAAAATTTCTCCAAAATATCAAAATTTCATAAATTCAGATTTAGAAGACAGCACAGCACTATAGAACAAAAATGCAGATAAGTGAATATAATAAAATAGGACTTTGAGGAAAGAGTGCTATTTCCTTCTCATGTTCTTATGGATTAATTTACAAGTTATAGCAAACACTTGCTCTAAAGCAACAATACCCGGATACTCTTAGAAAGTTATTTAACTGGTCGAAAGTTTGTTCTTTAGTAAGCAGTGTTTTTAAGATCGTTTGAATCAATTAACTCTTTAGTTCCCAAGGAAGTATTTTGGGGTATACTTTGTACTTGTTGTTTACTTCACTTCGAATACATATGGAAACCAACTAGAATAGCAACCGCGACTACACATGGGCATTTGCTGATCACACAGCACTCACGAAATGTCCTAAGTAGCATTCCGATATTTACAAGTTCACATATTACGTTTGGAAAAGTGGTTGAAGGGTTGAAGAATAAAGGTAAATAAAAAAAATACAAAGGCTCATGACCTGCTGTTCAAACAAGTAAGTGCCGAATTACATTATGCAACTTTTGTCGCTCCAATCTTTCTCGTTTCTTCTTTAATATTGCATTTCTGTTTATAGCTTGAAGTTTTTATTGCAGTAATTTGTTTACATTTTAAACTTCAAAATTAAAACTACGAATGAGAGGACAAAACGAATTTCAAGAGTAGATGCATATGTGTACCCTTGTTAATTCTTCTCTCCCCTCTGGCCTACCAAAGAATAATTGCAGCGACTAAAGTTGCATAATGTAACTCGGCACTAACCAAATATTTCGTCAACTCTCGGAGGTTAAATATCTCGGTATTCAACTTAATGTTATGTAGTAAACTTTGCAGTGAATTTCAATTCGGCAATTATGCTTGTTCTTTGTTATATTCTTTTTTAACCCATAAATCTCAATATGTTGAATATAATGGACAAAAATTCGCAACATTGGAAATTTGTAGAGGGGTTCCGCAAGGGGTTCATGATGTATATGAATGATCTCTGCCGTAAAATTGTCTTTTCGAAGTGTTACACATACACGGATGACATACAACTTCTAGGACATGACAATGGATGGGCGTATAGCAGATAAGTCTGATTTTAATTATTTATCCTTGAATTCCTCGAAGACCAAAGCCACATATTTTTCACACAACTCAATTTATTCTTATATTTTTTTCTTTCGTAATGAACCTATTGAATTTGTTTCATATCACAAGACTTCAGGAGTATATATTGACAATAAGTTAGATTTTCGATACCAAGTGAGTAATACAAATGGCTTATTATAAACTTAGATTGTAAACTTTAATTTATAGTTTAATTTTTAAATCAATATGATGTTTTGCAATTCAGTTATGGTGAACTCGTTCATCTACAAACTTAAAGAAACATGCGGTAACGTATCCACTGAAGCTTGAAACATCCATAACAAATAATTTTAGTCAGATTGAGCATTTGCCTGCCAATGTATCATTACAACTGTCCCAATGAATTTTTATCTATTTTTTCTACAGGTTAAAATAAATTCGTGAACAAGGAAACAACAACCGAACCAAACTTATGTACGTTAAAACAGGAAAACCCAAACCGGATCATTCTGATCATCATATGGTAAATACATACTTGACGTAAGGTAACTTCCAAACGGCCTCTAAAAACTATTTATTCACAAACAAAAAATCATAATTTTTAACAAGTTGTCTACCGTATATTTACCGATTACGTGTGAATAAATTTCGATTTAATTGCAAAAAATTATACAGCAGTTTATTATTGAGAAGTTGTTTTTTTTTATTTTTTATTTTATCCTAAAATGCTAATTAATAATAAAAAAAACTTAATTCTACGAATGGGAATGTATATTTTATTTGAAATTATAATTAACAACCAAAACACAATATTGCCAAAAGACAAAAAACTTAAATGTAAAAAACACACAAGTTAAAAAAAAAACTTTTTTAAGAAAAAAAAAAATAAACTTTTAATAAAAACAGGTTTTCCCATTGAACTTGGCTGTGAAGTAAGTTGATCATTATTAAGACCGTTAAAACACAATTGATAAGCAAAAGAGTTTTTGTTGTACAACAAAATCACACACTATTACAACTACAACAACACAACAAAACATAGTTTCAATACTAAGTACTCAGTCCAGTCGGTACTTTAAAACTCACAATTATTTTAATTTAAACAGCAAAGTACGACAAACAAAAACTGAATGATAATCAACACAACTTCCTCCTTACGGTTTAAACAACCGCTCAAATGAAGAATCTTTAAAGAACTGATCGATCGCACTTAAATCGTTTAGTGATCAGCAGTAAATGGCCAGACTTGAATTGAGAATCAGTTTTGATATAAATTTTGTTTACTCATGGGAACTTATATTCTTACGGAGCTGGGATGGACAAGTTGTTTAATTTTTCTTTTTTTGGTACAATTTATAATTTTTTCAAGTTTAATGCTAAAGATCCCTCACAATCTTTACATGGGAACTACTAATACAAATTTTAAAATACCAAATTATTTTTAAATGTCAGGCAACGAATTAGGGCCAAAGGATTTTGGACAATTAAACGCCTAAATAACTATATAGACTGTCAACAAAAACGTACCCAGTCGTCGTCTCTAATATAAGTTCTCCAATTCTCTTTGCAGCAAATAAACCACTAGATCAATATCATCCGAGAATATCTGCTTTCTAGTTACTGATTTCCAAGACGGACACGAGTCGACGGAATTCTCCTTACAGGCATTAATGCTCGGTAAAAATTTGTTTAAGTCCATAACAGGATTAAAAAATCTGTCTGTTTCTCCAAGCTATTTTCATTTACCCATCATATAATATTTCCACATCCATGAGGAATTCCTAAAGCATAAAGTACGTACATATATATCTATATTCTGGATCCTTATAGTTACAAATGTTGATTACACTGTCTTCGTCTTTCTATCTGTCTTTGGGGCTGATCTATAATTCTTTGCGCAGGTTGAAATGGATTTTTTTTATTTTCCAATCTGATAAATTTTTTTCAACAATAATATTGAAATTTTTCAAAACTTTACCAACGAAAAAAAAATTCAAAACAGACAAAAAGTCAAATTTGGAAAAAATCGCAAAAAAATAGCGCAAAACGTGCAACGTCTGAAAGTAAAAAATATCGAAAGTTCTATAATGATATATAACATTTTTAGGATTGCAATTGCCCTCACTCTCAGAAACCTTTTAATTTGTTTTTACAAAAAAGCGAACAAAAAAATTCTTTTTTTTAGTTTCGAATAAAATTGTTTATCATAAAAATTATTCTAAAAATTAATATAAGTAGTTAATATTGCCTTTATCAGATAAAAAAAAATAAATATAAAATCAAAATCTTAAAAAGTCAATAACTTAAAACGTATGCGATTTACTTAACTTTGCTGATTTTGACAGTATCCCAAACGACGATTCTCAAGCAAAAGCCTTAAAAAATTCACTAAAATTCTTCAATTTAATTTTTGACCTAATATCTGGCTAGATTGGCAAAATACCCCTCTGTGCGATGGTTGAAATTAAATAATAATTTTGTTGGCAAATTTAGCAAAAAAAAAAATAGGTTTAACACAACTTCAGTCTAAAAAGTATAATTTAAAAAGCTGGTTGGTAACTTTTTTATTGATGTTTGCCGTCCCTGTAACATAGATACGTCATAACAATACAGATACATTCCAAGAGATACATATAAATGTACGTAGAGATGTAAATCGGCAAAAAGAAGACGAGCAAGTTTATTTACCTGTTAATGGTGTACGAGTATGCTAGCGAAAGCTTTAATATTAAATCCAAGCTTTATTGATGCAGTCCATACTAGAAACTATTTTAAATATTCACAATAGAAAATACAATGAAGGTATAAAAATGGACGTTACGTAATTTAAATTTAAAATGAAATACGCAAACCGAAAAAGAAATGTGATTTTAAGTAAGACTTTTGGTTGGATTTTCTTCCACAAAAAAAATTGTTTATAAACAAAATTAGTTTTAATATAAACATAAAATTACTTTTGCTTATTAACAATTTTGGTCAAATTATTCCAGTTAAAACAAAAATAAATTACTGGTAGGATTCAACTATGTATGTGTCCATTGTGGATCAGTGCTACCTGAAGGTAACTAAAGGATGTCTAATAATTCTGACAGATATTTTACAAACTAATCGTGCCTCAGTGCTGAAACCACCACCGAATCCAATTTTGCAGCCGGAGCTAAAAGAACAAAATCCTTCCGTCAATTCCAGTCGTTTCGAAGCAAGTATCGAGACATTAGTGCATTCGTTAAACAGTTTTATGAGCTCTATGAGCAGCATGATGCCAGAGATGGCACGCATGCAATCTATGATGTTAGAAGCGGTACTGAACAAACCATGAACTATCGAGTGGTTAAATTTTAAGGGCCGATGTTGAATGTGAACCACACCTAAACGTCAAGTTTTTTTCTGCATTTAATTTGAAATTTCTCAATTTCAGACTAAGTCAATTTGAACCATGGAAAGATACATAATCGAGCAACGCGTTAAAGTTATTCAGGCTTATTATGAAAATGGACGTTCAAATCAAAATGCATATGATTTTTCGGTCAATTTAATCGTCCAAATGTGCGTACAATCGGAGAAATCGTGCAAAAAATTGAACAAACCGGGTCTGTAGGAGATGTGAAAACACCAGTGCATGCTCGTACTGCAGAAAATATTGCTGCTGTTCGCGATAGTGTGGCTGAAGAGCCGTCCACCTCAACTTGTCGTGCCCACCAATTGCACCTCTCATGCTCGTTGTTGATGAACATTATGCATAATGACTTGCATTTACACGCTTACAATGTACAATTGACTCAAGAACTAAAGCCTCTTGATCATTCCAAACGTCGTCAATGGTCAGAATGGTGGCAAGAAATGGCAACGTTGGTTGATCAATTTTCGAAGAAAATCATCTTCAGTGATAAGGCACATTTTCACCTCAGTGGATTTATCAATAAGCAGAATTGCCGCATTTGGGCGAATGGTAATCCAAGAGTGATTGTCGAAAAATCAATGGCCGTGTTATCTCACGTGGTGACGATGTCAATTGGCCGCCAAGATCATGTAATTTGACACCGTTGGACCTCTTTCTTTGGGGTTATTTGAAAGAAAAGGTGTACGTCAATAAGCCAGCAGTCAAGAGCTAAAGGATGAAATAATTCGGCACATTAACGGCATAGAACCTCAAATATGCCTCAGCGTCATCGAAAATTTAGAGCATGGTACGGAGGTGTGCCGCCGAAGTCGCGGCGGCCATTTGGCCGATATTTTGTTCCATACATAATTGAACCACACCAATACTATCAAAATAATAAAGGCCCGTCTAAAGCACCATCTACTGTGTGATTTATCTACAAATTATATACAAGCAACCAACATCTCCCACGAAGACTTTGATCGAAACATAATTATTTCTTTAATTTGTTCCCCTCCTAGATTCTTGATATCGGAGAGTAAGTAGCGCGACTTCTTTAAGTTACTAGGACCCCGTTTTAATGCAGCTGACTAATCACTCCAAATGGTCGTGTAGTGTTTGACGTAATTTGAAAAGTGCGCTTAAATGTGATTTATAGTGGGTAATTAACTTATTGGCCTACAGATCAATTCCAGATGTTATTGATACAGCAAGCAATCGCGTAAATTGACAGCTAGTACTCGCGTAAATTGACATAAATATAAAAATTATCTCAATACTCATTGCTCGGAAAACATACCGTTAAGAACACCAAAAGACGTAGAGCTGTGTCTTACTGATCTAAATAAAAACGTCACATTAACTGTTGATAATCTTAGAAATCGAGAACGCGTCCCTCAACCACTATTTCGCGTAGAACTGGAACCTGGACTGTTCAACATGCAATAATAACCCGGCAATAAACAAAAACTAATCGTATTTGTTCTCCAGACGTCGAACTTCTCTTAACAGAAAAAAAAAAGAATTCGAAGAGAGTGGCAACTCCACAGATCTCCGCAACTCAAAAACAAATTAAGAAAATCACAAAGCAGCTAAGAGATCTAATAGAATCCCGAAGAATCGCATCTCTACAAAAATACTTGGAAGGCCTTGATGCCAGCCCACAATCTGACTATTCATTATGGCGTGCAATAAGAAACTTAAAAAGACCTATCGTACGCAATCCTCCCTTGCGTACTTCATGGGCAAGGAGTGATATCGAAAAAGGCAATCTATTTGCTAATCATTTAAAAAACTTATTTATGCCGAATATATCTTCGAATTTAGCGGAGTTACCACCTGTAGATGTTGAAGCAGAAATCCACCTTAGATTTAACTTACAAAATGTTGAAAGGGCAATTGCTAGTTTAAATCCCAAGAAGGCGTATGGTTTCGACAAAACAAGTAACAAGATGATAATGGAACTTCCCTAGGTAGCAATTAGAAAAATTCATTTTAATTTTAATGTAATGTATTTTCCTTCAGACTGGAAGGTTTCTCTTATTACTATGATACCTAAGCCAGGAAAAGATCACACTAAGGTAGAATCCTACAAGCCAATAAGTCTGTTATCAAATTTGTCAAAACTATTTGAGAAAATATTAATCACTAAGCTGAACCCAATTCGGTTTTAAAAGACAGCACAGCACTATTGAACAAATGCACAGATTAGTAAATGTAGTAAAAAAGCTTTCGAAGAAAAAAAATATTGTTCTAGGCTTTTCGTAGACGTTTCTTAAGTGTTCGGCAAAGTTTGGCACGAATGCCTAGTTTACAAGTTAAAGCAAAAATTTTTATAAACTGTTAAAAAGTTACTTAACTGATCGTAAGTTTCTACTTAAAGAACGAAATTTTAAGCTCGCCATAACCAATTAAAGCTGGAGTTGCCCACGGAAGTGTTTTAGGACCTTTTTTATATTTGCTGTACACTTTCGATATGCCAACTAGTAATCGAGTCCATACATCAACATTTGCAAACGACATTGCTTTTCTAAGCATTCAATAAAGCCCCAAGTAGCATCCCAATACTTACAAGACCACATTTTTATTTAGAATTGTGGTTAAAAAAAATGGCGAATACAAACAAACGAACAAAAATGTAGTCACATAACCTTCACTCTGCGTAGAGACTCATACCCTCCTATTCGAATAAATGAGCAAACCATACCTCAACATTTAGAGGTCAAATACTTCGGCATACATTTCGATATACGCTTAACCTGGAAAAGTCATATTGAAGCTAAATTGAAAAGCAGTGCAAATATATTGGCTTGTTGGTAGAAACTCAACATTAAGCTTATATTGCAAGCTTCCACTTTTTAATTCGCTACTTAAATCAATATGGTGCTATGGTTCTCAGTTATGTGGTTCTGTCTCAGCTTCAAATTTGGAAAAAATTCAAAGGCGCCAAATAAGATTTTACAAAATGGTTACAGTCGCACCCTGGTATATTAAAAACTCTATCATCCGCATAGATCTAAACGTGCCACTAGTTAAGACAGCAATAGCGAAACATGCAACAACTTATCCATAGAAGCTTGAAACTCATCCAAAACCGCTGGCCCGCAACATCCTGAATGAACGTGGTTACGTTCGACTAAGAACGAAGAATATTGCTTTCCTTGGCCGAAGATCAGAGAGGTGGCCAATTAATTATAACAAAAACCGTTTCATTATACAGTTTTTGTCTAGCTCTGGCTGGATTTCATTACATATTTTAATTTTATTTTTCTATTTTAATGTTAACTTTTACTTTTAGTCCTAAGATTTGAGCACTTATTATTAGATCATATAATTTGAAGATACAATAAATAAATAAATATCTGTTTAATATCTGAAGATAACATAAATTATGTGAAAAAAAACTTTGTATAGGTGGTAACACGCCCACTATTACACTCCAGCCTGTGTTTCGCTATTAAGGGGGTTTTTGGTGCAACGATCTACCTATTATAGTTTTCTACCTACTTAAATAATTCTTGCAAAAAACCGACTTCAAAAGAGACAGATGCGTATCGAATCTAAGCAAAAAATTTAAAAGGGAGTAATCTGTAAGCAATATTATTCAAACCAAAAAAAATGTAAACAATATATACGCCAAATTTACGTATGATTTGTTTTGTTTAGCTTTTATTGTAGCGTGCATAGACGTAAAGACTATGTGAATTTTGAAACGTTTGTCTGTCTGCAACGAAATACGTCTTTTATAAGGCACTATTTAATTTCAAAACTTGCTGCTATTTCATGAAGCAACAATAGCATAGCCTTCACATGCCATGTAATTTGCAAGTGCCTATCTGTATATATAAGGCATTATAACTCAAATTAAATCTCTCATGGGGACAACGTTTAACTTTATATGCCCCAAATAATATCATCTAATCAATAATTTTAAACTCTCTACTTGCTATCTATAGTGGATATAGCAGTAAACATACTGCGTAAATTTCAGGTGTGTATATGTGTAATGGCTTAAAAGATATGGTTATATCCGACAAATTAAGTTACCTATGGGGACACCCTTTAACTCTTATTTTTATTATTCTCGTTATTTTCAAGTGTTTACCTATAACGGTTCAAATGATAAGGCTATAGCATCAAATAGGATGAACAACCTTCAATTTTAAATTTTATACTTTTTGTTAGAGGACATAGTAATATTCATTCTGTACATTCAGCGTAAATATCAATTATCTGTGTGTTACGGTTCGAAAGAAAAGGCCATATACATGAAATTTCATCACCTATGAGGACAACCTTTAATTTAATTATTTATACTTATTATAGCGGACAGATCAATACGCATTCTCCATAAATTTTAAGTGTCGATATATAATAGTTCTAAAGATAAGGTCATATAGATATATGAAATATCATCACCTATAACAACACCTTTGGATTTCTGGTATTTATAGCTATGCTAGTGGCCACAGTAATACACCATAGTAACGATTCATAAAATACACACTAAAATCATGTATGTTGTATGGGGACACCCTTTAGTTTTTAAGATGGTGCCAATCTGCAAGCGTAATCTTTCTAAAAAAGAAAAAAATTTCAAAATCGGTTCAGAAATGACTGAGTTCTGAGTGCAGAAACATAAAAAAACAACATTTAGACGAATTGATATCATCCTTCTTTTTTTTTAAGTCGGTTAAAAAGTGGATGTTGAGTTATGATAAAGATTTAAAATAAAATTGCCTAAATCGGTGCAGCCGCTCTTAAGTGATGCGATTAACAACTTTATATATATAGATAGATGTATGTAGTGTTTTGTCCTTACCCTTCGGTTTTGTTTTTCAAATAAAATATTTAAGAAAGTTATTTGAACCAATAGATCGTTATAAAAAAATTAAGTGTGATTGTTTTCAGAAAATAATTTTATTTTAAATTATTATTGCTCCATATGGATTTTGGCTTCCCTCTTGCTTTAGCTTTTTGTAAACAAATTTCTGCTTAATAATAAACATATGATGAAACATAACTCGAACGTTTCGTTATTGTTCAGACAAATTAACATTTAAAATGCTTCAAGCGTAGTAATTCTGATGTATAATTTATGTTCTTTTTGTGTCGGTTTTTTCGTTTTCTCTTATTTTTAACAGCTTACTGCGACACTAATGTTACTAGAATTTTTTAAGTTTTTTTTTTTTTTTTTTTGTATAAAGCAAACTGTTTTGAAAGAAACCAAAAATAAATAAAATGTATTTATTTATTTTCATTTAATTAATATTACATACAACACAATTACAAATTATAATATAACTGTTTCGATTCCCACAACCCCCAGACAGATAGACTAGCACACTATCAACCAGCGTTGCCCCAAAGAAAAATATTATCCTACCAAAGTCATCCCTAAAATCTACCAAAACTTTTCAAAATTAAAAAAAAAAACTACTAAACTTACCATAAATTAATTGTATAATTTATTGTGTCACCTACACAACCCTTTTCACACTATTATACTGAGTGTTAAGACTTGTCAAATACTTAAATGAGAATGTGTGATGGTGTGAAAGCAGATTGTCATCAAAATGTGAAATAATACGGAAAGAAATTTGACATCCCATAATACCAAACCATTTTTAGAAAATTTTCTAAATGATAACATTTTTCATTTTATCAGGGGTGTGTTTTTTTAAAGCAAAGAACATTGCTGATTGAGTCGCAGCCGATACTTCGCCGCCGCCGACGATATTTTATCTTTCCTGCATCTGCATTAAATTACCATCAGTCTTAACGCCTACATATATACTTTGTTTCTGACATGCCTAGAAATTGTTGAATGTACGTATTATTTTTTTTGTTTTGTTTTTTTATTTTTTTTATTAACCGAAAACTTGAACGGCCAAACAAACTTAAGACCCGGCACCTCTGCCGTCCACATACAATTGCTCAGCCGACGCCGTTCAATGTCTCGTCTCGGCTTGTTCCATTGCTGATATTTTTTATTTTATTTGAAGTGTGATAGTGTGAGAACGAAATGTTATGTTACGTTAGATTTTTTGACAATCACACAATTCTCATTGGATTTCTATCTTACAAAATCCAATGAAAATCTTAATACTCAGTATTATAGTGTGAAAGGGGCTTTACTACGTTTTCTTTCATTCAGTTCAGAGTTGTCAAACTTATACTTATATATTTTTTCAATTGTTTTACGTGCTGTTTCTGTATCCCAATCAAGCAAATCGTCTAGAAAATTTGAATAGAAACAGCACATTAGTAAATTGTATAGAACTTTTTGTAACACTTTTTTGGAAAATAATAATAAAAATAATTAAAACTGACAAATAATTTTTTTTTACCTAAAACGCATAAAAACTGAAACAAACCAACCAACATACCACAACGTTAATAAAAAAAGAAAACTACAAATTTTTGTCTGATCGGACCAAAGACCAAACAGCTGCAGGCGTTAGCCCAGCTGACTGATTTTTGCTCTCCTTTTTTTCCAATGTCTTGTCCAAAATACATTGTTTTATATTGGCTAGTAGAATGTATAAGTTGTTGTTTTATTGTTGTTGTTTCCATAATGCTCACACCTGGTATGAATTCGCCTTGCTACCAACAAAGAATGTAATCAAAAATTGCTTCAAGTAAAGGCCAGGATTCACTATCCTACACAATCGTACGATTTAATCACAAAAAAATCTGACAGAATTCTGTCCTACTTAAAAAATCGTTTCATACAAAACAAGATTTTGCAACTCTGATCGCATGGAAAAATACTATTTTATGGTTTTTTTCAAAAGATTAAATCGTACAGATTGTCAAAAAGTCTGTCACACACATACACTTTTAATCCACACTATCATACTTTTTGAACACACATGCAATTTTTGACAAATCGTACGACTGAGTATGATAGTGAATCATGGCCTTAAGTACGTATAAATAAATGTAAGTCATAGTTTGTCTATTAACTGTCAACCCTGCGAATAAACTCTCGTAATTTACATTGAAAACTCACATAATTTATATTTATACTCTCAATCGGAATTATAAGTCAATAGGAAGTCACTTTGGTGACGTCATTAGACCGGAATAAGCAGAAAATTTCAGTTTTATTTTTGGGACGGAGTAATTTTGTCTTCAAGTCCGCATCATTGTTGCCAGATTTCTCTATATTTTGCTGATAACTAGGTGTGATTTGCCTATTTTCTTCTGCAAATTGCAGATTTTTGAAGTGATTGTGTTTAGATCACATTCTTTTTTCTTAATCTTTGTCAACTTTTTTTTCCTTCAATAAAAATTTTTGAGACGTTGAAACTTTACCTTTAATTAAACTTTTCCTTGGACAATTAAATGAATAATGAAAAAACTCCGAATTTGGAGAGCTTAAATCACTTAATTTTAAAAAGTTGGTAAACCAAAATGACACTAGTACCTTGCTAAGCTTTTATAAAAATACTTGTGAAAGTTATTGATTCAAGGATTTATAGTGGATTTACACTTAAGCGAAATCTAGTATTTACGAGATTTCGAACAAATTCTAAAATTTACGTGGTGTTAGTGGTATGCGTATAATTTGCGTACGTCAATTATACGTGGCGTTAGTAATAAGAGTATAAATTTGTAGAAGTATTTTATGTAATAAATGATAAAGGCAATTAAAAACCGAAAAATTCTAAGCGCCGCAACATCTTCACAGATCTTCACAGATGTTGCGGCATGACTAACTTCCAGCGACTTTAGAGACATCAGCTACGTTAGTGTTAAAGAGGAGGAGAAGGATTTTGAGGGCCATGACAGTTTCGCTGATAAGAATTGGTGCTCCCTGCAACAGATAAAAATTGCATCGAAAAATAATTGGCAGATGATTAGAATATAGCACTTCCAGCTTGTAATAAAAATTAAAAGAAAGTATGAACAAAATTATTCTAATCGAACCGGCTTTCGAACTTTTTCGAGAAAAGGGGTAGAAAATTTTGTTACAAATCAAAGAGGCGTATGACACCCACATATTTCCACATTTGTAAAATCGTGGCAGTATTTAGGGATCATCAAATAAAAGTAGGCAAAGAATGCATTAACCATATGAACATTTATTTTATTTCAGCTCAGATTTGATAGCAAATATGTAGTTTTACTTTGCCATTAAAATAGTTTTTCTTTACTTTAATATGAATTATTATTTCACAAATTACCTCTATTAAAATTGAAAAAATTGCTGAAGTAACCACATTAATTGAAAAAATTCCACAGTACGTAAAATTTGCGTGGCCTTAGTATTAACGTAGTATTAAATAGCTTTAGTATTCTAGGGTTAATGATGCAACTATGGCTTTGCCCACATTGTACAAAACAATTCTACACTGTACAAAAAAATGACATTTTAATTAAAAAACAATAAAAATATTTTATGTAAAAACATTAAAAGAAAAATTGAATTCATTATTGGAAAAGATATGTAACTGAAATAAAATAAAAATAAGTTAATAAGAAGTAAGTTAATGAAATGCTAGTGTCAAAAATTGAAATGTAAACAACCTAGATTTTGAAAAAGATTTTAAACTAAAACTATTAGATTTCGACGTAGTGTAAATGCACTATCAATATAACTAAACATGAAGTCAATAGCAGGAATTTTATATGGCAGACTTTATAAAATAAAATTAAAAATTTTTTGAATATTTATTGTTTCATCTTATTTTTATGATTTTGTAATAATTTTCTTAAAAAAAATCAAGTGTGTTTTGTTATTTTACCAGATTATTGCCGATTAAAAAAATTGTATCCAAATTTTGCATATTTTTTTACCCTTCTCCATATATATTCTGGATTCTTATACATAGAGAAGTTGATAAAGCGATGTCCGTCTGGCCGTCTGTCCGTATTCGGGTTGAAATGTCATTGTCCAAGGCACCAGAAGAGATACAAAAAATTTAAGCACACCAATCTGTCAGCCATAGTTTCGAAAATTTTCGCATTGCAATTCAGCAACATTGGATTATTACTTTGGAGGCTGCGGGCCAAACACCACGCCCAGCTATATTTTTTTATTTGATTTAGAGAATATAGATCGCAAGGAGCGCATACAGATCTCGGGGGTCAATAACCCCCTGCGAGGGCGACTTTTGTTTGTTTTTAGATTGGTAGGGGTTTTCTGCTTTGATTTATATTAAAAACCTTTATAGAAAGCAATACACATACATATAGGTAGCCAATTGACCCACAGGGTAACAACCCAATAAAATTAAAAAAAATGAAATTTTTTTTTTTTAATTTAAAAAAAACTTTACAAACCGTTTTCAAAACGATATTTCCACAAAAAAAATTTTTTAAAAATATTCGAATAAAATTTTACCAAAAATTTTCAAAAAAATAGTTTTACAAACAATTTTCGAAAAATTAAGAAAAAAGAAATTCAATACTTCTGTGAAAATGAAAATCATTACTGTAACATAATATATTTTAATATTAAGAATATATGTATGTATATAGAGCAAGAGCCCTAACGCAAACCCCTAAGACCCTAAGAGTCTGTGAGCACATACACACACAATCTCAACCAGAATCTTACAAAGAGAACAAAACATGTAAAAATTTTTAAATTTTTAAATTTGTGTCACTTTGCTAAATATTTAGCAAACCAATGCATTTTCATTTTAAACACTTTTTTTGGTTAGGGGCCTTTGATATAGAGTAACATATTTTATTAAAAGCGTTTGATTTTTAAATAGATGAGATCTCTGTTTTAAAACTTAGATGCATTTAACACATAGTCAACATCAGGATACCGACTACAAACTGTCAAAAATAAAATACACACGTTTAAAGGTTAACGATTATTTTAAAGCCAGCATAGATAGCTTCATGACTACACGACCACCGCTGTGGCTGTCGTAAACTTAGGCTAATTTCTATTTTATTCAAAAAAGAAAATGTCACAAAATTGCAAATTACAAATTCATATACAAACAAAAAGTTTTGAAGGAAATATTTACAATTTTCTAAAAAAAATAATTTTATTTTATAAAAGCAAAATAAGTATTTCTACAACAATGTCAGAGTTTACGATGTAGCTGTCGTCTTCAATATTATTAAGTAGCTCACAAAACGGCGACAATTCTGGCCAACGGAATTTGTTTTCATTTAGCTGCGTCGCCGCTGTCTTCTATTTCTTTAAAGTTGAATAATGATTTTTTTCTCATATGACTTATTTTAATTTATGTAAGGAGTCAACAATATGGATAATACTGTACATGCCTGTATAAATAAAATCACCGTGGTGAAGGGTATAGAAAATTCGGCACGGCCGAATATAGCACTTTTACTTGTTTAGCCCAATATTGAAGATTTTATAGGTAAATTTTCTGGCAACACTGTTCCCCGTTAATTTTTAAGGTTCCATAACCAAGGGATAAAATATCTCTTTTGATATCTCTCCAATGTCTGTCTGTTACAGAGCTCAAAAAAGAGTGAAATAACAAATAACAACAAAAAAGTTTAAGGTTAAAAAAACGCTATTATATAACACTCCAAAAAGCGTAATTTTAAACTAAAAAAGCACAAGTTCAACCGAAAAATTAAATAAAAGATGTATAAATAAAAATTGTAGTTTTATTTTGAAATGAAAAATTTACTTTTGTACACAAATCATATGAAGAATAGAGTACATAAGATATTTACATATGTTTAGGCGCAAAGTAAAGAACATGCCTGTTGTAAGCTCACGAAAATCCCTTTTGTTAGTTATTGTCGCTTTAGAGATTTTCTCCTGTTAAGCTACAAATCAATACTTGTGTATACCCCACTAAGGGAGGTTTGTACAATTCAACCGCCGCATTTATTTTAATTAAATAAATATACATACGTTTTATAACACTTAAGAAAAAATTTTAATTTTTTAATTCTTTTTTATTTTTGTGGATAATTTCTATAATTATTATTTTACGAGAAAACATTTTGGTCCTTCAAACCGAATAAAATCGAGAGTTTTTTTATTCTCACTCCGTTTAAAAAATGATTAACAAAATATAAAAAATACCGCGAAATTATTTTCGTTCTTTTTTGGTAAAATATGTATTCTCTTAAAAAGTGATAAATTTTTCGTTAAATATTTTGTTAATTAACAGTGATATTTTATCTGCGTAATCTCGTACAGTTTGAAAATCACTGCTAAGCTTTTAATAGTACAAAAAACAAAAGTTTAAGAGATTGAAAAATATTAAAAAGTAACAAAACATTCATATGTATCAATAAGGATAATATAATTTGAAATTTTTATTCGTGACAATTATTACAAATTATTATTCGTTTAGAATTGTCTTTGGTTGCTTGTGCTCTTTTTATTTGCAACTTTGTAATAATTAAGAAGGTGTATATGGCCTTTATAACAAATAGTAAAAATTAAAGGCTGTTCCGAAAGTGACATGTTTTTCACGTATATTGTCTTATTTTTTTAATCGTAATAGGTAGACTCTTGATATATTCATATAAATGTAATTTCCATGGCCGCTACAACAATAATAAAATTAAAGGGTGTTCCGACAGTGACATGATTTAGACGTATATGGCCTTTTTTTTAACCGCAATAGTTAAGCTCCTGATAATTTCGTAAAAGTCCTTATATTTGAACAGTCATAGGCTGACACTTAAAATTTACACAGATTATATTTTATAATATCTACTGTAACAACAAGAAACAAAAATAAATTTAATAAAAATCTCCCTAGATGTTGCGAATTTGAGGTGACCCATAAGACGTGAAAAAATAAAAAAACGGAAACCTATGTGGGTGAGTCTCGCAAACGTCAAAACGTTAATATGGCAACAAAAAGTGAGAATGGAAATACCTTTAATTTTTATATCATGTGTAATATTCTAATTATTGTTTTTAATGTTTCCATACATTTAACCAAAAACAAAGTATCTGTTGTTTTTTTATTGTTGTAATTGTTGTCGCGGCGCTGCTTTTATAAATTCGACTTGCTCAAACTGAATTTTAATTTTTTTTTTTATTTTTGAATTAAGTGTTTGTATTTTCCCAAGGTGAATTCATAACTAGTAAACCTGACAGCTCGGGTGACTATTTTTTGCTTTGGTTTGTTTCTCCATCTGCCATTGTCAAAATATACCAACATTTGTTATTTTTTTTTTTGACAGCCGAAAATTATTTACACAAAAACAAAATGCTCTTGTTATAAATATGTCTTGTATTTTCCTATAATAATTTAGAATGTCTATGGCAAAAATTTAGGAACTCATGCATTAAACACATAGACGATAGCAGGCTACCGACTACAAGCTGTCACAACTAAAACACACACGTTTATAAAAAGACGATTATACTAACGCCATCATAGCTACATGACCACACGACTACCGTTGTGGCTCTAGCCAACTTAGGCTAGAGATACATTTTTGTATGCGACCACAATTTTATTTATTCAACAGAAGAGAATATTACAAAATTAAAAATTACTAATTTATTTACAATTAGGAGGTTTTGCGAAAATAAATTTAATTGTTTTAAAATTTTTTGAAAAAGTTATTTTATTTTTATAAAAGTAAAATATGTATTTCTACAACAATAGCAGAGTTACCGATGTAAATGTTGTATTCAAGATAATTATGTAGCTAACTACAAGGCGACAATTGTAGCTAACGGCATTTGTAGTCATGTAGCGGCGTAGCCGCTGTGGTCTGCATTTAAAACATAAAGATTATCGGTCATACCGATATACTTTGTGAATATAAATTAAAGGTTAAAAAATAAAACACAAGTTGGGTTACTTCTAAGTGTTTCTTACTACCCAAAGGGTTAAAACGTAACCCTATTGTTTTGGTACAATGTCTGTCCATCTGTCAGCGCCTTCTACCTCTGGAACCATAAAAGCTTGAATCTTGAAATTTTCACAAAAAATGTATTACTATGGCAACTATTTGTATCAAATTTTTTAAACAAAATAAATAAATATAAAAATAACAATAAGAGAGTACTAATTTAAACCATACTAATAACTTTTTAATTAGTAGTTTCTTTTTCATAATTCTTAAAAATATTTACACACAAAACTACTTTATTATTTGTTATTTATAAATAAACAATATAATATATATATATAATATAATGTCAAAATTTTGAGTTGTTTACATAATTGGAAAGTGTAACGATATATCGCGTAATAGTGTCTTAAAGTAAGTAAAAATTTTACTCCCCTGTTGAATTCACACCGTACCCGTATGTGTGAAGACATTTATAGCCACGTTTTTGACATTTGGAGAGTTGGCTATCTATGTAATCAATGGAAAAAAGCAATTGATAGCTATCACACTGCTAAACATTCGTCAAACTTTCATACTTGGCATTGACGGAGAGGTACTGATTGTGAAAACGCGCATAAGAAAATCTGTGTTTCAACTTTTTGTCAGTTGAATAAGGCGACGTACATACAATGTAACGAAAAATACGATATTTCTTTTAGATTCTAACGGTTTTTAACTTTCGAAAAATGAATGAAAAAAAAGCGCCAAAAATATACACTCCAAGGGAGAATCACTGATATAACCAAGCGTTGCATGTGTTTTGCTCGCAACTGTATATTACTGTATGTTGTAAAACCGTTCTAAGTTAAAAATTATTTTATTTTCATCGGTCTGTATTTTCAGTAAAAAATTTTAACTTTGAAATACATATGCAGTATTTAATTTCTGTGCCATTTCAATACTTTTGTTGGAATTGCCTTTTAGTGTTGGAACTTTTAGACGCCAAAATTCATTTTATTTATTTTTATTACAAGTGGATATCGATGTACTGCGCAGATACAGTAGAGAAATTATTTACACATTCATTCGATAAAATCAACAATCATTAGCACTTCAATACGCGAGTTTGTTGATACGTTTGTAAGACGTTCATTCATTTTCTCATCTTTAAAATTCTTTTTCCCTTATTTTCATCATAAAGATTTTATTACGAACACAAGTACTGCGCACATAATAGAAATAAAGAAATAATAGAAATAAATGAATTTATTACGAAAATATGAATTAAAATCAATTGAAGACTGATATTTAATTGTTTGGAGTTTAATGTTGTGAATACAAAAAAAAAAGGAAAAAATTGTGCTGACAGCGCTGATGATACAATTAAATTGTGGCATATTTGGATTTTGTCACGGGAGTAGACAAGATTTATAAATAAAACTACAACGACAACAACACAAAAAACAACAACTGCAATAAAAAACGTTTAGAACGTATTTTTTCAATAATTGTTTGCAAAATTCACAAAATTGAAAGACAATAAAGAACGAAAAATAATATATTTTGTGGTTATGTTATTTTTAATTTTCTCCTTTTTATTGGCAACACACAACATTACAAATAAATTTTAATTCGTGTATTTAAAATAACACAAATCAAATTGCCATGAGCACAATGGGCATCTCTACAGATCCTGGACTTTTGGACGTTGAATTGCCTCGCACTCTAATTGAATCGCCATCAGTTTCGACATTTTTACCTGAAGAAGAGGCCTCCATTTGTCCCTTACTTTCGTCCAATACAAATGGCACCACAACACCATTAACTTTTTCCCATCCGCTAACACCGTGCATTGACAATGACAACGACAGCAATACTTCGGCAAATCTTTGTAATGAAGATGCCAAGGTCGAAACAAGTTCATCCTCAGGCAGCAGTTCAGGCATTGGAATGAGTGTTCCGGATGAAACATCAACGACTCTTTTTAACAAACACTCGTACAAACATCTGCAAAAAAATAACTCATCAGTTCAGGTAATTAAAACTTTGTAGAATTATCAGTATATTTTCGAAAACAGATTTTTTGCACAGTGGCTATTTAATAAAATAAAGAGGAGTATAGTTAACATAATTTTTTTATTTACTTCTTTTTATTAAAATAACGATTCAATTAGACCAATTTGAATAAATTAATTAATTTATAAATATATTGTTGTTTACATTTATCAGCTGATAGTGTGACCATATTTCAATAGAAAAAAAAAAACACTTGCTGTTAAAAAAATTGTTTATTTAAAGAAAAAATTTGGAACTTAAATAATAGGTGCGATCCCGTACTTTTTGGGAAAAGTTCGGTAAAATGAGAGAAAAGCAAAATAAACTCTCTTAGAGACAAAAATGCCCAACTTTGTATCTCAAAACGTGATGTCAAAATGTTTTGCATGCATTCGCACATAATAAAAAATTTCTTTCTAATAATTTATGAAAAAACTTTTAAATAATAGTTTTTGTGAGCCTAAAAACATACATACATATATTTTTTTAATTTCGTTTGTTTATTATCAAATATTTGTTTGTTTTGTATTTTCACAATCAACCCGAAGAAAAAGTTTGGGCTGTTTGGTGCAAGAAGAAGAAGAATAAAATTATGTAAATTTTATGCGTCTGTCTATTATGGGTCAAATGATATGCTATATGCAACAAAATACGTCTTTTATGGAGACACTGTTTAATTTAAACCCAATTCGGTTTAAGAAGAAGCACGATTGAACAAACACACAGATTAGTAAATGTAGAAAAAAGGCTTTCGAAGATAGAAAATATTGTTCTGCCCTTTTCATAGACGTTTCTTCAACGTTCGACAAAGTTTGTCACGAACGCCTAGCTGCCTTCATAGCTGCCGTCTGTAAAAACCTTTCTCCAAAAGTTTATCTTTTGGAGAAAGTGCTCCTTGCTGATCACTTCCTGAACTCGTAGACTCAAGCTCAGACAAAATATATTTAAACGAAATTTTTTTTGAAAGCTGTAGAATTAATCATAAATATTTCATTAAACATACATATACTTATTTAAATTTCTTTGTTTTAAATTACTCCGTATCATTCATCTGCAACACATCTTCAGATCACCGCAAAACTCTTCTTTCCACCCGCATGTCTTAGCAATCATCGTCACTACTAACCTTAAAATATTGTATCCATATTTTTTCCGCGCTTGGTATTTTATTATTTTTTACTTTTAAAAGAGTATTTTTGTGTTAAAAATGTCTTTTTTTTACCAACAGCTGACACAAAATTAACCCAGATTTAATCAAAACAGAGATGTTAATTCGATTCGCGGAAAGCTTATACCGCAGGAATGAATAATTGCAATGTGCATATCGATCGATGTTTCTTTCCGTTGAATTTTCCGTTCCGTGCGGAATCAATAATTATACCCATTGTATTGTTAAAGGTTCTTCACAATATACAAAAATTTAAAATTATTAAGAAGTTGGAAGAATTACATTACATACAACAAATGCAGATAATGCGAAAAATATTTACGAGTATTTCGTCAAAGTAGCGCTTTCAAGTAGGAATTTGTCATATACATACATATGTATATAAATCGGGAGTATTCACTCTGTTAAAAACTTACTTAAGGCCAAGATTCACTATCTTACACAATCGTACGATTTATGTTATAAAAACAACAGGGACGAACTTCACACAGTACAATGAATTCGTCAACAAAAATTTCACGACTATAACACAATGAGTACGTTTTCTCTGGACATTTTTACATCCTTTAGTACCAGATTATATCAACATTCATAGTTTTTCACTTTCTCAATGATAGTTTCACTATTATGCATTTTTATATATGCATGTATGTATGTTCATAAATTATGAAAAAATTAAACCAAATTTCATAAACTAATTTATAAATAAATTTTTGTTTACATTTAGCAACTGAGAGTGTGACCATATTTAAGCAGAAAAAACCATAATTTGAAAGGGATAAATATTAGAAAAAAATACATTTAAAACACCATATCCAAACAAAAAAAAATGTATTTGAATTGTATACTACAAATAAAGAAGAAAATAATTCTTTAAATAAAAAGTAACTTTATTTACTAAAAAACTTGAAAATTTGAAAAGGAAAATGGTCACTATGCATGAAATAGCAATAAACCTGTGGCAGAGTTCGTAAACGAACTGATTGAGTGCATTTCAATAAACACAAATGTATTTAATTTTTTTCGACTAATATTCAAAACGAAAAAGTCGTCGTTCGTCCAAGTTGTGTTTATAGCATTAATCACAAAAAAATCTGATAGAATTAAAAAAATCGTTTCAAATAGATTTTGTAAATCTAATCGCTTGGAGTAAAATAATTTATGAATCATTTCAAAAGGTTATCAAATCGTACAGACATGTCAAGAAGTCTGTCACACACATACACTGACAGATCATACGATTGAGTAGCATAGTGAATCAATAATTGCCTTTAACATCAAGTATAATTATTCACTGGGTTATGGTATGTCTATTAAAACAAATTACACACAAACATTTAAGTATTTAGTTAATCATATTAAATATTTGTAATAGTAATCTTTTCAAGTTTTTTTTTTCGCGAGTATGCTTACAAATAAGTGTTGCAGATCCCCAGAGCAGAGCAGACATTTAATCTCTTAAAATCGTTTCGTGCCAGAATCTTAAGGCGTGTAATTAAATACAATGGAATTTCAGTAAATTGCGAACTGTTCGTTTGTTGTGCTACATAAATACAGTGTTGTCAGATTAGGTAGATTTATCCCCGAATTCGGGATTTTTATTTACTAATGGGGATAACAATTTTGGTTTGAGAATTGGGAAATTCGTGGAGGATAATTCCAATATTTTGGGGATTCATATTTTGATTTTATGTACTTTTTGCATCATTGTAGTTTTATAATTATTTCAATTGTTCGTTATTTAAAATTTTAAGACTCTGATAAATGAAGATTAAAAAAACGCAACGAAAATAATTTAAGCAATAAAAGTTAATTCATTGCATTTACCCTTGATGAAATGTATCTTGCTTACGATTTTAGGAAAGAATTCAAATCTGCAGATGATCCACTGTCATTTAAATTTAAAAATTTTATGTATAAAAAATTTATTGCACAAAATGTTAAACGTTACCAATCAATTTTTCAAAAAAAAATTTTTTCTCCGTGTATTACAATTGATAAAAAACAATGTTTTAAGAAACGTATTGACATCACATTTAAGAAAAATGTAATTAAAAAGATGGGGCAAAAGTTTATACTTTTCAAGATGTAGCGGAAACAACCCCTTATTTCTAGACATTGCTTTGCATACCAACTACCAAGCTTGTATTTTTTCGGCAAAGAAGCCAATAAAATCTTAAATAAGAAATAAATTGCAAAACTAGTTGCTCGGATCTTTGTTGAAAAATAATATATGAACGTGTTTAAATTAATGAAATTTGTTACAACAGATCCATTCCCAGAAATAATGAGATAAAAACTCAATCAACTTATAGATTTTATTACAATTAAAATATACAGTGTAAAGTATTTATGTGTTAATTTAAATGAAAATAGTATTCTCTTTAGTGAGGTAATTTAACGAACAATATAATTTTTTGGGGGGATTTTGGGGATGAAAATTTTTAAATTGGGGATGGGTCTCTGGGAACCCTGCATAAATGATAAATAAAAAATGAATACTGTAGTTATAAAGTTTTTTTAATATTTAAAATTTAATTTGTTTTTTTTTTTTTTACTAGGATTCAAATGGCCATGGAATTAATGGAAATCTACAACTTACAAATAACACACCGTCATTTGTATCTTGGAACTGGCCTCTAATACGCAAGGGTACTTTTTTTGTCTTCATGTCCAGTTTGCTGGCAATGTGTGCAGCTGTGGTGGCCATGATTATTATGCTACCGAAAACCTGCAATCCCAAGTAAATACTTTTTTAAACAACACTGCAGCCATACCTATTAGCTCGTATTTAAAATTTAAAATTTCTTTTCAGAACTGCTTGGTATCGTGGAAGTGTTTTCTATGAAATTTTCCCGGCTAGTTTTCAAGACTCTGATAATGATGGCATTGGCGATTTGCGTGGTATTGTGAAAAGTACTGACTATCTAAAGACACTGGGTGTTTCAGCTATACGCCTTAATTCTATATTTCCATCTTCTGAATACCCAGATAATTATGAAAATATAACATCTCTTATGGAAATTGCACACGTCTTGGGTACTTTTGATGACATGCGTCAACTTAGTCAATCACTACATGCCCGTAATATATCTTTGATATTAGACATCCCATTGTTTCCGATTTTAAGAGAGTTGGGTAAATCTGATGGAGCCGAAATGGGTAAGGTCTTAGCAAGTACACAAATAAACAACTCTGGAGTAGAGTCATCTTCAACAACAGCAAGACCAGTTATTACTAAGAATTCTATAACACAGGCTCTGAAACACTGGGTAAAAATAGGTGTCGATGGTTTTTACATCAAGGGTCTTGAGAAGTTTAATGATCTTGGGGACTTATCGTATCATTTGGCAGAGTGGAAAGATATAATTGGGCCAAATCGTGTATTAATTGTGAATGAGAAAATATTTGTGAAGCTGCAAGGAACGCAAAGAAAATTAGCAATTACACATGTTGACTTGGTCGATGTTCATTTGGATATATTCAATGGTACCGAACAAATGGAAAGACGTATAAATTCCATATTAACTTCCGATTTAGGGCCCACTGATTCGGGTTTATGGATTCATTGGTCGTTGGCCGGTGTAGACAAGCAACGTCTAACAAGTATTAAACAAAATGCCAATTATACTCTAGCGTCCACCATTATGCAGTTAATGCTGCCAGGAACTCCCAATATTTTTTATGGTGATGAAGTTGCTCTACAAGCTGCTAACGATCTTTTGATTGAACACAACGAAACTAAACACCTGCATCATTTGGCCACCATGCAATGGCCACTTAACTTTACCCATCAATTTACAAATCGCGAAACACTTCCCTGGCTGCCTAAATCCTCTCCAGCCAATTTGGACTCATTTACACTCATTTCAAAAATGATTCATTTACGAGATCGTTCTCCATCTATTTACAAAAATTCCATTTGTAAAGCGGAGAGCATTCTTCCCAATACCGTAATACGACGCAGTAACGATGATATCCTAATTGTAGAACGCACATATCCACGTCGCAATACTTTTGTGTCTGTCACTAATTTCGGCCTGAAGCGTTTGACCATGGATATGACATCAATGTATTATAGCGGTCATATTTTGCTAGGTTATGCCGAGAGCGATAAGATATATTTTGGAGATTTCAAAATCGGTCCAACTGAAAGCATTGTGGTAAGATTGGATAAATAAGGAGAAATGTAAGATTCCAGAATTGTACCACCGTCAAAAGTACTTAAAATTGTTACGAATTATTACTTGCAATTGACAAACAAATTTCAGTTATTTTTTTTAATAAAATTGTATTTTAATAAAAAAGAATTCAATAAACGTTGAACAAAAAAATGTTTTTTTTTATTAAGGGTGTCCTAAAATAGACGCAAGGTTTTATTCAAATAATAATCAAATTTGTAGATTGCTATGGTACTATTGAATCATACAGTACCCAGGATCATTTTATGTATGGAACAGTATGGCATACATAGTTTTTTGACTTAAAAAACCCTTGGTTCTGTTAAATCACACGACCAAGGAGACGGATCAGCGAAACAATACGACCAGAAAATATCCTATGAAGTTATTGAATTGTTTAACAGGTCATAGAGCATGCATCCTTATTAAATCATTGGCATCCACATCAATATCATCTAATTTAAGCAGAAGGAGTTCCGTTATTATATTGCGATAACGAAGACCAGAAACAATCACTACTTTGCAAGCCTTTTCTTTAGAAAAATAATGTTTCTGAAAATTGTTACGCATTTCGCATTCATTTTTCACGTCTTATGGGCCACCCTTTAATTTTAAATTAATTTAAACAGACTTGCTATTTTTGAAAGCATCAAACCACTAGACTGAGAATATACTTAAAATATTTAAAATTATAACTCGTTCTGGAACCGTTAATTAAATGCACTATATATTATTTAATATTATTTTTTTATAAAAAAAAACAACTAATAAATACTTATATATAAGAAATTGTTAATAAACTTTTGTAAATCTGTCTACCTAAGGCCGATAGTCTATGTAGCTAGTGCTTCTTGAATTGTGATTAGATTTATAATTAATTGTGAATCCCATAATTAAAAGTAATAATCGGCTCTATTCCCGTTGGCGTTGTAGTTAGAAAACGAAATAAAAACGATAATTTGGTATGACCGTTGGAGTTAACGACATTCGTCGTAAATATATCGGTATTCTCTATTTTGAAACGAAGATCGAAACGACAATAAATCATTCGTTCTCTGTCGTCATCATTGTATGAAGCGAAACTCAAACGACTACAAGAAAAAAAATATCAATGAAAAAAAGTACATTAAGGCAGTTCGAAATTTTAGTTTCTTAAATGGAAAAACATACCGCTTGTGATTTTTGAAGAGAAACTGCCGAGAAATTAAATCCGTTTGGGCCTTCAGTTCTTGATGGAGAAGCTTGGCATAAAATAAGTAAAGCTAAATTAGGAGAAAATATCCATTAAAATGTATTTTATTAAAATAATTCAATATAGAAAGGATGCTCTGAATCGAGAGCGAGAGGTGCGATTTTCACTATTGGAGGAAGCGGTGAAAAACAAATTAACCCGAAAGGAAACGTAGTGGTATTCGCCGACCATGAAGAAGTTAGATCGCTACTAATAGAGTTTCGTACCTAGAATCTGGGATCGCAAAAATGTTAACGTTCTGTCGTAGCACCTTCCGACGTATCCATTATTTAACATCATCACTTGAACTTGAAAAATAACATTCAATACTCGCCATATTTTCAGAAATTTACAAAAATGTCATTAATAATAACACGAAAAAATGCAGTGCTGCCACACTTCATTAATTTTTCTTGGTGGTTAAATTTGTAAGGGCCGATGTTGATTTTGAACAAAACACAAATTATTATCATTTCTTTTTATTTTGATAATATTCGTATGTTTCAATAATGTATGTAACAAAAATGGTCACCGCGACGTCGGGGGCACACCTCCACCCGATGCGCAAAATTTTCGATGACGTTGAGCCTTAATTGAGGTTCTATGCCGTTGATGTGACGAATTATCTCATCCTTTAGCTCTTGAATTGTTGCTGGCTTATCGACGTACAAATTTTCTTTCAAATAACCCCAAAGAAAGAAGTCCAACGGTGTCAAATCACATGATCTTGGCGGCCAATTGATATCGCCACCACGTGAGATAACACGGCCATTGAATTTGTCGCGCAAAAGAGCCATTGTTTCGTTAGCTGCGTGGCAAGTGGTACCGTCCTGTTAAAACCACATATCGTCCACATTCATATCTTCCAATTCGGGCCATAAAAAGTTCGTTATCATCAACAAACACCATTCACAGTAACTGCCTGACCGGCCTCATTTTGGAAAAAAATAGGCCCGATGATGCCTCCAACCCATAAACCGCAACAAATAGTCCCTCTTTGTCAATCACTCTTGGATTATAATTTGCCCAAATGCGGCAATTCTGCTTATTGACGAATCCACTGAGGTGAAAATGTGCCTCATCACTGAAGATGATTTTCTTCGAAAATTGATCATCCAACGTTGCTATTTCTTGCCACCATTCTAACCATTGCTCCATTGTGTATCTTTCCATGGTTCAAATTGAGCTAGTCTGAAATTGAGAAATGTCAAATTAAATGGAGAAAAAAACTTGACATTTAGGTATGGTTGACATTCAACATCGGCCCTTAAAATTAAACCACCCGATATTTCAAGAATACGAATATAGGAACGAAAAGACGATAAAAATGACAACGACATAGAAATGACTATTAAAATTAAACGCTAACGGGAATAGGGCAGAATAATTTATTTTCACTTTGCTTTAAGTAGTCAATGCACAAGGAAAAAACCGGCAGCAAGAAGTACAAATAAATTAGTCAAGTGCGAGTTATACTCACACACGTAGGGTTCCGTAGTATGTTCCGTACTACTTAAAAATTCAAGTTGTTAATTTTTTTATCTTACGGGACACCCTTTTATTTTAAAATTAAAGTCAATTGCAAAAATTGAATCACAATTGGAACACCATTTAAATTTGAGTAATTGTTTTTATAGCGGCCATCGTAAAACAGTTTCTATAAAAATATCAGGGGCCTACCTATTGCGGTTAAAAAAATAAGGTAATATACGTGAAAAAAATGTCACTGATGGAACACCCTTTAGTTACTAGTAATTATTACAGCGACCGAAGTACAACATCTACTGTAAACATTTCAAGATTCTACCTATTACCGTTCAAAAAATAAGGCTATTTACGTACAAATCATCTCTCTGTCAGAACACCCTTTAATTTTGTTATTTGTTATAGCGGCCACGTCAACTCTCTTTCTACGAATATATCAAAAGTCTACCTATTACGATTAAAAAAATAAGTCACTATACGTGAAGAAGATGTCACTGTTAGAACACCCTTTAATTTTTAGTAATTGTCATAACGGCCACGGCAACACATCTTCTATGCAATTTGGAAGAATCTACCTATTAGGGTTCAAAAAATATGTCGTTATACATGCAAAACACGTTACTGTCAAAAAAAACCTTTAAATTTTTGTTGTTTTTATAGGGGTCATAGTAATACACCATTTGTGAAAATTTCAAGAGTCTATCTATTATGGTTAAAAAAATAGTCAATTTTCATGCAAATCACGTCACTGTCGGCACACCCTTTAATTTTTACTATTTGTTATAGTGGCCATAGTAATACACCTCCTGTAAAAACTTCAAGAGTCTACCAATTATCGTTCAAAACTTATGCCTTATACATGCAAATCACGCCATTATCGGAGCACCCTTTAATTTTTAGGTTTATTTTTTTTAGACTTGTTTATATAGAGAACTAAGTTTTAATTACTGTCGATGCCTCCTACAGTTCAAGAAATAAACACATATTCGTGAATAACACCTCTCTACCGGAACACCCTATAAGTTTTAGTATTTGTTGATATAGCGGCAACAGCTATACATCATCTGTGAAAATTTCAAGAGTCTACCTATTACGGTTCCAGAGATAAAAGGCGCTGACAGACGGACAGACATTGTAGCGAAAACAATAGGGTAACGTTTTTACCCTTTGGGTACGGAACCCTAAAAAATTACTGAATTAAACGTAATATTTAATGATTAAAGCGACAAATTTAAATAGATGATCAATAATATGACTGCAGCCGCAATGTAGGGTGTAATTCCAGAAAAAAGACTGATGAAGAATTTCTCAGGTCAGAAAATTCATATGAATCCTTTAATATCCAAACAAAAAAAATCCTTAATCCTCTACAATATATACGAACAATTATGAGGCTACTAGTTTTTATAACTTTTGATAACTTTAGAGTCTTTCTAAGAACCGATAAAAGAATTAAGCAGCCAGAATCTTGTCTGTTTAACACAGAAGAAACAATATTTAAAATTAAATGTGCTGTTTCTCAGTATAACAATTTGCTTAGATTTTATCCACAGCACATTCTGTCACGTCTAGTCTGTTGCCTTCCACCTAGAGTACAAAGAAAATTTTATTGAAATCTGATTCAGAGGTTATCATGTAAAGGATTTTTATATATAAGTTGCCGTTTCCCATTTTTCTACGCTGAGAGTCCAAGTTTTGAAAACAGACATTCTAGATAAGAAGCTATGCAAGTTTGAAATTTTATCATGGTTGGGCCCCATTTCCCCTCTAAGTCTCGTTTTAAAAACAGATATAACCTCTTAGACTTTATAGATAGTCATCAATTAACGTTTCAAATTTTAATAAAATTGGTTCAGGCATGATCGTTTTCTCCTTTTTTCCCCTCTGTGTCCTAGTTTTAAAAACTGACATAGACTGTTGGACCTTCTAGAGAAACTTCTATCTGTGTTTCAAATTTCCTTAAAATCGGTTCAGACGCTTACCAGTGATTTACGCACAAACAAACACCCAAACTTCCAAAGAGATTTATAATATGCAAGGCTCTGAATAAAATGCAACTAAAATTTAATTTAATTTTAATTAATGAATATAAGGGGAAATTATGCACTAAAATATGCTAATATAATCCTTTAAATTTTCGAACCTCTCGGACATCTCTCGGTGTTCGATCATTCATTTATAGAAGTGTTTCTGATTCCCTATACTCGCGAGTATAGGGGTACACAATCGCCTAATCACAATAAAATAAAATGAGTTACTTGTGCAGCTTCTGAAACAAGCAGTAAATATGTTGCATATTTTTGGGTACCACTAATTTATAGTATGAGTCCATCGTGTTTGGCATAATTTAACGAATTATTTTGAAATTTTTAATTGAACTCTAATAATAATATTAATTTTTTGCAATTTTAATAACACTTTACACCGTATAGGTCGCAGAATTATTCTTTTAGTTTTTAATTTCATCTTACGTCTTGAGTACTTTCCCGCAGAGTGGAAGATCTCTTTGACTACTATGATACCTAAACCAGGAAAAGACCACACAAAAGTAGAATCATATATATAAAGCTGTTTGAGAGAATATTAATAACTAAGCTGAATCCAATTCTTAGCGCGAAAGGATGTATTCCGAACCATGAATTCGGCTTCAGAAAAAAACATTGTACGATCGAACAAACACACAGATTAGTAAATCTAATTAAAAAGAGCTTTGAAGAAAAAAATACTGTTCTGCACTTTTTATCGACGTTTCTCAAGCATTCGATAAGGTTTGGCGCGAAGGCCTTATATATAAGTTAAAACTAAACTTGGGCGTAGCATCACAACATTTACAAGACCGCATACTCAAATTGGAAAAATGGTTAAAAAAATGGAGAATAAAGGTGAATGAACAAAAATATACTCACATAACTTTCACACTGCGTAGGGACTCATCCCCTCCTATTCGCATAAATAACCAAATGATACCACAGCTTCAGACGTTAAATACCTGGGTATACATTTTGACCGTGCCTTACTTGGAAAAGTCACATAGATTTCAAGTTAACTCAAATGAAATTAAAAGCAGTACAACTTAACTGGTTTATTGGCAGAAACTCCACCCTGAGCTTAGATTGTAAACTTCTTCTGTACAAGTCGATCCTCAAACGAATTTGGTGTTATGGCATTCAGTTATGGGGCAATGTAAAAATTTCAATGGCGCCAATATAAGTTTCGACGTATGATTGCAGTTGCTCCCTGGTATATAAAAAACTCGAACATCCACAAAGACCTAAACATGCCATCAGTCAAAGCAGAAAAGTTCGCAAGGGAGTCTTACGTACGACTGGTCTTTTAAGGTTTCTACATGCACGCCATAATGAATAATCTGATAATCTGATCAGTTGCGTCGAGGTCTTCCAAGTAATTTTTTAGAGATGTTACTCTTCGAGACTTTAGTAGCTGTCTTACCCGTTTCATGCAATCTTTTAGTTTAGGTTTGAGTTCAGGAGATCTGTGTGATTGTCACTCTATTCGCATTTTTCTTTTTTTCAGCCAAGAGCCGCTCGACATCTACAGAATAAATTTGATTGTATCTACCTGATTGTCGGGTTACTGTTGCATGTTGGGCAGCTGATTTAAGGATTTTATCAAAATTAATAAGACTTTGATCCACGTCTTCTGGTGGTCTTAGCGGTATATTTTCCGAACAGTGAGTACTGAGATACTTTCTATATTTCAACCAATTAATGCTTGTGCTAGTTGTTGGTGACACAATATTTTGCTGGTTCCATATATAGACAATAGTGGGTGAATGATCTAAGGATAATTCAAATTACGCTTCACCTTTAAGCATTTCTCCCCGATTACCCTTAAGCACGCCAAAATCAATAACATCCGGAATTTTTTGCCGATCAGTAGGCCAGTAGGTGGGTTGTCCACTCGATATCACATTCAGACGCATTTTTGAAATTGTATCAAACAAAACACGGCCTTTTGGAGTTATTAGGCGTGATCCCCAAAATGTATGTTTAGCGTTGTAGTCGCCTGATGCTATGAAACAGGGACCTAGTGATTTGAAGAAGTCACTACACTGACTAACTGATACTTGAAATCTAGGAGGTGAATAAATTTAAGAAATAACAAAGTTTTGATGAAATTCTTCAAGGCAGATATTTGTTGCTTGAAGGTAATCCTCACAAAAATCACACAGTATATAATTTTTGATTCTGGCCTTTATAAGTATTGCCGATCCACCACATGCTCGTTCGCGAAGGTCCTTGGTATCATATAAAATATAGCCATTAATTTTAAAAAAGCTATTTGTTGTTAAGTGGGTCTCTGAAATCAGCATGACATCAATTTGTTGATTATTTAGAAAGTATTCGAGTTCATTTTTATGTTGGCCGTTTGCCGTTTGCGTTCCAGAAACATATTTTTAAACAGTTCATGGTTTGTTTAGTACCGCCTGCAACATCATAGATTGCATGCGTACCATTTCTTGCATCATGCTGCTCATAGAGCTCATAAAACTGTTCAACGAATGCACTAATGTCTCGATGCTTGCTTCGAGGCCATTACAGTTACCAGATGATGGTTGTTATTTAGGTTCTGGGTGCAAATTTGGAGTAGAATTATTTTTTGGTGTCGCTTTATGTACAGAAACATGATTGGTTTTTAACATATTCGCGTTGGAATCATGTTGGGTTGTTTGTTGGGCTAACTGAGGATAATGAGCATATATATATTTTTGTACATATATATATTTTTTACATTTTATACTTAAGATATGATTAATTATTGTTAGTTCAAATATATTGAAGATACAATAAATTATAATTGAAATAAAAAAAAATAAAACTGGACTGGCCTACACTCACCATTCCCAATGAAAACAGATATTTTTATGGATATATTACATAAAGAATAAAAGTTCAAAGTATATTCGAATCGAAAAATTAATGATTTTCGGTTTGGGGTCTTAAGTAAACTACCCCTTGCCCCTACCCAATTACGCCTAAAATTTATACAGTTCTTCATCTCCATAAACCAAAGGCACATACTAAATTTCATTTTGATATGTCAAACGGTAAGACCTGTACAAACTCCACAAAAATAGTGGCATACACACCAACCCACCCACCCACAGACATCATCGCGAAAGTAGTAAAAATGAATTCAGGAGACCTCAAAACATATAAATCCGTCGAAAACCCGACCTCGATTTTTTCCACATTTACTATACTGTACCTAATACTACGTATGGTAAAGTAACAATCCGAAAAAATAAAAACACAACCTAAAAGAATGTAAAAAATAGGGGTTGGAATGTTTTTCACGCTCATCTGGTGCCTTGGCAAAATTGACTTCAACAAGAACAAGGGCAGACGGATATCACTAAATTGGATATTGCACTAATTACCCACGGAATGAAAAACTTACCTATGATAAAAGGTATAAAAAATGGAAACTTTACTGGTAAACAAAAAGTATACGAACAGTTTTACCAAGAAATCTCACATTTATGTAAAAAAAACCAAAAATTCACAAAAAATCGAACCTTTTTAGAGGAGACGCATAAACGATCAAGACCCGTCCAGTGCTTTAGCTGCCAAGAATTTGGTCATACTAGGGTTTATTTTAAGCTACCCCTAATCTGCCTTGTGTGTGGCGAGCTACATGATGCAGACCAATAAGATAAAACAAAAACTAACATAAAAGTTAAAAAATGTAGCAATTGTGATGGAAATCACACTGTTAACTACAGAGGTTGTCCAGTTCATTCTATGATAAGTAAAACTTCTCATAAACTAACTACTCCTCCCATGCAACCACAATATACATATATCAAATACTAATTTTCCTCAGCTAGCCCAACGGGTTCGGGTCGAAATCCTGTCTATAACAAAATTCTGTTTTAAAAATCCTATTTTTCATAATACTGTTTTACAAAATACTGCATAATACTGTTTTGCAAAATCCTGTTTGATTGGGCGGCAACAATTTTTGTAAAAATAAAGCTAAAAAGCGCGCGCTTTTTTCTCAAATAACTGGAAAATTAGATAAAAAAAACTATTATAAATACGTAAAAAATCAATAAAAAGAAAATACATATATACATACATATCGTCTAAATATTCCTTAACAAAACCAAAAGACAATTTTAATGTGTAATCAACATAGACATATTAATAACAGCTGATCTCATTGCAGATGTTATCACTTCACCTGTGTTGTTGTTATCAGATGAAAATGTTTTGATATTGCAAGCACCATTTAACCCGTTGATAGCCACGTGTAGTTTATCAAACCATATGTTTAGTAATCGTGTCTTAGCAGTACTTTTGAAGGTAGAGATTTGCTTAAACTGTGCGAGTGGTTTGAAAGAAACTACATCAAGGGCTCATATCACTTAAAGTATCCTGGAAGCTTTTGGTCGGTTTACGATAACACTGAGAAATCCTACCCAAGAACTCAAAATAGTGTGGAAGCTTGGCATAGAAGACTAAAAACTGTTGTTGGGCGTAGAAAGTCAGGATTATACCACCTTATCACGCAGTTGGGTAATGAGGTCGTGGTAGCTGTAAATACCGTTTCAAAACGCGAGAATGGAGAAAGACGTCACACAAATTTAAAGAAAAGCGTACACAAACATTGAAAGAGTTAGAAGAAAAAGGTGTGAATTAAGTCGTACAGGCTACCTAAAGCGAATTTCAAAAAATGTTGTACTAATTTAAGTTTATAAATTGCATTGAAATTAATTTTTTGTTAAATACCGCAACACCCGTAGTTTAAATACCTTGCTATACATACATGTTGATCGACGCTTAACCTGGAAAAGTCTCATAGAAGCAAAATTAACACAAATGAAGTTAAAAACAGTGCAACTACATTGACTTATCGGTAGAAACTCCACCCTAAGCTTAGATTACAACCTTCTACTTTATAATTCAATCCTTAAGCCAATCTGGTGCCGTGGTATTCTGTTATGGGGTACTGCCTCAGCTTCTAACATAGACAAAATTCAAAGGCGCCAAAATAATATTTTACGAATGATTACAGTCGCACCTAGAAAACACTTAATTTCAATTTTAGCAAAAATTCAAAAAGTTAGCAACAAATTTAATATTTAGAAAAAAAATTTATTAAAACAAAATTTGAATGAATAAAAATTGAAATTAACCAAAACACAAAAAAACTAAATATTTAAAAAATCAGAAACTCACAAAAAAAATAAACTGAAATTAAAAATGAAAAGCTTTGATTTCTGCTAGGCTTTTTGCCAATATTCACTTTTCTCTAGCCAATTATAATTTATTTAAATAGAAATAATAAAAACACAACTTTTGTAAATTAATACAAAAAGCTGTAAGGTACAGCTTAATTGTTTTTTATAAAACGATAGGAAAATCACAAGTTAATTTGTTGTAAATAAAGCATTAAATTACAAAAGAATCTATAAAATGAAAAGAATCAAATTTATTCGAATAATAAATAATAACGACATTGGCACATTTTAAAATGAAATTTTTTAAATATTAGATTAAAAATAAAACAGTCGAACAAAGACTTAATTAATAAAAGAATAAAAAATTAAAATTAAAAAATAACAGTAATATTAAATACACTTTGCATTGATTTATAAACGAAGACTGTTGTGACCTTAATAATTCGACTCGCACTGTCTGTGGATTTTTAAATCACATTAGTACACACATCTAAAGCAAGCCATAGACTATGTGACCGTTGGTACAACTTGAATAGGTTGTACACGAGATTGCAACGTTTGTTGGCTTGTTGTCTTAGGTTGTGTGTCGCTTGTACGAAAGATCAAAAAGCGTTGATTTTCTGTAATGTGTGTTCTGTGTACCTGTCGCGTACTATGTTATGTAGTATTTGTGTTTATTGATGTTGTGACCACCTTGCAGTTAATATTCAGTGTAAATATTACTTGTGGACGTCTTCAATTATAGCATACGCGAGAATATTGAACGGCATCTTATTTTGAGAGAACAACAACTACATATTTGTGTGCACCTCTGAATAATCTTTATTACCAATTTATCCAATGATCAAATAGGAGATTATCTTCTTGGATTTCGGCTGTAGTTTAAGTTGCAGAAAAACTTCAAAAGAAGCAAGACAAATGTCAATGTAAGCACGAGAATAAATAGTTAACGAAAATAATGTTTACTCATCTTTTAACAACTTTCAGCTCTTGAAATTGGTATTGTCGAATGCGATTTTAATTTTCATTGATATGCATATGGGTTGTACAAATTTCTATTATTTATATTGAATTTAAAAATGAAATAAAATTATATTTGGTACTGTTTTAAAAGGTAAATAGTACCAAATTAAATTACAAAAACAATTGCAAATGACAAAAATTTTAAAAATTTGCGACTGAAATAGAAAATAATTTGTTTTCCATTACTAGAAATACACTGTAGAACAAATTCAAGTTAGCAAAAGTTAGGTCGGTTCTGAGAGTGAGAGGTGAAAATAGTGGCTAAATTAGAAGACCCGTATCGCGGCGTTTTTTTTTTTTTGTGATCGAATTTTTTTTTTTTTTTGTCGAAGGTCGATTAAAAAAAATCGAAATAACATAAACAAACGCCTCGATACGGGTCTTCTAATTTAGCCTCTACTTTCACCCTGACTTGACTTTGTTCCACAGTGATGTTTTAGCAAAAGCACTAAAATAATCGCTTTTCCATCCATGGCTAAAATGAAAATCAAATCACAATAAATAGCTAACCAATGCTAAATACTTTTCAAAAGTAAAAGCAAAATAAACAGACTGCTTTTTTAATATGGCAAATTAAGAATATTCGCAGTTGCCAAAATTAAAAAAAAAAAATTGTAAGAATGCAATATTCGGCCATGCCGAATCTTTTATACCCTTCACCATTGTAATGTTAAATATTGCCTTACACTGTTATGTTATCCAAATTCCTCTAAAGAAAGTTAACTCAAAATTTTAAAATTTTAAGTAAAGGCAAAAAACTCTTTTTTAATATACTTTCATATCAAGAAGAGCGATAAAACGGTATTTCTTTGGCGAAAGAGTAGAGAAAATGATGTAAAAGTTTTACAGTGCGTAGATGTGGCCACTGTACATCGATTTGAAAATTGAAAAATTTTTAGTGGACTCTGTGTGTATGCCACTATTTTTGTTGAGTTTATACAGGTCATACCGTTTGACATATCAAAATGAAATTTAGTATGTGACTTTGGTATATGGAGATAAAGAGCTGCATAATTTTTTTGGCATAATCGGAAGGGGCAAGGGGTAGTTTGCTTAACATCCCAATCAGAAAATAATTAATTTTTTCGATTTGAATATACTTTGCACTTATATTCTTTATATAATATTAAAATATCAGTTTCCATTTGGTATGGTGTGTGTAGGCCACTCCAGATTTATTTTTTTTTTTGTAATTTTGGGAGGAAATGTCCTTTTTAGTGAAACTTGAAACTTTTTAATTATTAGTAGTTTTAGTGCTTTTATGTGAATTATCGGGTTTTAATCAAATTTTAAGTTTTAATCGGAATAAAAATTTTAGGAAAAATTATAAGTGAAATTTTGATGGAAATGTTATACCTTAGTGAAATTTTGACTAGTGATATTCTGATTTTACGTTAATCTAGATTTATTTCCGAATTTTCGGTTTTTAAAACAACAATAACCAAGTACAGAAAAACAACTAAAATATGTGAAAAACATACGTTCACGCATAGAAATATGAGGCTATAGACTATTGCGACTGTTTTGCAATAGCAAAATTTTTGAAACTATGACTGAAAGATTGATGTTGATGTTGTTGTACCTTTATAATGTTGTTGTACCTTATAATCAAGACATTACCAAATTTTGTCATAAACTCTAGACTTCACTCATTTGATCAAAATTTCGCCAGAAGTCGAAAATATGTCGAATTTTTCGATGGATTTTAATAAAATTTTGTGAGAAGGTACCTCTGTTTCTTACTTCAAATATAGGATACTTTTGTGTCCGCAAAAATATCTCATTTCTAAGAGAGTTTATTTTTAAAAGCGGGATATTGTAAAATTCTACAATAATTTTAGAATTTAATATAAATTTTAGAATTTTATCCAGGGATGGGAACCTCCATATAAAGAAAGAAAAAAACCAACTTTAGAATAATAGTTTATCTTTTTGTCAGAATTTTTTCTCTCTCAATAGTAATATTAAAATATAACAACATATAGCATGATATAAAAATTATTATATCATGATATATAGTATAAATTTAGTATTAACTTTTAAAATGTATGCCATATAAATTGTACTAGTTTATTGGCCCTAAGGGCTTAACAACTTTTTAATAAATATAAATAAAATAAATAATATATAAATAAACCATAACTGAAGCGCTATAAAAGTAAGTTTTAAAATTTGATGTGGATTACTTTCAAAGCAAAAACGGAATATATTGTAAAGACGGTAACGAAGTGGGGGGCTCAGCTAGTCATCAATAGATTTGAACTAAGAATAAGTACTCAATCTTAAGTCTAAAATAAAAATTAAGTACTTTTAGCTGCTTCGTGCATTGTTTTAGTCTGTTTTTAAGTTGAGGAGATCTGTGTGATTGCCACTCTCTGCAAACTATTCTTTCTTAACTCAAGAGCCGATCAACTAAAGAACAAATTTGATTTTACTTGATTTATTTTGTTGTTACTGTTGCATGTTGGGCAGCTAATCTTCTGATGTCCTCAGCAGTATATTTTCCAGGCAATAAGTGATAAAATATTTTCTGTATTTCAACCAATTTATGCCTTTTCATTGGTAATACAATCTCTTGTTGGTTAAAAATATAAATAATAGTGGGCGAATGATCTGAAGATGCCTCAACTCATTTTTCTTAAATCAATAACGTCAGGTATCTTTTGCCGATAAAAAGCCCAATAGGTAGGTTGTCCACTCGGGATCACATTCCGACGCATTTTTTTAGAAACCACGACCTTTTGGTGTAAAACGTATGTTTAGGGTTGTGGGCGCCTGATGCTCTGAAATAGGGACCTATTGATTTGTAGAAATCGCTATACTGACTCTCTGATATATTGGAGGTGAATAAATCGAAATAACTAAGTTTTGATAAAATTTTTCAATGCAGATGCTTGTTGCTTTTTTTTGGACCAGCACTCAGGCGATGACCTCTACTGTGCCAGAAGTAGGAAATTAGGTTATGGGAAGAAGGAAAAAGAGAGTAGTGTTTGTGGACATTCGATTTGAATGTTTCTACATTGAAAGTGACAGGAATGACCTCTGGAGGAAGTTTATTCCACATACGAACCGTTCTGCTCAAAAACGAATTTTCTCTGTAATGCGTAGTGCGATTCACTGACCCTTCGACCAAAAATGAATGCGCTCTAAACGAAAAGCGTGTTAAACGTAAAAATGTGCGGGTATCGGGAACAAGTTCCCTAATTTCATCAGAGCACATACCATTGTAGTAACGATTAAACAGTGATATACATCCCACATTACGTCTATGCTCATATAAATTAATGAGCTTCTTGGCCCTCTATTGCACGCGGTCGAGCAGCTCCAAAATAGGCTTTGGCTCGCCGGCCCATAAATGAGAGTTGTACTCCATTTTCGGCCGGATATAGGTGGTATAAATAGTAAAAAGATCAGATGGAGTGAAGTATATTTTACACCGTTTTAGGAAACCAAGGCACTTGATAGCTTCTTTAGAGACTTGAAAAATGTGTTTAGTCCATCGAACATCACATTGGATTTTCATGCCAAGAACATCAAGAGCTTCCGATTCCTTAATATCTATATAACCCATAATAACTGATGAAGCATGCAACATTGAGTCTTACGGGCATTAAAATCAACTCTATTCACACGACCCCATTCGGATATAGTTGTGAGATCGTGATTGAGCGTATCATTCATGCTTAGCCTTTTCGACCGCACCTCCAACTGGTTCGGTCTATTACTTAATGCATACAAATGGCAAATGGTGCTGTCATCTGCGAAAGAGTAGGTAGGGTTGAAAGTTTGACAAAGAAGGTTATTTAGAAAAATAAGAAATAGGGTATGAGAAAGAACAGAGTCTTGGGGTACCCTTAATTAATCTTGAACTAGTTTGATGAAATCCCATCTATAACAACATAGAGCGATTACTGAGAAAACTCGATATAAATCGGGAGAAGTAATCACCGACACCAAAAGCAATGAGTTTTCAGTTTGCCTTTCGAATTATCTAGAGCCACCACCTTACTTTCGCCGAAATGATTTTTCTGAAAGGAAAGCTAGCAAGTCACCTGTAGAGCGCCCCCTACGAAAACCATACTGTCGGTCGCTGTGTAAACTGTTGGACTCCAGATACCTCACAAGATGAAAGTTAATTATACTTTCCATCACTTTAGAAAGTGAAGAACGAAATGCTATTGGGCGGTAATAAAATGCTATTGGGGATCGGCCAACATTAGCAACCTTCCAACATTTTTGAAATTCACCAGCATGATGCAAAGTGCTGAAAGAAATCACAAAGTAAATGATGTTTAATTCGAGCCTTTATTAGTAATGCTAAACCGCCACATGCTCTGCCACAGGGGGAATTTAGTGCCATATAATATGTAGCCATTGATTAAAAAAAGCTATTTGTTGTTAAGTAAGTTTCTAAATACAGCACGATTATGATCAATTTGTTGGTTCTTAGGGAAATAGAGTGAGTTAATTTTTGTGTTGGCGCAAGCCGTTTGCTTTTAAGAAACATATTTTCAAACAGTTGCACTACCTGCAACATTATAGATTGCAGCTTTAGCATTTCTTGCAACTATAGTTAAGGCGTGGTGTTTTAATTTCGGGTGAAAAACTGGGTTAAAACTTGTTGTTTTTAACATGTTAAGTCTAAATAAAAAAATTTATTGAATAATTTTTATAATACTTATGATTAAAGGCCCCAACAGAATAAGGTTGTATATGCCGTTTTACAGTTATTATATTTATATTATAATTGTACAAATGAAATTGGAAAAGATATATAACCTAAATCACTATGGAGAAGTGCATATAAAACTCAGCAACGTCAAATATTGCTATGATACTTGCTTCACCTAAAATTGGGTTAAGTTTAAATAACCATAAATAAATGTGGAGTGAGACCAAACCTTTCCAAGGAAGAAAAACAAGAAAGAGCCTGCTGGCTACATAAAAGGAAGACAAGTACACGTTGGTTTATTTATCTCCTAGGCAGTTTAACGATCATTAAAACTAAAAAAAAAAGTTTGACTTCAATAATGTAATTTCTTTTATGTAATACTGTACAGTGGTTTAAAAACGATTTATTTTGCAAATAATTCGGTAGCCCAGGAACCACTAAAGGGTGAAGGAGGGCTTGGGGGTAAGCCCCAAAACTTGGGTACCTCGGGCATATAAATTTTTTGAAATGCATTAAAAAGTTAACTTAGAACTGAAATGAATAAATATATATATTCTGTGTTTATTATTGCGCTATTCTTTAGATTGACACATAATGTTTTTTTAATATTTTGCATTTTTACATAGAGAATGACAAAAAAGCCATTAATAGGCAAGGTTTGTGGATTAATGTTTCGAAAAATTGTTTTTTTCTTTTCGCGCTGTATTTTTTACTGTTATTTACCTTAAAAACCAATTATGAATTTTACCTGGATTTGGAATAATTTCTCATATTATTAGTCAAGAGTCTGGAAAAAAGGAAACCTTTGGTGCTTTAGGAATAATTTATGCAATATTAGCTATTGGATTACTAGGATTTATTGTTTGAGCTCATCATCTTCATAAATTGTTTTTTGGGAAATAAATTATAGAATTAAATTTAATTTTACATAATTTCTGATCGGACTGAGATATCCTTACAATATTTTAAACTGACATACAGAGACAGCTTGTAAACAAGTCGTAATAAAATTTTTCTTTTTAACACCTGAATTTCTAAAACGGAAATGATAAGTTTCCAAAAGTTGGGTTTTCTTACAAAAGTGATTACCCTGCGCTTATTAAGCTGGAGTCAACCATTTTGTTTGGAAAAAAACTGTTTTTATATGTAGTTTTACATTTCTCTCAGAGAGTGAGAGAAGCGATTTTGTCCACACAACTCTCAGCTTGAATTGGTTTAATTTTAATTTTTGTCCGGATAAAATATAACTGAGTTGCCGGAAAATATATTTCTTCAAGAAAAACCTGAATTTCTTCAAGAAAAACATGCAATTGGGCATTTGTTTTGATTACTTGAAATTAAAAAATAATAAGTTTTAATAAACAAAATTTTAAATTAATAAAAATACGCAATTATACACCAATTTATTTATAATCAATTGTTGCTTTGTTGTCACGTTCTAAAATTAATATGATTTGTTTACTTATGTATTTCATATGGCAGCTTTGTTTGTCCGGATACATTTTTCTAAATGAGTGATTCGTGCTGCAGAAAACTCTCAGTAGAAAATTATTGTCTAAAAAAAAATTTTGTCCGCACAAATTAGGTGAATCCAGCTTTAACCAAGGGGCTGTAAACTTCTTTTTGGAGTATGCAGCGAACAATTAAAGCTTTCAAATTTTGTTTGCTTTATTTTTAATCGGTGCTTTGCACTCCGAAGAAGTTTAAAATAAATTTAGCTGTGTTTGGACAGGGCGAGAAGGACAACCGTTACAATTTTTAAACCATCTTTTCTTTTATTCGTATTTGCTATAGCAACTTATAAGTTGCCTTTAAAATAGTTTACAAAAATTACTAGTACCGATGTAAGTTTAAATTATATAAGCAAAAAAAAAACAAACCACCACCACCTGATAAAAAGGTTAGTTTTTGCATTTTCCCAATTCCCGCTATCAGAGCAACACTTACTACTATTTTATTTATCAAGAGTGAAGCGGATATCTTAAAATAATAATCTGGCGCAAATTCCATAATTCTCCTAACTAAAATAATCGCTAAAATTCTTAAATAAATATTTTGACATTTTTAGTTTTAACTGTTCTTAAATTATGTTAAAAGCTAAAAAATGTAAAATTGTGTAAGGTTACACGTTATTTTTTGTACGCATTTTTAGAATTTTAGCGATAGCTTTAGCTACGAGAATTTCAGAATATGGTACCTGATCATAAATAAGTATATCACGTCAAAAATACTAAGTTAAGATCGGCCAGAAATTACGAATTACGTCCGCAACTTTACTCTGTAAAATTTTATTAAGATATTGTTAGTGGTTCATAAGCTACCAACTTGTATCCAAAATAAAACTCTTTTAAACCACTGTGTACTGCAACTTTAAATAAAGCGTTTGGCACTTTGTTTAGTTCAAAGTACTTTTTAAAAAGTATCCACTTTGAAGCTACTCAAATGCCCCATATAAAAAGACCAAAACTTTTTCTTTCGAAAACGCACGTACAACATGTGTTGTGTGTAAATGATGAGAGAGAAGCCGCAGTTGCGTTAAACAACAGATGCCGTTAGCTCCAGGTAAAAACCCCAAACATGATCGCTATACACTGCAAGTGCGGTGGCATTGGTCAGTTGAATTGGAAACATAGTTGAGAGAGCATTAAAGAAATCAAAGTTTACGCGCAAAAGTTTTGAATATTAAAACAAAACAAAACTAAATAAATGAAATAAAATAAAGAAGCTTAAAGAAAGTATTTCGCATTGTTCAGCGCATGCGTTAGTGTGTTCATTAGTTGAATTCAATTAAGTTTATTCATTCTATCAATCACGCAATCCATCAGCAAACTACAAAAGCATCTTGTAGCAGCAAATAATTGAATATTTGTGGCAGAAAAACAACAAAACAAAACAACAACAAAATAATTATGTTGCACAGCATAACGGTGGCGAAAACATTAATTTCCTTCATGATGTTGCTGTTGTTGCTAATGACTTCTTTGAGTCTGGTGCAGTGCAAGGCCTTGCCCGAATCAAGCAATTTGCAAACAGAAGATTCAAATCTCCAAAATGCTGAGAATAATAGCAGACAATTTCTGTTCTTAACTGGAGTCGGTCGTGAAACAAGCACGCCCGATTTTATACGCTTAGTAGTGATGCGTTTAGTATACGGTCTGGCCTCTACTATGGGCGTGGAAGATCGTTTAGAGGGTCTTTTTAATGGTGCCTTTGTACCACCTAATGCCGACTCTGATTTCTTCGGTTTGGGAGATTTTGGCGATTCTGATACTGGCGATTTCGATGAAGCTGCGTTTGGGGGTCTTTTCGATGATGATGTGTTATAAGGGTTTTTGTATCGAAAGTGTAAAATTGTGTACAAAAATGATTTAGAGTAGTTTAGAAAAATCCAGATTTATTTATACATATTTAGATTAACTTATTTATTTATTAATTTCTTTATTGAAATAAAAAACAAAAACGTGTTTGTTAGTGAACGACGAACGCATTTTTTAAAAAAAGTATTATTTTTGTGAATAAGATTTATTAGTTTTAATATTTTTGATTATAACTTTAGTAGCTAAAAACGCGTATGCCCGTTTAATTAGTTTAGTACGTCATTATTACTTGAGCTTAAGCCAATACGGAGTTCTGTGAAATCGTTTTTGTTATCACACACAGAGTGACTAAGCAAATAAGCCACCAATTTTTTATATTTTTAAATGATCTGTCTGACTGACTGGGGAACTTGGTGTCAAGCACATATTCATTCATACAAACCTTTACAGTACACACGTTAAATATGCACGAATATTTAAATTTTTTGTTTTTTATTTTTCGTAATTTTCTTTAGTTTAATGTGACGGAATAAATGTTTGTATGAATATTTCGTCAGATCACTTTCTTTTTTCTCCACAAGTCTAAATGGTTAAACAAATATGTTTTGTATCAGTAATTAGTATTCATAACTGCATTATTTTTATAATGAATTTAAGAAAATAACAAACCAAAAAACAGCTTTAAATGTATGAAGAGGTGCCATAATATTTATTACGTATTTTTCAGTTGCAGGAAATAATTCCTGTAATAATGGGGTTGTTGTTATTATTTTTTGGCTGGCTCACCAAAACGACTTATTTAGTATATAGTAAGTAGGTCATGAGTCGGCTTGTTTTTGGGCTGGTACCAAATGTGTTTTAAGGTTCGAAAGTTACGTTTAAGAAATTCAGTAACGCTAGAATGAAATGAAAAATGTGGTATTCAAAACTGACTTCCTATACATACTTATGTTTGCAATGCACAGTGGTTCGGAAACAAAATATTTAAGGACAAAATTTTAATAGAGGAGTATTCCAAAAGCATTGATATGAAACTCTTCAGACCTCCCAAAATAGGACATCACATTAATTAAATTTTTAAACAAAAGCTTAGGTCACTATATAAAAAATTAAATAGGCGCTTTGGAAACAAGTTTAAAAAAATAAATAACTAGGGCCATATTCATAAAATATATTTTTGGTTTATAAAAGGCATATTGAGTAAATTTTTTATAAAAATTTGTTTTATAAACCTTTTATTAAACGAAAATATTTTTTTATGAATTTGGCCACTATTATTTTTAAAAATCCAAATTCACTTTCAAAATATTTTATATATATTTTTTTTTTACTTTACCATGATTACTATCATGAAAAAAATCGAGTTCCGATTTTGACGGATTTATACGTTTAGAGGTCTCCTGAATCCATTTTGACTATTTTCACGCTGATGTCTGTGGGTGGGTGGGTGTGTATGCCACTATTTTTGTGGAGTTTGTACAAGTCATACCGTTTGACATATCAAAATGAAATTTAGCATGTGCCTTTGGTATATGGAGATGAAGAGCTGTATAGTTTTTGGGCGTAATCGGGAGAGGTCAAGGGGTAGTTTCCTTACCCCCAAATTTTGTGAACGCTCTACAGTTCATACCGTACGACATATTAAAATTTAGTATGTACCTTTGGGTTATGGAGATGAAGAGCTGTATAAATTTTGGGCATAATCAGGAAAGGGCAAGGGGTAGTTTACCTAACACCCCAAACGATTCGAATATACTTTGTACTTTTATTCTTTATGTAATTTGATATGGTAAAGTAGAGTGTAGGCCACTCCAGTTTTATTTTTGAATCAGTTGCAGGCTGTATTACTGCAAATCAACATGCGTTAAGGAAGTTAGCAAACTTTTAAAATACTTCCTAGCTCTGTCCACACACGTTGTGTGTGTCCTGGCAATATTTTGTTCGATTTTGCTTTGAAAGTAAACTACACCAAATTTTAGGACTCTTACGTATTTACTTTATATAAAGCTAACCATGCCTGGATAAAATTCTAAAATTTTTATACAATTCTAAAATTTTTTGTAAAGCTCTGTAAAAGAAATACTGGGAGTGAGTTACTCATTATTTTAAAATAGCGCCATCTATTGCGCAACCGTGCTTAAAATATACTGCTTTTAAATAGGTAAAAAAAATCGGCCTACTTTCATTGCTTTTTCTTCACTTTCTCTTTGGAAATAAGATATTTTTTCGGATAAAAGTATCCTCAGGATATTAAGTTACCTCCTCATAATTTTTTTTTTAATCCATCCAGTAGTTTTTACGTGATGCGAACAGAAAAAAACAGACAGACAGGAAAAAAGTTACTATTTTATAATATTTATTTTACAATGGACAATTTATTATTGTCTCCTAAGCTCGTTCTAACACAGCTTGTGCGATTTTTGAAATGAGGAATCTGTGTTTGGCGTCAAGATTATGAAGCAAAAATATTTTAATTTTATATAGTTTATTTGACCTTTTTGTTAATATTAATTTAACTATTTTATTTAAGCTTTAGGTCTTTAAATAATTTTAATTTTTATTTTTTCGATATTTCGCTACTCCTTTGTGTAGCATCATCAGGAAAAATTAACAAATTAACGTTATGAAAAATTACAATTAAAAAAGTATTGAAAAAATTTTCTTCAAAGTAACATATTTCAAAAAATTTTTTGTCATAAACTTATTAAAAAGTTTTTAAACAAGTACAAACAATAATTAAATTATTTCTTATTTACTAAATGTCTGTAAATTTGAGCTACATTATCTGTGTCTGCCTTAAAATTAATTCTCTGTGTGTTTGGTGTATTAATAATTTGTAACATTTCTAATATGTAACGACGTTTATAATTGTTTTCTGAATTTAGTACTGAAACATTATCAAAATTGGGATAGTGATTTAATTCAGCACAATGAGAAGATAATGCTGTTTTTTGCAAATTAATATTCCTATATTTTTGGTCTGATTTATGTCCTGCTATTCTAGTTTTAAGTTTATTTTTCGTTGTGCCTACATATACTTTATTACAATTTTCATTTTCATTTCCGTTACAAGGTATTTTATATACTATATTTGACAATTCTAATTTTTGGATTCTATCTTTAGTGTTACTGAATAATTTGTTTAGAGTATTTTGAGTCTTAAAAGCCATTTTATATTTAGTATTATCAAAGATTTTAGATTTTTCTAAACGTTCAGATATTTCTGGTACATATATTAAAGATTTATAAATTTGTTGTTCTATAATGTCTCTTGTATTTTGATTACTTCTTCTCCCATATTGATTTATTAATCTATCTGTTAATTGTTTTGGAAAATTATTATCATTTAAAATATTTCTTATTTTTTCCTTATTATTTTTATGGAATTCTTTATTACTAATTGTCAGAACCCTGTCTATTAAATTTTTAGCTGCGTTAACTATTATTCGTTTACAATGTTTCGAATAATAGTTAATAATTCTTCCGGAAGACGTTGGTTTTTGATACCAATCTATTAATATGTCATTGCCACTCCTTATGAGTAATGTATCTAAATACGGAAGTCTAAAATCAGACTCTATCTCAACTGTAAATTTAATGTTAGGATTAAATTTATTAAATGTCGTTAGTAAATTGTCAATTGCCCTATCGGATATTATACAAAATAAATCATCTACATATTTAGTCAATATTATTGGTTTAATACTTAACTTTTCAATACTTGTGTCTAGTAGTTTCTCCATAACAATATCTGCTACAATTGGGAAGCAGGAGATCCCATAGGTAGTCCTTTCTCTTGTTTATAAATTTTATTATCGTATTTAAAATATCTGTTATCTTCAATACAAAATTTTAAGATACGTAAAAACAAACTTTTTTCTATACTTGTGTGTCTTTCTATGATATCCCACTTTTCTTCAATAGTACTAATTGCTAAATCAACAGGTATACTAGGAAATAATGAAACTACATCTAACGATATCAACCTTTCGTCATCTTTTATTTTTTGATTTACTATTTTATCTTTAAATTCTAGAGAGTTTTTTATGTTATATTTTGAATGTTCCGTTATCTTTTTTAAAATGTTTGTAATATATTTACATAATTCGTAAGAAGGAGTATTGACACATGAGCAAATAGGTCTTAAAGGAAATCCTTCTTTATGAATTTTTGGTAGTCCATACAATCTAGGTGCATTAGATACATTTGTTTTCAATTTATTTTTGTCTAAAGTTGAAATAATTTTTAATTTGAAGAGTTCTTCAACAAAACCGTTATTTATATTTTGTAATTTGTTAGTGGGATCTCTATTTAATATTTGATAATTTGTTCTATCTTCTAAAATATTATTAATACGTATACTATAATCCTGTTTACTTATTGCTACAGAAGCGTTACCTTTATCTGCTTTTAATATAAGTATATCTTTGTTCCTTTTCAAAAAATTTTCAGCTTCTTTTACCTTATCTAACATATATTTATCTATACTTGTTAGTCTCATTTTGTTTAAATGGTTATCAACTACTGTGGTTAACTTTGTCCTTGCTATTTCTTGTTCTTCTTTAGTTTGTAAAGTCTGTATAAAATCTTCACCATCTGCTATCATTCTTAATGTGGGAAAACTTTCTTTTTTAACGGGTAGTGCGTGCTTTTGACCTAGTGAAAAAACCCACTGTACATCTGCCGGAATATCTTTGTTAGTCTTGTTAACAAACCATTTTTCGTGTAACTTAAAACCTAGTTCTTTCTTTTGTAAATTATTAAGACAATTAAACTTCTTTTTATGCATCTGTCTTACCTTTTATTTTAATGAAGCCGCTGTTCTATCTTCAAATTGTAAAAATTCTTCCATCTCTTCTAATGTTAAAAATTCCCCTAATTTTCTTTTTATATTCACTATCTCAATTTGAAAATGTTTCAGTAAATTATGTTTAATGTTATTTTCAAAACTTTGTTATGTAAATCATGTGTATACTTAAAAATACTTTGTTGAAACGCTCTTGGTAGTATTGCTGATAAATTTTGGAATTAAGCCTGCATTTCTGCAACGAATCAGGAATGTGATTGTCGATTTTGTTTTTATAATTTTGTCCCTTATGGTCTTGTACCGGTTTATGATTCTTCTTATATGTTGATTCTGTTACGTCTCCCTTTGCACATAGTAGTTTTGATGCCAGCTAGCTCATAGGCAAATTCAGGGCAGGTTCCAACCCTTAACTACTTGTCGGGATAAGTACAATAAAAAAAAAATGGAAAAACAAAAAAATAACTAAAAAATGGTTAAAAATAATAAATCAAATATTAAAAAAAAAATAAAAAATAATATGCCTTATCAAAACGTCCTCCTTCATTTTTTTTGGGAAGAAATAGGTGTTGTAATTCCTCCCTTTACCCTCCCAACCTGGGACATTAAAATTCTTCGGTGAAATAAGACCATTATATAATGCCCCCCAAAATACCACACACACACTTATCCCTGCTTCACATCCAACCTAACTCACAAACAAAAGACTTAGAACACACACATTTTTAATATGTTCACTAATATTAACAATTACATCATTCTTTTATTAACAGTAAATATCAATATAAATTAAATTCTAATTACATTCAGTTAATCTAATACACTAACATTTAACATTTCTTTATTTAAATGAATAAAAAGAAAATAAAACTAACAAGAAAAACAACTAAATTCTTAAAGCTATGTGCCTTAATATAAAATTATATAGAATAAATAATAAAATTATGATGTTACATCTTATGTAACTAAAATATGAATTTCCTCCTACCTTTGAGTTAACTCCTCGACAAAAAAAAAATCTATATATATATATATATATGTATATATCTAAATTTAAAAATGCAAAATCATAAAGTAAAAAAAATAATGGTAAAGAAACCTTCCTACCTAAACGAGCTCTCTTAGGTGGACATATTCCTTATTCAATAAATAACTCTTTATAAAAAAAAACACGCTCCAAATTCGATTTATACACATATATACTTCACAACCACTTAATTTCTTTTTTTCTCCTTGTCAGAAATTCATATAAGGAATGACCAAAACAAATATTTCATATTGAGGCACTAACAAAAAAAATTGACCATCACAAATTAAATTAAAATATTATTTAATTAATATAAAACAAAGATAACTCTTAATATTTTTTTTTAAATATAACAACAAAAAAAAATAATAAAACAGCTTAAAAATAACTATGTTTTTAAATCACTCTTGTCTTTAATCATTATTTTTTTTATTGGTATTTCTTAATTCTTTTATTGGTATATCCGTATACCCATACACCAACCGCGGATAAACGCATTTAATTATAATTAAAAAAAAATAACTGCCGCCTATTTATTTTAGGCTGACACAGTTTTACCTGGTTTCTTGACTTTTTTTTTCACGGTCTTATCTTTTTACAAACTTCCATCCAGGTTCAATATTATTATCCTGATCATATGGTTTTGATTGTAGATTGTCACGTATTTTTTTCTGTATATTCATTTATTCAAATAAATGATTTATTTAAAAGATAATTAAAAAAAAACAAAACTCACCGACTTTTATCAATAATTTTTTTTTATTGCGATTTATTAATTCGGTAACTTTGCCTTGAATAGTTGCTTCTTCAATCCACTTAAAAATTTACAGGACAATCCAGTTTTAGTGAAATTCTTTTTATCCTATTTATCCTTGGCCTGGTACTTATTCTGTACTGGATATCCTTTTCATCCTAGGAATATCCTTGTATTTTTTTTTTTATTTCCACTATATATTTATATCCTTATAACTTTTTTTTTTTTTATATGTGTCCTTTATATATCCTTTTATTTTTTAAATATCCTTGATATATGTCCTTTTAATTATTATTTTTTTTTTTAAATAATCACTATTTATCCTTTATATCACAATTTGTCGTTTATATTATTTTTTTTTTTTTTAATTCACAACGAACTTAACTGTTTGAATTTCCTTTGATGAATGAAAATTTCTAATGACAATTTTCAAATTGTTCCCAAATTTTCAACAAAAAAAAAAAAAAAATTGAGAATTGAAAACTAACATGATTGAATTTACTACTAAAAAAATTTAACTCTATATTCAATTCCTAAACCAATAATATTAATAGCAATGATTTATGTTATTTAACATACCTCTGTGTGCCAAACAAAAAAAAAACTCTAATCAAAACTAAAATTAAAAAAAAATTTCAGTTGGGCAAGATAAATAATCCATCGTCGAACAAAATACCGTATATATTTTAAAATAAAGATTTGGTTAACATTTTAAGTCATAACGGAAATATAAAAAGAAAACAGGCGCAACAAAACTCCGGAGCAACCAAGTGTACGCCAGTTGAACCGGTGTGCGACTACCTCTTGACAATGATTGCCCATAAAAAAAATCCAAACGTGGGGAACTCCCACACCCTGTTAAGTCTCAAGCCGGGCAAATAATATATCCATCCAAACCGAAAAATCATTTAAAGTTGATAGTTGTTATGTTTTGAATACCAGATTATTGTCTACAACAATAAATAATTATGTATTTATTAATTATATTATAATACTGACATCAAACTCGTAATTTTAATTATATTTTTAGGTCTTTTACATGAAAAACTCCAATCGGCTTGCCATGGAGAGATTCCAGTTGATACATATTATTGCCTACTGGTTTTAGAATTCGGCATTTTATATATTTCGGACAGAATTTAGAATTTATATTGTTTTTAAACTCGGACAGAACAAAATTTTTCCGGTATATTTCCTGACCTGGCCTAAATTTAACTATCCGCGCTCTCTCGTTATATCTACGTGCACTCTTCTGATATGCTTCATTCAGATTATGTCTTATTTTCTCTCTAACTATCGCTAGTCTATCATTTTTTTCTATATTAACTATATTATGATCAGATAAAGACTGTAATTTTCTTGCCAACTTATAATCCGAACCATTTGAAAAAATATGACAACCAAATAGTGCAAAGAAAGGTGTAAATCCAGTCGCTGCATGAACTGATGTACGTAGTGCACACTCTATTTCCGGTAGATACAAATCCCAATCTCTTTGGTCGTTTTCTAAATATGTTCGAATCGCTGTAATTACCGATTGATTTACCCGTTCGGCGGCATTGGATTGCGGTGAATAAAATGCTGTTTTCATGTGGGTGATATTGTATGTACTAATCATTTCATTAAATAACTTTGAGGTAAACTGTTGCCCATTGTCACTATGTAATATTTCAGGTACACCAAATTTTTGAAACACTTCCTGTACTAAAAATTGTACTACGTTTTTAGTTGTAGCTTCTCGCATAGCCTTCAAAAACACAAACTTAGAAAAATGATCAACCACTATAAATATATAGGCATTACCATTTTTTGACCTTGGGTATTTACCCAAAAAATCTATATATATATCTTCTGAAAAGGTCTCTCAGTTTGTACCTCACAACCTATACTAGGCATAGTATGTTGGTTTACCGACTTACTTTCCTTACATTTTTGACAACCGTTTATATATTGTTGAACTTGTATGGCCATCCTGGGCCAATAATACAATCTTTTCAGACGTTCTAGCGTTTTTCTAATTCCACCATGAGCCATTTTTGGAGGTTCATGAGCCTTTTCTATAAGTAACTGTGTAATTTCTTGTGGTATCCATAGCCTCCAAACTGATTCATCTGTATTTTCGTTACGATCAAAAGTGATTTTTTTGTATATCTTTCCATTTTCTATTCGTAAGTCGGGTAATTTATTCTGGTTTTCTTCTATATTCTTAATCAATTGCAAATACTCCTCAGAATCAAATGCAGTGGTTTCAAAATCGAAAAATTCTTCGTGATTTATGTCAGCTACATCAACAGACATTCGGGACAGCATATCGGCTACTATATTTTCTGATCCCTTGCGGTGTTCTATCGTAAAATCATATGCCTGCAGTTGTAATGACCATCTTGCCAATCGTCCACTAAGGTCCTTTAGTGACATTAGCCACTTAAGACTAGCGTGGTCTGTAATAACCGTAAACTTCATCATCTCTACATAAGGCCGAAATCGTTTAATTGCTAAAACTGCAGCAAGACACTCTTTCTCTGTAACCGAGTAATTTTTTTGACAAGCTGTTAGTTTTTGTGAGTAAAATGCAATCGGATTTTCTTCCCCTTGATCATTTTTCTGGAACAAAACAGCTCCTACTCCAGAATCAGATGCATCACATTGAATATAAAATTGTCTATTAAAATCTGGGTGACGTAAAACAGGTGCAGTGGTAAGTGAAACCTTCAGAGTTTCGAATGCTTCAATCGCCTCAGAAGTCAATGAAAATTTTTTTCCTTTTTTTAACGTGTCGGTGAGAGCAGCGGATATTGTGGCAAAGTCCTTTATAAATCGCCTGTACCATCCAGCTGTTCCTAGAAAGCTTCTAACTTCCCTTGGTGATTTTGGCAATGAAATCTTCTGTATGGCCTTCACTTTATCAGGATCTGTTCTTAGAATTCCACCTCCTATTATAAAACCTAAATACTTTAATTCTTTAAAACAAAACATTGATTTCTTAATGCCTATGGTTAAATTAGCATTGGTAAGGCATTCAGCTACCTGTTCCAAAATCTTTAAATGTGTTGAAAATTCATCCGAAATAATAAGTAAATCATCTAAATATACGAAAACATTAGATTTTAATCTAGCTGGAATTACCTTGTCCATCAGACGACATAAACGCTGAGCGGCATTGCATAAACCAAACGGCATCATACGAAATTGGTAGAGCGGACGACCTGGAACTGTAAAGGCGGTGTAGGGCTTAGCCTCATCCTCCAATTCAATTTGCCAAAAAGCATATTTTAAGTCGACGCTGCTGATGTAGTGAGTTTGATCTATGCGGCTTAGAATACCATCGATGTTTTGTAAAGGATATGCATCCTTTACTGTTACTGCATTTAACTTACGCGCATCCAGACAAAATCTATTCTTACCAGGTTTCCTGACAACGGTTGTTCGGTTTGACCACGGACTGTTGCTTTCTTCAATCACATTCAATCTCAACATATTATCAATTTCAGCGTATACTATTTCTTGTACAGCTGGTGAAATAGGATAATGTTTTTCCTTTACCGGATTTGCACCTTCAACAAGTTTTATTTCATATTTTTCCAATTTAGTACATCCTAGCCCTTTTTCTTCAAATATGGGAAACTTCTTAATTACAGCATCCAGTTGTTCTTGTTGTTGTGGGGTTAGTATATGTTTATTGAGTTTATTATCTTCATCCTGCATTTTCCTTACAACATCTATATCTATTTCTGCCGATGGCACAATTGTAGGGGCTATCTGAAACGCTTGCCAAAAGTCTACACCTAGATATAATTGTTGATCCAGTTCAGGACACAAATAGAAAACAATTTGTTTTTTAGTATCATTATATTCTACTTCTAATTCGCATTTACCTAACACCCGATGTTGCTGGCCTGATGCTGTGCTTACGTTGCAAAAAATTGGTTGTATGTCTAAATTTGCATCTGTAATAAATTCACGACAATCTTTCCCAAGTAAACTCACCGATGCGCCAGAATCTAAAAGGCCTTTAAACTCCTTTCCACTAATTAACACATCAGCATAGGGTCTCGGATCTTTTTTTGAAAGACCACGATTTATTGCTTCTGTTATAATTCTGCGATTCCGTTTTCGAGTAATGAAATCATGTCTTAATTTTAAAATATATTCACGTTTCTTAGAATTTACCCTAAATATTTTCATTTCAGGATGTGGAACGTTTCTCTTTATGTTTTTTGGTACAAATTTCTGATTATTTGCTTGTTTTTCAGAATTTACATTTTTACTGCCATCAGTTTCTTCAAAGATTCTTTTTCGCGTTTGAACATAATTTTGCTCCCGCACTTCTAAAGGTAATGTATGTCGTATTTTTGAAAAATCTGATGAGATGTCTGTTGATTTTAAAATTGTTTTGGGGCAGCTTCGTTGGAACGTGACTTCCCCATTAACACCGCGCTCCTCTTGAAGTTTTCCAAAGCTTGCAGGCATTTTGAACAATTAGGTGTGATTGTATTTGTTTTTCCACATTTATAGCAGAAAAGCGATCTTTGCTGTGATTGACATTCTTTAAAACTGTGCCCATTTTGTTGACAGTTCCAGCACACTAACTCTCTGTTTATAGCTGCTACCTCCTCCAATAATTGATCATCTACTTCAAAATCTAAAACGGTTTCATTAACATACTTCTGGTTTCTTACTGGTTGCGATATAAAGGTACGACTGTCTTTTCTTGGAAATGTTCTCTCTGCTTCTAAACATTCCATACGCAGTTGCTCCAAAGAGGATACAGCCATTGGATAAACAATGCGTGCAACATTTTCTCTCAAATTTCTTTTTGCAATCTTAATCATCTCCCCCTCAGCCACTGGTATTTCTAATTTAGCTCTCAGTAAATTCAAGCTATGAAAATAGTCATCAATCGATTCTCCAGGCATCTGCTTCCGCTCTACTAACTCATGCATTAATTCCCAATTAGATCTTAATGTTTTGTATCTATTTAACAATGCACTTCGTAAGGTGTACCAATCAGCTATCTCAGTGGTTTGAAGAAGTGCCCAATACCACTGCTGAACTGAACCTGATAGTAAAAGATGAAAATCTCGTAAAATTTCTTCCCAAGGAATATGGTACTGTCGTTGCATATGTTCTAATCTAAATATAAATTCTTCCACAGAAAGTTGATCACGTCCACCATGGTTACCCTTAAACTCAAGTCCAAATTTATCGATTCTTATTTTCCATCCATCATAATTTGGGTTCGGTGCCGGTGGGAAATTCAGGTTTTCACGATGTTGAAAATTAACTGGCCTGCTCCCTTCTTCAGTTTGCCGACTGTTTCCCATGTTATTGGTAACATTATTTTCTCTTATGGCCAGTACTCGTATTGCCTCCGATAATTGAGCTATACTTGCATGGACTTTCAACATTTCCCTTCCAATTTTCTCATTTATTAAATTATTCATAGATTGCTCCATATTACTATTATCAATTACTGCACCACTGGACTTACCAGCTGACGTTAAGTCCTCATGGCTTGTACTTTTGTTATACACCTTCGCTTTAGGTATTGCACCACGATTTATCGTTGCCGACTTATCTTCAAACTGAGGTGATCGGGTGGTCATTCTGATATTGTTGTTGTCCCTCCAATATTTTTCTTTCACCTGTGGTGACGAACGATTCAAATCAAAAGTTGAAATCCTCTCTCTATTTCGCTTCAATTTGTCCAATCTTCTCAAAGTTTCTCTTTCATTTACCTCTATTGACTCTGCCATAAAAATTTTAATGTACTATATATATACCGATCTCAAAACGCTAAAGTAATAAATCAAATTAATAAATCAACGAATGGTTACCGAAAAAAAAAAATAACGTACAAACTAGCGCACGTATAATAATAATAATAATAATAATAATAATAATAATAATAATAAAAAAAAAAATTTATATTAAAATTATTCAAAATATTAATAACCAATAATTAGAAATACGTATTAAATAGTAACTAATTCTAAAACGCAATATGTTCTACCACCAAATTTAAAACTACTCTATTTATACTAGCAATATCAACAGAAACTTTCAATACACTCAAAATTAAAATTCCAAATAATCTAGACGAAAAATAATTCCTTAATAAGCTATATAAAACTATATATAATAACTATAAAAAAATACTTATTTATTTCTGAATTAATTCAATAAATACGATGATATGAGTTAGGTTGATAGTCTGTGAAAACAGTATCATGTGTGTGGTTTAATTAAAAATTTAATGACCTATAAAGGACATCTAACAAAAAGAAATGTTTCTCTAAAGCAAAAATTTAGAATGTAAAAAAAAATAACGTATGCAATGTTGGCTATAGCTAGAGTATCGATCCTCCTCACTGCATTTCTTATCTCCGAAACCTGTTTAAGACGGCTGCAGCAAAACGTCATCCACTCTGGTCCAACATCCATAACTACACTGACGGTTAATGGCACAACAGACCTCTAAATAAAAAAAACTCCGAGCGGCTACCATCCCACCTATCAGTCCTCTTATAATTGTTTATGGAACCAATGTTTTCAGAATACATCAGACCTCCTTCATTTTATATGGGAGCGGCTATTCTGTATACATAGTAATTCCACAAGCAATCCTAAGAGAAAAATAAAAATAAATTTACAAACAAAAACATAAATAAGCTACTTCCAGACTACCAAATGGTCAGTTTTCTTTTAAACAACCACGCTATAGACTGAAAAGTAAAGTTTTAACTCAGGCAAACAAAGATCCAATTTCAGACACTGATGCTTCTCGAAGCCTGCACAGTAAATCCTAGTATTAGCATTTACGGCTTATAAGATTCCCACTCATAAGGTAACAACAACCTCGATTCCACATGAGTATCAAAATCCAACCTTTATCGACCTGGGCTACTTAATAACAAAACAGAAAACTATTGCTTAGTATACTTCGATGATACGTATACCAGTTAAATCATCTTGATTGGGCGCCATATTGTTACGTCTCCCTTTGCACATAGTAGTTTTGATGCCAGCTAGCTCATAGGCAAATTCAGGGCAGGTTCCAACCCTTAACTACTTGTCGGGATAAGTACAATAAAAAAAAAAAAAAAATGGAAAAACAAAAAAATAACTAAAAAATGGTTAAAAATAATAAATCAAATATTAAAAAAAAAAATAAAAAATAATATGCCTTATCAAAACGTCCTCCTTCATTTTTTTTGGGAAGAAATAGGTGTTGTAATTCCTCCCTTTACCCTCCCAACCTGGGACATTAAAATTCTTCGGTGAAATAAGACCATTATTTTATTAACAGTAAATATCAATATAAATTAAATTCTAATTACATTCAGTTAATCTAATACACTAACATTTAACATTTCTTTATTTAAATGAATAAAAAGAAAATAAAACTAACAAGAAAAACAACTAAATTCTTAAAGCTATGTGCCTTAATATAAAATTATATAGAATAAATAATAAAATTATGATGTTACATCTTATGTAACTAAAATATGAATTTCCTCCTACCTTTGAGTTAACTCCTCGACAAAAAAAAAATCTATATATATATATATATATGTATATATCTAAATTTAAAAATGCAAAATCATAAAGTAAAAAAAATAATGGTAAAGAAACCTTCCTACCTAAACGAGCTCTCTTAGGTGGACATATTCCTTATTCAATAAATAACTCTTTATAAAAAAAAAAAACACGCTCCAAATTCGATTTATACACATATATACTTCACAACAACTTAATTTCTTTTTTTCTCCTTGTCAGAAATTCATATAAGGAATGACCAAAACAAATATTTCATATTGAGGCACTAAAAAAAAAATTGACCATCACAAATTAAATTAAAATATTATTTAATTAATATAAAACAAAGATAACTCTTAATATTTTTTTTTAAATATAACAACAAAAAAAATAATAAAACAGCTTAAAAATAACTATGTTTTTAAATCACCCTTGTCATTAATCATTATTTTTTTTATTGGTATTTCTTAATTCTTTTATTGGTATATCCGTATACCCATACACCAACCGCGGATAAACGCATTTAATTATAATTAAAAAAAAAATAACTGCCGCCTATTTATTTTAGGCTGACACAGTTTTACCTGGTTTCTTGACTTTTTTTTCACGGTCTTATCTTTTTACAAACTTCCATCCAGGTTCAATATTATTATCCTGATCATATGGTTTTGATTGTAGATTGTCACGTATTTTTTTCTGTATATTCATTTATTCAAATAAATGATTTATTTAAAAGATAATTAAAAAAAAACAAAACTCACCGACTTTTATCAATAATTTTTTTTTTATTGCGATTTATTAATTCGGTAACTTTGCCTTGAATAGTTGCTTCTTCAATCCACTTAAAAATTTACAGGACAATCCAGTTTTAGTGAAATTCTTTTTATCCTATTTATCCTTGGCCTGGTACTTATTCTGTACTGGATATCCTTTTCATCCTAGGAATATCCTTGTATTTTTTTTTATTTCCACTATATATTTATATCCTTATAACTTTTTTTTTTTTTTTATATGTGTCCTTTATATATCCTTTTATTTTTTAAATATCCTTGATATATGTCCTTTTAATTATTATTTTTTTTTTTAAATAATCACTATTTATCCTTTATATCACAATTTGTCGTTTATATTATTTTTTTTTTTTTAATTCACAACGAACTTAACTGTTTGAATTTCCTTTGATGAATGAAAATTTCTAATGACAATTTTCAAATTGTTCCCAAATTTTCAACAAAAAAAAAAAAAAAAATTGAGAATTGAAAACTAACATGATTGAATTTACTACTAAAAAAATTTAACTCTATATTCAATTCCTAAACCAATAATATTAATAGCAATGATTTATGTTATTTAACATACCTCTGTGTGCCAAACAAAAAAAAAAACTCTAATCAAAACTAAAATTAAAAAAAAATTTCAGTTGGGCAAGATAAATAATCCATCGTCGAACAAAATACCGTATATATTTTAAAATAAAGATTTGGTTAACATTTTAAGTCATAACGGAAATATAAAAAGAAAACAGGCGCAACAATTCTTCTTTAAAAGCTTGTAATTCATCCTTTATTTCTTTTGATTAAAGTTACGTGCTCACTTTTTATTTTATTTTATATAGTTTATTTGACCTTTTTGTTATTTAATTTTCTTTTTTGCGTTTATCCGCTCCAATTCTGCCCTTAGGCAGGTTAAAAATCTTTTAATGAAGTCATCCACCGAGCAGCTTGTACTTCTTGGAATATTTTCCATCGCAAGATCTAATAAAGAAGTTTAATTAGTACCACTATTACAATATATTGTTAAAAAATAACATCATGTTCAAAATTTTACAAAGCATAATCATATACACCTGTTTTTACACGGGTTTGATTTAACACGGTTTGAAAATAAAAAAATAATTTTTTTACACGATTTTATACCATTTAATAAAATACATAATCATTTGTGAACTATCAATGCATCTCTACAAGAAGAGGACGAAAACTACAAATATAAAACTACAACGTAAAGCCATTTCTTTAGAAAACAAAATTTAAATTTTAGATCGACTTCCAAATGGAGAAGGCTCAACACTTCTTAGCAAAATGTTCGGTTTAAACGAAGCTACAGTAAGAACGATAAAAAAAATTAAAATTCAATTAGGCAATCGTTGATTTCTGAAACGAAACTATCTATTAGGTCTTTATCATATACTAAAGATGCAAATAAACGGTGCAAATACACATTACCTATATGATTTAATAAAATAAACATGATTTCTTGATCTTAAAAAAATTCTCGTTTTTCACTAATTTTAATAGGTTTTATAGATAAGAAACCTATTTTTGTATATGATCAGTGTGTTTTTTACACGGTTTTTTTTACACGAATTTTTCTGGAACCAATCTACCGTGTAAAAACAGAATTAGGTGTATCACCTTTCAAAAGCCTTATAAAACCAAAATCTTTAACGGCTATGTTCCCCTTTTGTCCCCGTTTGTCTATAAGAATCGTGTGGCCACGTCATCATTTTTAAAAATCATCTTCAAATTCCCCCAAATAAATTTGCTTACATAGTCCTGCGGTTGTTTGTTAAATCTCGCTATCTAAAATATAGTATAAATGAGTATTTAGTAAGTGAAAATAAAGATTCAACCATCTATAACTTACCAGGTTGAGTCTTTTTTCTTCATCGTCCCTTAGTTTAGAATATCTTCTACGGTGGAAAGATCTAAAAGGGGCTGTAGAGAAAACAAATTTTTTGAGCCTTTAACTCTACAAACGAATTTTCCACAGTCTTCTTAAGAGCAATAAATTCTCCAGCAGAGTGTGTCAAGATTTTTTTATTTTCTTCCCTTAAGTTCTTATTTTCATGTAAGAGAGCCTTATTCTGTTACATTATTGTATTTTAGATACATATACATATGTAATATTTTATATTTTTTAAATTTGTTTTTTTTTTTTTTTTTTTTAATTTTTGTTTAACTTTAATTATTACTGCCACACTCACTTTGATTTGAAAAAAAAAAACAAAAGTAAATTTAAATTGTTTATTACTGCACAAAATCTGACAGAAATCTATCAGACATATCGATATTTAAAATCCTATCGATATGGTCATCCGAAATCTTTTAGAAAACGTTCAGACATGTCGTAAATCAGTTTTCCGAGATAAGTCTGAAAGAAATCCGTAATAAATATCTGACAATACAAACAGAAATTTGTCAGAATTGTTGGCTGGGTATATGTATATGCAGTTTCGAATGTACAACCAACCAAATGGCCTATTGACTGTCAAGAAATACCTGATATTTTGATTCCAGAAAAATTAAAAAAGTTGAAGCAAAGCTAATATTATTACCCACTCTGGTTACGATACAGAGCCTTTAAGAAACTTTATTAGCAAAGATATATCCTAGTACTATTTGCTCGAAAAATAAATATATTGCTACAACAGCCAGAATATGTAGAGCATGCCCTCTCTTTAGTTTCTCAATTAAGAAACAGTCAAAGCTATGGAGAATAAAGTTTAATGGATTTAAATAAACTCATAAAATACACGCTCGAATAAATAACCAAATAATAGCTCAACTCTGGGAGTGCAAACACCTTTGCATACTAGGGTGGAACGAAAAAATTTTTTTTTCAATTCAATATTAAATACTGATAAAATGTTGCCATTTGCTATTGTTAAGTCAATTGTAAAGTTTAAAGACGATTGGAGTAGGGTAAGAGGTACCGCAAATCCAAATGCCGCAGATCCAAATTTATTGAAATTTAGCAAAAATTTAAATTTTTTCTGGATCTGCAAAACCTGTATTATATAAATAAAAGGACCATGCTAAGTACATTTAATAAGTATTAGTCAAAGAAAAATCATTAAAATATCATATCTACTACCATCTTACTACAACAAAGAAAAAAAAGTAAATTTAAAAAAAAAAAAATTTCATATTTTTATACCCCATTTATTTATAAAAAAGCAAAGCTGAAAGAATAAAGTTGATAGCAGTACAAATGAACCTGATTATTTAACGAAACTTCACCATTAGCTTAGCTTGCAAACTTCCACTTTACAATATAGTCTTACGGCAATCAATTTCAAACAGAACAAATTCAAAGGCGAAAACATAAGTTCTACTCCCAGGTATATAAAATGCTAGAACATTAACAAAGAACTTTGCGTGCCATTGCTTAAAGCAGAAATGGCGAAACTAGCGGCAATGTATTTAAATATGCTCAAAACGTGTCTAAACTCGCTAGACCCGAATATGATATATAATCTGGATGTTTATACGATTCATCTATGTCGGTTTCTCGGAAACTGGGTTCTAGAGGCCTAGAGGAGCTACATCAATCTGTCAAAATTATGCTACTAAAAATTAACAACATGGGTCCACGCCATTCCAAGCACCGGCCAAAAAAAACTATATATACCTCTATATTTTCTCACATTCATTCTCTTTTTAAATTTTCCCGATTTCTGTGGATTTTTTCATAGTTTTTTGCTAATTCACATTAAAGTGCGGCCAATGGGCTGCAGGAGTATCAGCTAACTGCCGAAGGGCAATAAGCGGCCTTTCAGAGGCAATCTTGTATTTGGTTTTTTAGCTTCGAGCCACAGGTTGGTCTACATGTCCTCAAATTGAGAGAGACATAAGACCTTTTGGATGAGGTGTTATTGACTTATTTATTTATTTTTCAAAAATGTATCCTTTTTTTGCTTTCTGGAAGGTAGTGTAACTCAGGGACCCAACAGACGCCAAGGGAAAGCAATATTTGTATGTACAGTGGTGGTCATATAAATAAAACGTAATCTCTAGCAATATCAAATTATTAATCACTGCTTTGAAAATCTAACGGTACTTTTCTACAAGAATTTTCATTTTATGTCTTATGCACCTAATTCCTTAGTTATTTCCCTTTACCAAAGACAATATTTTGCTCGATTTTGCTTTGAAAGTATTTCTCACAAATTGAAATACTCTTACTTTTATAGTGCTTCAGTTATGGTTTATGTATTTCCTTTATATATAGGTACCCATCCCTGGATTAAATTCTAGAATTTAAAATTCTAAAATCTTTGCAAAGTTTATAAATAGTATTTAAAATGTAACGGTGGAGTACCATTAAGTCGGTAAAATTGCGTAAAAATAAATAAAATTCCACACAAGGAACATTAATCAAGTAGCAAGTCACTACGGAGGAGAAATATTGCGGCACTAAATTTTAAATTTTTTTTATATTTTGTCAGTTAAATTTACAATTATCCCTTAAATTGAAGTTTTACTGTCAAACTTCATATAAAATTTTAAAATTTCGCCTTAATATTTCCCCTCCATAGTGAGGCTACCCCAAGGCATATTAATCAAGTAGCCTTACTACAGAGGGGAAATATTAATGCGAAAATTATCAATTTTTTTATACGGATTTCGACAGTTAAACTTACAATTTTTCCCCTTAAATGGAACTATCAACTATAACTATGTTGAACTATCAAACTCTATATACAAAAATTTAAAAATTTAGCTACCCCAAGGCACATTCATAAGGTAACCTCACTACCAATGGAAAATATTAAGGCGAAAATTTCTAACTTTTTTATATGGATTTTGACAATTTTTCCCCTTAAATGGAAGTTGAACTATCAAATATCATATAAAAAAATTTAAAAATGTTCTCCTTAATATTTCCCCTTTGTAGTGAGGCTACCTGATTAATGTGCCGTGCGATAAATATTCCTTGTGTGAAATTTTATTAAATATCAAAAATGTAATAAGAATTTATATTTTTAATAAATTAATTATTTTAGGCTTAAGTTCTTAATTATAAAGAGATAAAGAAAAATTAATTAATTAAATTAAATTAATTTATTAATTCAAAAATAGTTCAAATAATATTCATATAATTTATATTTTTATTAAACACTCTGTGTAGAAATTTTTAAGTAATCAAAATAAAGAATATTTATTATTTAGAGAAAAGAAACGAAAACAAAATTGTTGTTATTTTAAACAAATAGTAAGCAAGAAGAAACCACAAAGCAAAAATGTCTTGGAATCCATCAATGAGTTTTATCTACGGCATTAATCGGGTATGTCTCTTTAAGCAACTGTATCGTAAAGAAGAAAAGTAAAAAAGCCTAAATTAATAATAAAAGAAGTTAATGAACAAGCGACTGATTCGACGTCAAAAGATATACGAAAAAGAGTAACTGATTTCAACTCAGGGTTCAGACCTTACATAACCCGTCTTTATGCAGCAAATTTGATGTAAACAATAGTTAAAGGCTCCTCCATAACAAAAAACGTTGTTAACCGGTAGAAAACGAAGTTTTAGAGAAAAGTGAAAAACTGGCAGCAATCCAAATTATATATACATTCATATAATAAAACAGTAACTTTTTTCCTGTCTGTCTGTCTACCTGTCTGTATGTCTGTCTGTCTGTATGTCTGTCTGTCTGTCTGTATTTCTGTCCGTATGTCTGTGTTCGCATGACGTAAAATACACTGGATGGACTTTAATAAAATTTTGTGAGGAGGTAACTTAGTATCCTGATTCAAATATGGAATACTTTTTTCAGCAAAAATATTTTGTTTCCAAGAGAAAACGGAGAAAAAGCAGTAAAAGTAAATAATTTTACCGATATGCATACTTTAAAGCGGGATATTTTAAACAGCTTTTACAGAGATTTACAATAACTTTTAGAATTTTATACCTTTATATAAAGAAAATACGTATACGTGAAGGACTATAAAATTAAGAGTCTTACAATTAGTATGGATTACTTTCAAAGCGCAATAGAACGTGCCACACACGTTGTGTTGATACAGGGCACAGCTAGTTATATATAAACCAGTTTATTTAACCTATAAAATGCATAACTCCCAATTACCTTTGGCCATCCTAAGGGTCCACTCTCAACACAAAAGCAGCAATCTAATGGTTATATTTAGAGATAAAAAAATTTGTCAAGATATTAAAAAATTTCACCACCTACCGGATGCAATCTATCAAGTTAATTGAAGTCGGATGGATCATTTCGGAATATAATATATACCAGAACGAACATAGCTATTTGATCCTTTTCTTTTCTTTTTTCTCCTTTGGTAAGAAATTTTGAAAACAAACAAAACCTGCTACAACTTCTAGAACAGGTTCTAAATAAGTTTTAAATGTCAATCAACCTGGCGCAACGGTATAAATTTATTAGTCTTCACAATTTTCTCCCTCTTTCATACGAGTTTTGAAAATAGACTTATCCTGTTGCAGCATTTACAGATGTTTCAGAATTAATTTAAATCGATTCGGCTATATGAATTGGCTGTTTACCCTCTTTCTGCCCCTTTCAGTCACCCTCGATGCAGAGACATTGCATCTAAAAACGGATCTACTGTATAAAAAGGAAAATTTTTCTCCTATTCTTCCCTCTGGTTTCGAGTTATTAAAACAGATAACAGAAAAAAACTAAATAATTAATTATCTGCGTTGTAATAGTTTTTAATTCGTTGCGCCTGCACAAGTGAAAATTCCTATCAGACTACATGCAAATGTATATATACAAAAATTGTCTAATTAGTCTTAGGGTAATTTTTTGGAATTTTTATATCATGGTTATTAAGTTACAAACTCATTTAAACATAAATTCTATCCTCTTTCTCTTTTGGGCCTATTTCGAATAAAATCTTAACCTTGAACGGGCGCATGGATTTTCTACCCTATAGTTTTTCAGACACCTATTTTCGTTATTCTTATTGATCCAAGTTTTAACGTCGTTTAAAAAGTACTGGCACCCACTTTCTAATATTACTAATATCGATATAATTTGTTTAAAATATTCAACATATTCAAATTTTAGAAGCACATACATAATTCGAAAAAATATTTATTTGCTTGTTTTTTTTTTTTTTTGTAAGATTTTATAATCTATCCCCCATGAGAGCTATCCGTTTTTCTTTTTGATATGGAGTTTCGAAAAATTTTAATACAAAATTGCTTATTTGAATATTATATTATTCTTAAAAACCCGACTTCAAAACATACTGCTATCCATCAAATTTAATAAATCAGTCAAGTGCGAGTCAGACTCACGCACGTAGTGTTCAATATATATGTAACTTTAAAATTACAAATTTTAAATTTTTCAACGGTTTATAGGACATTCCTTAATTTTTAATAATTTCTTTTACTATAGCATAGTAATAAATAGCCTGTGTAAATATCAAGTTTCTGCCAACAACGTTTGAAAGAAAAGAAAGACTACTCGAATTCTCGACTACTAGGGGACACCCTTTCATTTTCACTAAATTTATTTTCATTGCTTCTGGTTACAGTAGATATTGTAAAATATAATTTGTGTAAATTTTAGGTGTCACCCTATTACTATTCAAATATAAAGTCATATATGGAAAACACCATTTCATTTTTGGTTTTATTGCTTGTACTTAATATAGAGCACACATTTTTAAAATATCCTCTTACGGTTAAAAAATTTGTGCCACCTTTAATTTATATTTTTTGCTATAGCGGAAATATTTTTACACACTCTGTATAAATTTACGGCTAAAGACGGTTAAAAGATTAGGCCATATACATGCAAAACACGTCATTGGCTGATCACCCTTTACAGTTACATAGATAGAAGGCGCTGACAGACGGACACGCGAAAAGACATTGTACGGAAAATAATAGGGTTATGTGTTTAACCTTTCGTACGGAACCCTAAAAGCAGTACTCTGTAAGCACTAGAATTCAAATGAAATAAAATATACGCCAAAATTAAAACTCTGTGCATATTTCAAGTGTCTGTCGAAAGCGGTACAAAAGCTAAAACCATATATGCCAAATTACGTTACGTGTGAGTACATCCTTTCATTTTTTATTGTACATTGTGGATTTAATAATTTATCAGGTGAAAGGGAGACGACAAAAAATACAACAATAAAAAACAACTTGGGATTAAGACGAATCTATATAAGGTGGCTTCGCCGCGACCAAAAAAACACCCACACGTTGTTGGTTAAATGTACGACAGACGGCAAAAGCACTAATTAAAATATTACATCCAACAAGTAAAAACACTTCTTCCTTACCTTTTCTGGTGGTAGTATTTTTTTTTTTTTTTTAATCTTAAAATTTTTTTTTAAATATTTAAAATTTAAAAAAATTTTTTTTTTTCAAGCTGCTTTAAGGCCAGTACGCAGCTCGCCTGAATTTCAGTTTCCCATAAGAAGTATGTGTAAAAAAACAGCCTGAATTTCAGGTTTGAAAATTTTCATTCAACTTTCCGTTTGGCAGTACGCAGCTAAAAAGAAAACTAATTTTCGACTATTACAGGGATGTTCTAACAAAAAGTGTAGACTTTTTTTCTTCAGCTGAAACAAAAATTAATGTTCAGGCAATTGTTTGGTAACGGAATTTATGACATTTCATGTTTTTTATACATTTAAAATATTTTTTGTTCATTTCTGTGTTGATATAATGTTATTGTGTACAATAAACAATAAAATTTAAAAAACACGACTACATGATTTTTATTTCTACAAACGACCACATGATGAATTTTACTTTTGTAGAAATAAAGGCAAAAAAATCAAAACTGAAATTTCGTAGAGCTGCGTACTGGGCTTTACACATAAAAAAGTAAAGCAAAAAATAAATAACTTCGCCGTGATGTCACCTAGTAAAATTAATTCGCATTGCATGGGATTTGTTTTGCTTTGCCAGCTGGTAAAGTCAAATACGCAGTCGTAAAGTAGCCCTGGGTCGGGGAACACGTGCCTGCGTCATTATTATTATTATTGTTCAAAGTCAATCAGGCCGTCCTTATTGCTCGGCCTTCGAGTGGTTTGCGTCTCGCTCTCACACTGGCTGTTTGGCGTCCTCGAATAGCTGTACTACATAGTTGGGGGTAGTGCACTAATTCTGCAATCTTCACTCACACTGAGTGATATTGCAAAATTATTGCTTTCATTTTTTTGATTTCTAATGGTAATTGCAAAATTTGCAGCCTCAATCAACATTAGTGCTAGTGAGTTAAAAAGTCTTTGCACTAAAATTTAATTATTTTGATTTCAAAAAATGCAATCAGCAATATATTGCAACTTTTTTTTCTTCACTCAAGTTGATTGCAAGAAGAAATTTTGCATTCAATTTGAGGGTCTATTTGATTTATTGTTATTTTTGTTCACTAAATCAAAAGTGAAGACTAATACTTCATTAAAAATATAATTCAATTTATTTTATATTTATTAATGATTATATAAAACAGTAAATTAATTTATATATGTAACATAAATATACGAGTATGACCATCTAGACCTTCAAAAATTAATTTAATTAATTTTTAGTTTAACAAACTTTTTTTTTATTTCAATAAAAAAAAATTATTTGCAACCAACTTTTCAAAACTGTTACTACCAAATTTTTTATCTTCTGAGTGTCTACCATTCCACTAAAGAAAAATAAATGCCTCACAGGTGCAAAAGAAGGCAAATGCGTGTTGAATTTTAAAAACATTTGCCTAATTACTGGATATTTGTTAAGACAACCCAATTCAGTCTCAAAATCCAGTAGAGAAGTATTTAATTCTATTCATATGCTATCATTTTGTTCTACAGTTGAATTATCTAATATCAAAGATATGAGAAGACTCGTGATTTAAACAATCGTTTTATTTACTTCGTCAATTGCACTAAAATCTAGGTATCTAACTTACCTAGTAATGTTCGAACTGACTTTGAAAATTTTTATGTAACTGTTATATAGTATTAATAATTAATTTGTTACCATTATGTACCTTGTTTCAATACTGAATAAAAAATTCATTACGTTACATCACTTTTTTTTATTTTGGTGTAAAATATTCAAAAAAACGAATTTATTTCAAAATTCTCATGACCAATAATTTTTGAAAGTTGATTGAGAGTATGAATAAATGCAGCTTTTTATTGATTGCAAGTAAAAATTTTGCAATCAATTGATTTTTTTTTGATTGCAAGTAAAAATTTTGCAATCAATTGATTTTTTTTTTGATTGCAAGTAAAAATTTTGCAATCAATTGAGTGAGTGAAGAATTCTTGCACTAAATCTGCGTTGAGTGGTAGTGCAAATGTTTGCAAATACTTTTGATTGCTAGTGCAGCTTTGCAGTTTATCACTAAGCTGCAAAAAAAAATAGTGCAATAATTTCTTTTGCAATATGATTTAGTGGTAGTGCAATGGTGATTTCAATCAAAATTTAGTGCACTACCCCCATCTATGCTGTACTACGGTACTGTTATTGGTGGTTGCTTAATCAGTCACGCGTAATCGCTTGGTTATCGTATATAACCTAGAAATTTTAATTTCAATAAGTGGCGCTGCACATTTTGGAGGAAGCTAAGGAAATCACACCCTGGCGCTTTGGTTTCGTAACTTTGCCGTTTTCCAATTTTTTTTTGGTCAGAATCAAACAAAAAAATAAAGTCAAATAGAAGTTGACTTTTCAAAGCAAAATGTAGGAAAATATTTTTACAATTGTTTATTTTTTCTATAAAACAAACAAAAGTGCAACAATCATCCGGATCATTCCATATTAAAAAGTAATTTTATTTATATAATAGCAAAGATCACACCAACCACAGCACAAGAAATAAAAAGACCGTAGTTAGGTAACTAAAAAACATTAAGGCCCATTATTATAACTTGAAAATAGCTATAGATAGGATTTTGCTGGACTGATAAGTAGTTTTTCGTTATAATAACGAGGATAATGCTCATTACTATAACTTGTCCTTAAAGTACGTGATAGTTAAATGTTGTTTTTAGCTTACTTATAATAACGAAAAACTTATTATGGCCTACCGGTGTTTTATCTTTCATAAACTCGGTTTGGGTTTACCTGTCTGCAAAGAGTTCTGCTTGTGGATTATCAAATATCATTCTAAAATGTATAAACGCGTTGGTAAAATGATGATAAAATATGCTTTACATACATATGTAACTAAAATATACTGAAAGTACTATATTTAAAATGTAATAATACTTAAATAGTTCGGCAATCGAAAAAAAAACATTTTGTTTAGTTTCAAAAAGTGCTGAATTCGAATGCAGTAAAGCTGTGTTGCTGTATTGTATCCTTAAATATATACAAAATATGTTATGAGTCATGATTACAATATAGTTAATGTTACTAATACTAATGTAGTTAATGTAATAATACTTACATTGGCACAGGAACTTGATGGGAGAACTCCACTTGCTGTACCATGGGAAATGACAATAGTTCTACATTTGATGGTAAAGCTAGTTTGATATCTGGCATCCTGATTAGTATAAGTATGATAAATAAAATCATGACGCAGATGACGCGCAACTCACTTTAAGTAGCAGAGTTCAAAATATTGCTTCAGGCATATCAGATCTAAACGACGATTTAAATAGAATCTAGCTTCCGGCTAGTTCAAACGGTATTTGTTTGAATCCGGGAAAATCTAAATGTATTATAATATGTAAAAAACCCCTAATTCCCAAAATTTCTGAAGATATTGGTTTAAAGGGCGAGAGAATTGAAATCTTTAACATGGCGAAAAATCCTGGCGTTACTTTTAATAACAATTTAACATGGAATGATCATATAAACTCACTGGTTGGTCAAACTTTTGTAAAGCTTCGTGCAGTGTGGTCCACACAATATTTCACCCCTTTTAGAATAAGGGCCTTACTCGCCAAAATGTACCTGACTTAGTTAATAAAAGAAAACTCAATGTATTGTTTAATAACATTACACAATGCAAAACGGAAAAAAATAACCATATACGGACACCACTACGTGATAAAAGACCAAAAAAAGTGAAAAACTTTTGCGGCTACCTAAGCGCTACCTAAACGGTGTTAAGAATCATTCCTAGGAAGTTCATATGTTCTAAAAGGTAAAAAAATTGAATTTTTTAAAGTTTTTTGACCTTGAAGATGAAGTTTTTTTGACTTTATATGTTAAAATTTTTGGTCTTTATGACAAGAGCTACAACTTTGCCTCAGAGAGTATATCAAAATTTCAAACGGTTTGCAAAATATGAGCTTGAGGAAATGATCGTTTTTTTGCAAAAATGACATCGAGGCCTAGAGGACTTTGGGCAAAACTGGGAGACAGGGGTCTTTTGTTGGTCTTTTATGACGTAGTGGAGTCCGTATATGGTTATTTTGCCATGACTTAAAAAATTACACAGTGTGTTATAAGATATGTATGTGTATGGATTAAGAAGATTTGATCACGTCTCCTCTGTTTCTACGCTCGTCTTTGGAACAATCTCCCACCAGGTCAACAAGTAAATAGCAATGCTAATAGTGTCAAAACTTTTTTATTCAAATTTTATAAATAATTTCAAGTATAATTTCTTGTTATTTCTCTTTTTTTAATTTTTATAATGTTGTTATATTGTTACTTATACATATATTAAGTTTATTTGTTAGTCATCAAATTTTGTAACGTAGTGCGTTCCTGTACTACAAATATAAGACTCAGTCTTGTTGTACAGGAAATTAAATTAAATAAATAAATAAATAAAAATACTGCTCTTTAAATGTACTAATACTTTCATTGAAACAGTATTGGAAACAACAAACGGTCCGGATTTCCAAAACTTCCGTTTTTTTAATTAACTTCATTATTACGTGGGATTCTAAATTATTTGTACATATCGAGCCCTTACCGCCGAAATATTGTAAGTCTTAATTTTTCGATTTACGTTTTTTGATAACAATCGTTTTTTATGAACATTCGCATCATCTCTTAAAATTTTGTAACTATAAAAAGATCCATTACGAAGTTACGCTAAAAGTAATTGCGAGGTTATATTAATACTTAAAGCAAAAATAATTAGAAAAAACCTTCTCCTATAAAATTAATTTTTAGGCACTTACAATATTTCGGCGGTAATGGCAATATATATTATGAATGAATAATATTGCTTTCATAGGCAATGCATTTGGTAGCAACACATCACTCTTTCCCGTTTTTGCCAAGCTGACTCAAAGGGGTCTATACAAACGACGGCTTGCTGCGAAAATTCCATGCCGCAAATTTAATTCCACTTAAGCCTGCGGTCATCATTTGGATCCCGAAAAAAAACTTCTATTTCCAATTTTTTGTGGTTTTGCAAGTACAGCATGACTTCATTTTTAATATTTCTATATTTATAAACATTGTTTTTATAAATTAATATATTTGCACTATATCACAAATAAACACAAAAAATATGCACACACACTAAAAAACTTTCTGGGCGTTTTAAATTTTGTAAAAAAATTATAACGTTCATGTATTTTTTGAAAATTGGATTTTTATGTTTTGATTTTATTTATTTTTCTATATAAACAACTTTTGAAAGAAGCATCCTCTAAAAACAAATTCAGGTGGTCTTTTAACATCACCTGATAGTCAATTTGCCTTGATGCAAACTTTGTTTATATTTCAAGTGTTTCCCCATGGAACGATAATACAGGTATATGCAAGGTGAATTCAAAAAAACTAAGCATCCTGTTTTTGCCCGAATGTGTCAAAATATTTTACTAAAATATAAAGAAAAATATAAATAAGAGGAGCTGTGCTCGCAAACACTCTATTTCAAATTATTATTTATAATAAAAACAATTAAACATTATAATAAAAAAATAAAACTGGTTTACTTTAAATAATTCATAAAATAAATTATATGTAAAAGGAAGCATTTTTAAGAAAACGTTTTAAATATTTAATACTTCGTACATAGAAGTATAAAAAGATTTTAGATATTTGTTTAACATAAGTAATCATATTTATGTAATTTAAAAGTTTAAATTTATAAGATCAATCTCCAATAATTCATTTTGTTCAAGATTAAAATGGCTTAAGTTCAGTTTTCAAAGTTATTCTGGTTGGTCACCTGTACAAGCCATAATATAATAACCATTATTCAAAAGATCCCTTACATTGTGGGTTTCGCCCTCATTAAAAGAGTCTGCAGATATACAGAATTGCCGCCTACGAGAACTGATTTAAATTTAGTTGAAAAGTTTTTTTACCTAAAAAACATAAACATTACAAGTTAAATACAGGATTGAATATAATACAGCAATTAGTTCACAATGCATTGAGTAATATGAAAAACTGTTTTTTTTTTTTTTTTAATTATTACAAATTTTTATGTAAGAGCGCGAACAGAGTTTTATATAAGGTTTGACATTTTCAGATAAGCAAATTTAAACAGCTGTTCTAACAGATTTACTTGTATTATTATGCCATGTGTTTACCTATAACAATTCAAACGATAAGGGCATATAGAAGGCGAATTTATATCAGGTGGTGTTGATAGCCCATCCAAAACTTCTTGTTTGTATATCAATTTGTAATTTACAATTTTGTGACATATTCTTTTGTTGAATAAAATAGAAATTAAGCATTAAACACATAGACGACAGCAGGATACCGACTACAACCTGTCAAATTGAAACTCACACGTTAATACGAAGACGATTATTTTGACGATATAGCTACATGGCTGCACGACCACCGTTGTGGCTGTAGCTAACTTAGGCTAATTTCTATTTTTGTTTGCGATAGTTTTATTTTATTCAACAGAAGAAAATATCACAAAATAAAAAATACAAAATTTACAAACAAAAGGTTTTGAGCAAATATATTTATGTTTTGATATGATAAAAGTATTTTTTGAAAAGGCAATTTTTTATAAGTTAAATATATATTTATACAATATTTTCATAGCTTTGAAAATTTTTTGGAAAATTTTCTAAAAGAAATTTTTTTCGAATATTTTTCTGTAAAATATCTTTTTGAAAATGTTTTGTAAATTTTTTTGTAATTATTTTTGAAAAAAAAAATTTGTTGAAATTTTTCTGTTAAATTTAGGACTTTTCTGCTATCTATATTGAGTTCGGATGGTCAAACTAAAGCAAAAATAAATCCTTACAAAAAAAAATTTTCCCATATTGACCACCCTGCTCCTATTTACCAGTGGGTACCCTGTGGGTCCATTGGATACCTCCAATGCAATTGGCTATTGTAATTGGCTATTGCATTCTATAAAGGTCTCTAATACAAATCAAAGCAGAAAAACCATACGAATCTAAAAACAAGCAAAAATCGACCCCCGCAGGGGGTTATTGATCCCCCGAGATCTGTATGCACTCCTTGCGATCTACCTGTCACACTCTAATATTTATTTGACAAAAAAAGGCAAGACAGAATCATTAAGCCGAAAAAAACGTTAAAAAAACGTAAAAAAATATAGGTGGGTGTGGTTTTTGGCCCGTAGCCTCCAAAGGAATGATCCGATGTTGCTGAATTGCAATACCAAAATTTTCGAAACTATGCCTGCCAGATTGGTGTGCTTAAATTTTTTGTATCTCTTCTGGTGCCTTGGCAAATGACATTACCACACTAACACGGACAGACGGACAGACGGACATCGCTTAAACTTCTCTATATATAAGGATCCAGAATATATATACTTTATGGGGTCGGAAATGAATATTGTAGAAATTACACACGGAATGACAAAATTGTGGTGAAGGGTATAATAAAACTAAAAATTAAAGGGTGTTCCGATAGTGGTGTGATTTGCATGTATAAGGCCTAAGTTTTGATCCATAATAGGTAGACTCTTGAAATTTTCACAGAAGGTGTATAGCTTTGGCCGCTATAGCAACAAAAAAAAACTTAAAACTTACAGGGTGTTCTGATATAGAGGTGTTATTCACGAATATGTGTTTATATCTTGAACTGTAGGACGCATACACTAAAAATTTACAAACAGTAATTAAAACTTAGTTCGCTTTATAAACAAGTCTAAAAAAATAAACCTAACAATTAAAGGGTGTTCCGATAGTGGTGTGAATTGCATTGAATTGTCTTAAGTTTTGAACCATAATAGGTAGACTCTTGAAATTTTCACAGAAGGCGTATAATTTAATAGGGGGTTCCGATAGAGAGGTGTTATTCACGAATATGTGCATATCGTGAACTGTAGGTGGGATACACTTGAAATTTACAAAGAGTAATTAAAACTTAGTTCACTATATAAACAACTATAAAAACTAAAAATTAAAGGGTGTTCCGATAGTGGTGTGATTTGCATGCAGAAGGCGTATAACTGTGGCTACTATAGCAACAAATACTAAAACTTATAGGGTGTTCCAAAAGTGACGTGTTATTTGCCTTTATATTTTTATTTCTTGAGCTATAGAAAGCAACCACCTAAAATTTGCAGTGATTTCAACTATGTTCGCGTTATAAGCAAGTATACAATATCAAACCTAAAAATTAACGGGTGTTCCGTTAGTGACGTGGTTTGTATGTGTATATGGCATAGGTTTTGAACGATAATAGGTAGACTCTTGAAGTTTTTACAGGATGAGTATTACTATGGCCATTATAACAAATAGTAAAAATTAAAGGGTGTGCCGACAGTGACGTGTTTTACATGCACATTGACTAATTTTTTAACCATAATATATAGACTCTTGAAATTTTCACAAATGATGTATTACTATGGCCCCTATAAAAACAATAAAAATTTAAAGGGTTTTTCGACAGTGACATGTTTTTCACGTATAGTAACTCATTTTTTTAATAGTAATAGGTAGACTCTTGATATATACATAGAAAGAGAATTGCCATGGCCGCCATAGCAAATAACAAAATTAAAGTGTGTTAGGTGTTCCGACAGAGACATGATTGGTACGTAAATAGCCTTATTTTTTTAACCGTTATATGTAGACTCTTTAAATGTTTACAGTAGATGTTGTATTTCGGCCGCTGTAACAATTACTAGTATCTAAAGGGTGTTCCATCAGTGACATGTTTTTCACGTATATTACCTTATTTTTTGAACAGCAATAGGTAGGTTCATGTATATTTCTATAGATAGTGGGTTACCATGGCCGCTATAACAAAAATTGCTAAAATTAAAAGGGTGTTCCAACAGTGATGCAATTATGACTTTAATTTTAAAATTAAAGGGTGACTCATAAGACATAAAAAAATTAAGAACTTGAATTTTTAAAGTTGTTCTAAACATAGTACGGAACCCTAAGTGTGTGAGGCTAATTCGCACTTGACTAATTTATTTGTCTCTACCCACGCCAACACGCGTTGTATAATAAATTTTCATAAAAAGCTTCGTAAAAATAAAATACAGTTAAGTACTAGAGTGAATTTAATCCAACTTTATTAGGAAAACTAAAGTTAAAACAACTAACCCCAAATTGGTGACCCCGACGTGCAAAATTTTTTTATTTGATACGGGCTGCAACAACGTTACACAGGCGCCATAATTTTTCTAAAAAATTCTTCTAGAATTAAAATGAAGAAACGACCATTTTGTTTTTGCTGTGTGCGACAACAGTTGGTGTCACGAAGCCGCCATTTTTTAACAAAAAAAAAAACGTGCGAATCATAAAATAATGACGGACGCAAAGTCAACGCCACTCCACACTGGCAACGATAGTGGCGTTTCTAGTGAAACTACTGGGCAGACAGTTGATACTGCAGCAACATCGCAAGGAAACGTATCCGCCATTTATGCCCGATTGCCTGTCAGGCCCATGTCGAGCAGCAACATAGACACATGGTTCATATTAATGGATTTTTGGTTTACGGCATCGGGTATATGCACACACAAACAAAAGACCGCAACAATTTTAGCAGCCTAGCCAATTTTTCGATCACCTCGTGAGCGCTGATGGTATTCGTCCTCTGTCCAAAAAAGTAGCAGCAATACGCGACTTTCCTAGACCAAAAGTGGCTCAGGAACTCAAACGATTCTTAGCCATGTTGAATTTTTATAGGAAATTTTTGCCACATGCGATAACATACCAAACAAAAATACAACAGCTTATCACGGGGAACAAGAAGAACGATCGTACGCCATTAAAGTGGGATTCGGTAACTGAAGCTGCCTTCCAACAATGCAAAGACGAGCTCGCTAAGGTTACGGTTTTAGCACACCCCGCCGAGGAGGCTATTCTGGCGGTCTATGTAGATGCGACACGGCCGTCGGTGCAGCCTTGAACCAAAACATCCAAGGTTGTTTTCAACCCTTAGCATTTTACTCGAAAAAAACTAACTAGCACGCAACAAAAGTACTCAACATACGACAGATAGCTAACGGCGTTGAACCAAGCAGTTTGCCATTTCCGGTACATGATAGAAGGACAACGATGCTACCTGGTCACCGATCATCGAACGCTGATTTTTGCGTTTAAACAAAACCTCAAAAAGGCTTCGCCTCATAGAATCCGTCAATTAGACTTTATCAGCAAGTTCACCACGGACATTCGACATACGCCAGGTATTAAAAACGCTACAGCCGACGCGCTTTCTCGTATAGAGTCAATCAGCAATATTGTAGACTACTCCCGCATAGCAGCAGCACAGCAAAGTAATGAGGAACTCCAGCAGATGCTTAAAGATCCAGGTACTCAAATGAATACCCTTAAACTAAAACTTTTTTCAATCCCAGGTTGCAACTATCAACTAATTTGTGATACATCGACATCGAATATTCGCCCTTAAATCCGAAGGAATTTCGCCAACAGATTTTAACGGCGATTCATGGCTGCCCGCGCTACAACCAAATTAGCCACTGGGAGATTTTGTTGGCCTGGGATTCGAAAAGATTGTACAGTTTTTGTTCGGAACTGCCTGCAGTGTCAACGGTCGAAGATTCATCGACACACTCATTCAACCCCCAACAAATACGAGAAAACTAGACAACACTTTGCCCACATAAACATTGAGAAAATTTGGAAAATTTTTTCAGCCGGTCAAAATAAACAACACCGACAGCGATTTCGTTTCTGAATTTTGAACGGCCATGTAAAAGCTTAGGCCAACTAACACCGCCCATCATGCAACGCCTCAAACTTTCGTTTCAAAGGACCTAAAAAACTCAACACACGTTTTCGTTCGCAACGATTCCATCCGACCATCACTCAGTCATCCATACGATGGTCCTTATTTGGTGATTAAACGCTATGACAAATTCTACAAGATTTGAATACGTGGCCGCCAAAACAACATAAGTATAGACCGATTAAGACCTGCATTTATTTTAAACAACGACACCATCAACAATTCAACAAGTCCTAAAGAACCTGATGTTCCAGCCTGTCAGCCAACTGATATTACCAGTCCACACGCTAGTCAACTGCGACCACCAGACACATCAACAAATTTAACACCGAGGGTAAACTTTTCACCCAAAATCAACCTCCTCTGGTCGCCATGTTCACGTTCCGCTTAGATTCAGGTGAGTCCGTTCCAGCGGGGGGAATGATGCGGCGCCCTGTTGCCTGAAGCAACACTGTTGACAACTCTCATGAGTATGACTATTCAATACCGAATAGATTTAAAAAACATTCATTGGTTTTTTGTCTCTACCCACGCCAACACGCGTTGTATAATAAATTTTCATAAAAAGCTTTGTAGATTAATTCCTTTTAACATTAAAAAATAAAATACAGTTAAGTAATAGAGTGAATTTAATCCAACGCCTTTTTACTTTATTGGGAAAACTAAAGTTAAAACAACTAACCCCAAATATATACTTAATGGGGTCGGAAATGAATATTGTAGAAATTACACACGGAATGACAAACTTATATATACCCTTTCCACCTGTAGTGAAGGGTATAAAAACATACATACATATCTTTTCTTTAAGTAAACATTGCAAGTTAAATAAAAGATTGAATAAAATACATCAACTAGTTCACAATGCACTGAGTAATATGAAGCAAACATTATTTTTTTTATTAATTATTACTAAAATTTAAGTGCGCGAACAGAGTTTTACACAAAGTTTGACATATTCAGATAAGCAAATTTAAACAGCTGTTCTAACAGTTATTATGCCATGCTCAATGGCATAAATAACAAAAGGCGGCAAATTCAAATCTGCGTAAATTTTGAAACACTCTTTACGTAACGTAACTTTGAAAGCGTTTTGGTTTAAAAAGCTTTCATTCAAAAGAAAATGAATAGAAGATAATGAATAAAAGTGGGCTTGAAAATTATGCTTAAAGGCTCTGGCACAGTGTGTCAAATGCTGATAACCTTAGGCAAACGAACGTCAGTTTGTAAGAAGCTCTTAACAATAATAATAATGATGTGAATCCATACATACATACGAATTAACATTAAAGAAAAATATATACAATGTAACACATTTTAATATTTTTTTTATATCAAGTTTGTTCTTGTGAATAATACATTTTTCTTATCAATTGGATTTATATATAAACTTATAAATTTATTCATAGTTTACGTACAACGAAGACGTTAAAGTGGTTCTGCGAATAGAAGAGATTAAATGATCCGATCTAAAAAAAAACTATAAAATTACCAAAATGCTAAAATGCTAAAAAGAAATGATTTTACATATTTATTTTTTCCCAGTCGGGTACATCAGTCTTGCTTCAACCGTAGAAGTAAAAGAAAGTGTCTAGTTTATTAAAAACAAAAAATCAATCCTATTTGAAAAATATAAAAGGAAATAGATTTAGACATTTAATTGTTTCTAAAGACATCCGTAAAGTGCAGTGTGTTAAAGTGTTATTATTTTAAATTGAGTTTTTTTTTTAAAGAAAACCCCCGGGTATTTTTGTACTTCTGTCTTGGACCATTATGCATATTTTATATTGGGTTTACTTCCCTCTTGTTTTCACTGGTATTTGCACAACCGGGTAAAGTTATTATCCATTAATTGATTAAACCATTTATCGGGAATTCATAGTCGAATTTAAAAGCACCAAACAAGAATATAAAGAAAAGTGTAAGTTTTGAAATTAGGTATATTTACAATTTTATATCGTTTTTTAATCGTGAATGTTCTGTAATTCCGCAACCACTCGAAAGTAAAATATTTTCACATTTTGTATATTTCACATTCACATCTTTTTCACATGTGAATTCACATGTTTTTATATGGAAAAAAATGTGAATGTTAAAGTCAGAACACCACTGCGAAAATATTTCACTCTCGAGTGGATGTTTAATTGCAGAACTTGACCGAATATTTACAGCGCAGAAAGTAACACACAGACTGAACAACGAAAAAGAAGTACATGTTGCAAAAAATATGCATCCCTTTTTGTAAATCATATACATCTTAGAATAAAACCAAAACAACTCTTGCAAAAATCTTCACTCAGTTCCGAAATTTTTAATCGTAATATTCAGTTCAGTGATAAGGTTTATTGTTGGCTCAATGATCACATCAGTTAACACAATTATAAAATTTTAAAGAACGTCGTGAGTGTCCTGACAATATTTTGCTCGATTTTGCTTTGAAAGTATTTCTCACAAATTGAAATACTCTTACTTTTATAGTGCTTCAGTTATGGTTTATGTATTTACTTTATATAAAGCTACCCATCCCTGAATAAAATACTAAAATTTATAAAAAATTGTATAATTATAAAGAGGTGTTTAAAATATTTTAAATACAATATAATTCAACAAAATAAAAATACAAATTGAATACAAATTTTATTCAACTGGCGCCATCTGTTGCGCAATAGTTTTTAAAATATTCCACTTTCAAAAATCAATAGGTGTGTTGAAAATTGTAGTACCTTTAAACCGGAAATTGCGTTTTTCACTGCTTTTTCTCCATTTTCTCCTATATTGGGATCAGGAAACTAAGGTACCTCCTCACAAGATTTTGTTAAAATCCATTCAGTAGTTTTTACGTAATACGAACGCAAAATAAAGGCAGACAGACAGACGAAAATGAGTTACTATTTTATTATAAGTATAGATATTATAAACATTTGGTCTGTTTAAGCGTCCTGTGAACTTATTAATATAATTGAATGGGATATAAATGAAGTGAATTGTTCACCAATAATAAAGAGTAATTTGATATGTTTGACATGTGATACTAGACTTATAGGTCTAGATCATTCTACCTTTGTGTGATCTTTTGCTGGTTTAGGTATCTTGGTAATTAAAATATAGTTCATTCTGCGTAAAAAACCATAGGCTTTCTAACGGCTTAGATCAGCAATTGCGTTTTGAATATTTCGAAAATCAAATCTAAGGGAGATTGCTGTTTCACCATTTACAGGTGGCTTATTAAATGGACTTTTTGCCGAACCTCCACAAGAAGTTCGCAAAGGAGGCTTACGTATAAAAGGTCTCTTAAGGTTCTTTGTTGCGCGCCATAATATATATTCTGGGGTATCGTCAGAGTCTTTAAGTATTTTTCCATGGATGCAATTTTTCTGAGTCGTAGAACCCTTTTTAAGGCATTTTGTAATTTCTTTTAATTTGTTTTTAAGTTGAGCAGATCTTTTTGATTGCTACTCTCTTCTAACTCTCTCGTTCGGCATTGACAAAATCAATTTTATTGTATCGGATTTGACAATTGGATCAAGTCAGGTTTTCGTGTTGGGTGATTATTTTAAGGTAACTCACGAAATAAATTAACTACAGTATTATATCACCTGTTGGTCGTAGCGGTACATTTTTCGGTACAATCAGTTCTGAGATATTTCTTAAATTTAAGCAAATTTATACAAGTTCGATTTGATAGATTTTTTGGAGGTTATGAGGATAATTTTATTAATTTTTCTGAATTATTGCTTAGGTATTTTCTGTTGATCATTGGGCCAATACGTTGCCCACTAAAAACAATTCCATTCGTTGTCGTGAATTCCAAAAAGTGTGTTTAGCATTGTAGTCGCCAAATAATTTGTAGAAATGTTGATACTGAATATCCAAAATTGAAAATGTAAAAGGTGAATAAACTGATGAATGTCTTTAATGCAGATATTTGTTACTCATATTCTAAAATTTTATGCTTTTAATAAAAAGATTTAAAGTTTTTCATTAAGAGTGAGAAGAACACCAGAAAAAATTTTATTATAAAACTTTTCTGTTCCACTGTATATTGATATTGTTCTACTCAAACCAAAGACATTTCTCTGATGATTAATAAAATTACATAAGAATCAATTATTTTTAATTGCGACTCATCCAAAAAGTATAAAATCGTCTACCAGTGCAGTTATTGGTTTAAACGAATTTCTGTCTATTCATTGCATCAATATGCCGTCGTAGTTGTATTTATAAATGCTTTCAAGTCATTCATTCATGATGTACAAAGTATTAGCAATTTAAAAAGTTTTATTTAAATTTTATTTCTATGAATTGACGTGTACAATTATTCATGCAGAGATAATTTTTAAGAAAAAAACTAATTTATTGAATTACTAAATAGTAAATTTTAAATTTGATAAGAACTATTTCTTACTTGATGAATGAAAGGACATTCGACATTGCTATTCAAGAATGATAGAAGACAAGATTACGCCATGCGCTTGTTTTCCCGTTAGATGACGTTGTTCGGCCAATGTAAGGTTGCCAAGTCCGTAATCATCAAATTGCTTCAAATAAGTACTTACAAATAAATCTAAACAATAATTTATAGTTATACTCTCAATCAGAATTATTAGCCAATAGAAAGACAGTTTCGTGACCGACATGTCGGCCGACATGGGCAGAAAATTTCAATTTTATTTTCGGGATGGCGTAACCCTCTCGTCTACCATCCTTGTTGTTATTGAAATTAGTATACTTAACAATTATGTACATACATACGAGTACATTAATTTGGGGGAAGAGATATATTTTTTAAATTTATATTACATAATCGTGTAGCGGGAATAATGAGCAAGCAACAAAAAGTGATTCTTAGATTAAGAACCACAAAACCCTTAAACCTACGTTATATTCAGTATAAGTAGTTGTGAACATGACGTTAAATGTTATAGATTTGACATCCTTTGACTCTTCGAATACATAAACCGCTAATAGACAACATGTTGTTCTCATCTGACTTATCAACTTTGTGACCTGTTTTCCATAGGGCAAGAAATTTTACAAGAAAACTTTCCCTGTGGAAACCGGGGTAATTGTGAATGTATGTGAAATAAAGTATGCATATCCAGTTAGTTCAACTGCGTACTTTCACTGCTTTTTCTCCACTTTTTCTTGGATATAAGATATTTTTGTGGAAAAAAAGTATCCTATATTGGGATCAGGATACTTAGGTATCGCCTCACAAATATTTTTTTTAAATCCACCCAGTAGTGTTTGCGTGATGCAAATGCAAAAGAAAAGCAAGCAGACAGCCAGACAGACGGAAATTAGTTACTATTTTATTATATGTGTAGAAGATTTATAACATTGACTTGCAAACGTAGAATTTTGGGAATTTAAAAACGGCGAAGTAGAAATACCACGTTATTGACATTTTTAACAATAGACAAAGCGAAAATACTTTTATACTTCCATGCAAAAAAAAACTATATATTATGAAAATATGTCGTTTTAAGGTAATTTGGATCGTCGAGCAGTTCCACTCCGGATGAAACTACTTTTATCTGGAAGAGCTTGACGAATATTAAGCAATATTGTCTTAAAATATTTTTAAAAGGCTATATTTCATAATGTGTAGCCATTTTCAATAGGAGTAATTAGTTACCATTGGAAATCAGCAATCATTTTACATTTTTCTATATTCCCTAAATCGATGCTATTATTACGGAATATTTTACTTCTCTGTTTTTCACCAGTTTTTAAATTCGAAAAATCGACGCTATCTTGGCTCACGTTGACAATTTTCTCGACTTCTGGCAACACTTTCAGGGCAAAAACAGCTGATGCCAGATAAAAATAGGACATGCTCTAATGATATTTTTCTCAAATGATTATACATGAGCTTTATAAAAGCAATATTTTAAAAGTGGCACCACATATATGTATTTTGTATTCGGAAATTTGACTTGTCAGATGTAAAAAACAAGTCATCTATTAGAAACTTTAGTTGTTATAAAGTTTACTTCATTTAAATGTAAGTAAAAATAATGTAGTTCCAGGTTAATCTTCAGAAATATGCTTCCACTTTATAGCATATTAGAGCAAGGGGATGAAGATTCTGTCATAGGCTCGTGTTTTTCCATGTTTTTAATTACATTCTTCTATATTTGGATTATAGGTTGGCTCTTTCTCTTTATCCCCTCGCCATTGCAAAACAAAAACTTTTCTTTTAAATCGAAATCTTTAACATACAAATAAATGTAACTTTTTAAGAAAAAATTTAAATTTTTGGAAAGAACAGCGTAGCTTTTCTCAGCTAGTTTGTGTTCGAGTATGTGCTCGTGAGCTTGTGAGCACACTCATTAGATGAGTTTGCTCATGCAAGTGTTCACTACTTATCAAATCATTTGTATGTTAAATAGTTCAATTTATTAATTTAAATATTAAACTTTTTAATTATATCACCACTTTTCTATAATTAGTCACGTGAAGAAACTTATAGAAGTATTAAAAAGTGCTGCAGTCAACTTTGTTAAACAATTTTAAAATATACATTTACATACTAATATTTTTATTTCAATGCATTTATTTTTTATTATCATTTATTGTCATCCGCGAAGTTCAATAATCAGAAAAAATAAATTAATGAAGAACGTGATTAAAACTCTTTTTGTTGTTGACTGTATTAAAAAAAATAAATTTATATTTCTACAAATAGTTTATCACGTGATTGAATTTCAAGTAGAAACGTTTAGAATTCGTATTTTACACTCGTGCTTGTGTTTTTTTAGAGGCCATACGAACAAAGAAAAGGGAAAACACTATTATAAGATCAAAGCTAAAGTTGCTCGTAAAGATAAGGCACAAATCTTTAATAAAGAAATTATAATTTATTTTCTTGCATGTGTTTAACATGAAATTCGATCTTCCTTTATCAGCAGCTTAACTATAAAAAAATAATTTTTTGTATCAGTTTAAAGTATTTGAAGCAATAAGTTTTCTAGTAAAATTGCGCTTAAACTTTATTCGTAACATACATGGGAGTAACGCATTATAATCAATTGCCTATTTAATTAGCATAAGTTTATAAATTGTGCTACTGAATTTCTCTTACTAATGAAAGACTTTCATTAGTAATTATTTACAAAAACAAAAGCATTATCATTACCAGTCGCATTTTTTCGCAAAAAAAGGAACGAAGTTAGGGATCAGAGTAAAATCTTTTGTTACAGTCGTTAAAAAGCGCCGATTTGTCATAATTGCGCACCATCGGCATCAGTGTTACTATATTTTATGCCTTTTATTTTTTATATAAGTTGTAAATGTTTTCTATAGTGGTTTAAAGCTACCACGATCAAAAATTTGTATTTTATAGATAAAATTATTTTTTCATCAATAATAATTAATAATTATACAATTTCATTATACTCGTATATATCATTACGATTGGTAAAAACAATTGCAATTGAAAAAAATCCGTAACATTAAATGATAGTTAAAATTTTTCTTATTGTAATTATTTCCACTAACTGCACAGTGGGCAGCGAGTGCACTTATTTTATGTTATAAAAAGTTGAATAACTGGTTTTGCATTTGTATGGAAAACACAAAAAATGATTTATCACTGTAAACCACTTAAAACCGGTTTATGAAGCAGATGTTAAACGGCTATTAAGAAGCTTCATTAAGTCTGCACGTCTCCGTATAAATTGGCTTTTAAATTTTGATTAGTGGCACATTTTAATTTCAAATTTTATATAAAGGTTAAACCATTTGATTAGTTGATAAGTTTTTGTACTTTGATTTGCAATTTTATGCGAGGGTATATTGATATGTATTTAAAAATTATATTATTACTATGGCTCGTAGTCAGAGAAAAAACGATTGAAAACAAATTTTTTAAAGAAATTTTGTATGGAAATTTAGGTTTCTGATTTTATTGTTTGACCACTTTAAAATTAATTTCGTGGTGTCATCAAACATTTTTACTTTTGAAGTTTAACAAAAATTGTTGTATGTAGTATAAACTAAGGCGTATTTAAACAGGTAAACTGACTGGGTGGACCTAAAATATTGAGGGGAAAATTTAAAATTTTTTTATATGTAGTTTGACATTAAAAAGAATTTTTGTTTCGCCTTAAAATACTTTTTCATGTCAAACTAAATATAAAAAAATTAAAAGATTTCCCCTCAATATTTTGGCTCCATCGGGTGAGTTTACCTTGATATAAATATGCCTTGGTTGAAACCAACCATGTTGCATCTTTTGGGCGTATATTATATTGATGAAATTTTAAACAAGAATTGTTTCGTTTCGTATCGAATACGAATCGAATTGTAAATAATAATTAAATTTTCCAAACAACAGCTGATCGCTTGGCTTTTGTTAACATTTCTAAAACAATGTGGTATACTTGAAAACAATAAAATCGTAAAATTCTTTCAAATCGCGAGATAGACACCACATTTAAAATGTCAAATTTTCCTTGTGAAATAATAAATGTTGGTCAACATTTTTCAAAAATTCGAAGAGAGTACTAGGCTTTATATTTAATATGTCTAACCCCCGTCTCCATTACCCGCCGTCAACGTTAGACATTAACATGTCTTAACAAAAGTCAAACTTCATAATGGGTGATTTTTTTGAGGTTAGGATTTTCATGCATTAGTATTTGACAGATCACGTGAGATTTCAGACATGGTGCCAAAGAGAAAGATGCTCAGTATGCTTTGACATTTCATCATGAATAGACTTACTAACGAGCAACGCTTACAAATCATTGAATTTTATTACCAAAATCAGTGTTCGGTTCGAAATGTTCAAATGTGACAAATTTTGTTCAGCGATGAGGCTCATTTCTGGTTGAATGGCTACGTAAATAAGCAAAATTGCCGCATTTGGAGTGAAGAGCAACCAGAAGCCGTTCAAGAACTGCCCATGCATCCCGAAAAATGCACTGTTTGGTGTGGTTTGTACGCTGGTGGAATCATTGGACCGTATTTTTTCAAAGATGCTGTTGGACGCAACGTTACGGTGAATGGCGATCGCTATCGTTCGATACTAACAAACTTTTTGTTGCCAAAAATGGAACAACTGAACTTGGTTGACATGTGGTTTCAACAAGATGGCGCTACATGCCACACAGCTCGCGATTCTATGGCCATTTTGAGGGAAAACTTCGGAGAACAATTCATCTCAAGAAATGGACCGGTAAGTTGGCCACCCCAAGATCATGCGATTTGACGCCTTTAGACTATTTTTTGTGGGGCTACGTCAAGTCTAAAGTCTACAGAAATAAGCCAGCAACTATTCCAGCTTTGGAAGACAACATTTCCGAAGAAATTCGGGCTATTCCGGCCGAAATGCTCGAAAAAGTTGCCCAAAATTGGACTTTCCGAATGGACCACCTAAGACGCAGCCGCGGTCAACATTTAAATGAAATTATCTTCAAAAAGTAAATGTCATGGACCAATCTAACGTTTCAAATAAAGAACCGATGAGATTTTGCAAATTTTATGCGTTTTTTTTAAAAAAAAAGTTCTCAAGCTCTTAAAAAATCACTCGTTATAATAAAAAACATTATTTTTAATAAACTAGTATTTTTATATAAAGTTTGACTTTTGAAGACGGGGTGTAAAGAGCTGCAGGCTTGCTTCTGTTTCTCTAGCCACGTTCGAGTACATAAGCAACTCAACTAACTTTTAATACTATTTAAGCTAACTACTTTGAAATCAGTAGTAGATGATACTTGAATTATTTTTATTAAAAATAACTGACTTTTTTAACATTATGATATCCTAGGGTGAAGTCAATTTAAAATTAGCTATAAACTGAATATACATATGTTTTATATCAGTTGACTATAAAGAGACTGTAAAAATAAACAATAACATTTTTCCCTTTTTACTTTACCATACGTAGTGTAAGGTAAAGTATAATAATCATGAAAAAAGTGGAGGTCGGGATTTCGACGGATTAATACTTTTTGAGGTCTCCCGAATCCATTTTGACTATTTTCGCGATAATGTCTGTGGGTGGGTGTATATGCCACTATTGTTGTGGAGTTTGTACAGGTCATACCGTTTGATATATCAAAATTAAATTTAGTATGTTCCTATGGTATATGGAGATGAAGAGCTGTATAGTTTTTGGGCATAATCAGGAGGGGGTAAGGGGTAGTTTCCTTACCTCCAAATTTTGTGAACGCTATACAGGTCACACAGTATAACATATCAAATTGAAATTCCGTATGTGCCTTTGGTTTATGAAGATGAAGAGCTGTATAAACTTTTGACATAATCGGGAATGGGCAAGGGGTAGTTTACTTAACACCCCAAACCGAAAATAATTATTTTTCGATTCGAATATACTTTGAACTTTTATTCTTTATGTCATATATCCATTAAAATATCTGTTTCCATTGGGTATGCTAAAGTTGAGTGTAGGCCACTCCAGTTTTGATTTATTATCCTGCATCAATATAATTGGTTTTTGATTGACGCCTATTCTTCTTCATTAAAAATACATGAAATGCTCAATCACAAAAGATCGCAAGGGGTGTGACACAAATTTTCATTTTATAATTTTAAAAAAGAAATGAAAAATATTTAAAATCTAATTGTCATAAGTAATATTATTTTTGATTTTGGGGAGGTTTTGCAGTTACATTGTATTTAGCTTATAGTTAGGCTTAAACTGTGTTATTTTCATAGTCGAACCATTTGCGTTCACACAAACGAACATGTGTCGGAAACATTTTATTATTATTAAAATAAAGGCCTACATAGTAAATATTAACAAAGCGTATCGCCAAATACCGAACTCAAAAAGATGCTTTCTTTCCCACCAGTAGTTTGCTACCAAATGCTTTCGTGTTTAAATTCAAACCAACTAATACTTAAACAAATAATAACATAACACTGTGGAACAAATTCAGGTTAGCAAAAGTTAAGTCGATTCTGAGAGTGAGGGGTGAAAAAAGAGGCTAAATTAGAAGGCAAGTATCGCAGCGTTTTTTTATGTTATTTCGAATTTTTTAATCGACCTTCAAAAAAAATTCGAACTAACATAAACAAACGCCGCGATACGGGTCTTCTAATTTCGCCTCTATTTTCACTCCTCACTCTCAGAATCGACCTAACTTATGCTAACTTAAACCAATAGGAGTATGAAAAAAGTCTTAAAAAGTTGATGGAGATTACTTTACGCTAATAAAGGCTTATTTATTTGGCGTAGTGGAGTAAAAAAAAATAATCTTAATTTTGATAAAGGTGGAGACAAATACTAATTTGAGAGACCTTTACGGGATTTCTACATCCTTTACAAAAAAAAAAAACAGATCATCTAGATGTTTTTGATTGTTCTATTAAATTTGATCAATCTGACAAAATGGCTTCGAGTTAGCTATTCTTCTCAAAAAAGCATTTTAATGTTTTTCAAGATTTTGTCAAGAGTTTCATTTTAACTTTGATATAATAAGGTAATTTAATTTGTTTATTTATTTTTTTTTTTTTTTTAAATAGAAATACTTCTATTTCACTTTTTCGCTGAAAAGCTTGAGACATTTTATTCGATATGGAACATTAGGAACCTAAACTAAGATAAAACTCACACTTTCGAGTAAGAAATACTTCGTATATAAATATGGGAATCAGCTCCCTGACTCCACAAAAACAGGTTATAGTCATCACCTGCAACAAAAGCCTTGCAAAATCGTATTTTTTGGAGGATAAAAGAGTTGAAGGAGCTAAAGAATATAAAGTGTAATGAGCTTAAAAAAGACTGTGTAAAAATAAATAAAATTCAACCAAAAAATGTGTTCGTTTTTGTAAAGACTTATTGAATTTCCCTCGTACATATACATATGTAGGTTTTATTGCATTATTTTATTTTATCGCTATTTTTTGTAGTTATAGACTCAATCAAAATTTAGAAGACATTAGACAGCAGACTGAAATATGAATAATTTTCTATTTAATCACTTCGTAATATCTTCTAGTTTTTTCTTTTTTGTTGCAGTTAAAGACACAACAAATCGAAAGCACCAAAAGAGAAAAAGTCTATTTTACTACAGCAGACAATTCTGGCGGAAGAAAAATGACAATTGACTTTGTAGCAGGTTGCCTTGGAGGTACGCTTAACATTATCCAACAAAAAAAATTAAATCTATGATTTGAATTACAATTTCAGGTTGTGCTGGCGTGTTAGTGGGCCATCCATTAGATACTGTCAAAGTACATTTACAAACCCAGGATACCAAAAATCCCAAATATAGAGGTACTTGGCATTGCATGACGTCTATTGCCAGGCAGGAGAAACTATTTGGTCTTTATCGTGGTCTTACAAGTCCTCTTGGCGGCATAGCATTTGTTAATGCTATTGTTTTTGGCATCTACGGTAATGTTCAGAGAGGTACTAAAAATCCCGATTCTCTTGCATCGCATGCGTTGGCGGGCAGTGTAGCAGGATTCGGGCAGAGTATAGTTTGCTCTCCTATGGAATTGGCAAAAACTAGATTGCAATTGCAGCACGAAAAAACAAGTGGACCAAAATTTAGATGCCCATTAGACTGCTTAGTTCACATAATGAGACATGAGGGTTTGCGCGGTACTATGAGAGGTTTACTTTCTACGGCCGTTCGTGATGTGCCAGGTAAATTCTTATTTTTATTTAGAAAAACCTACAATTGAAAAAAACTTTATTTATACTTTCAGGGTTTGCCAGCTACTTTGTCAGTTATGAATACATGATGCGTCAGCCGTATAAAAATAATGTGGTTTACGGTCTTTGTGCTGGTGGTCTTGCTGGTATATGTTCTTGGTTGGTTTGTTATCCCATAGATGTTGTTAAAACCTGCATACAGGCTGACAATCCTGCAAATCCCCAATACACAAGTTATATGGATTGTATACGAAAAGGTTACAGATCGGATGGTATACACTTTTTCTTTCGCGGCTTAAACTCGACTATGATACGATCATTTCCCATGAATGCGGCCTGTTTCTATGTCGTCTCCTGGTTTTTGCAATGGGCCAAAAAAGACGGTGTTGATGTTGTTGTCCATACAGGTGATCCAGTTGCTCTGGTGAATTTGGCTTCCAACCTACCGCGCTGCCACGTCTCACATACCGATCATGCCGAAGAAAAAATGAGGCATCATCGTTCCGTACTGACCCAAAGTTTGAGATCATTTGGAGCATTTAGTGAGGCCGTGTGTCAAACAGAAGCCGCCGAATTGGCCAGTCAATTTTATTCGGATAAAGATAATGATAAATACTATGTATTTGAAGATGAACGATTACTAAGTGAGATGGATTTGAAAGAAAATGCATGTAATTGTTAAGTAGCCCTGACATTTTGCTTTCTTCTTCTCACTATCTCTTCCTTTCACTTTGCGCTAGTACATATATATTTTGTAATTTATGACTCTGTATTTTATATTTTTTAATCCAAATATACAAGTTTTTTACGTTTATTAAAAATTGTAAATATTTTCGTACAATTAAAATATCGCAAGGTAAATGTCTCAATTGCCAAATAGATCAACTCCACTTTATAATTGTTTGTAAGTGTTAAGTTTTCTGATTCTTATTAAATATTTCTGATATTAGGTACACACTAGAGTATCTACTCGATCAATCATCACTCGATTAATCGTAGAATTTTAAGTCGATTAATAGTTCGAGTAAGAAATATTGCAAATTACAATTAAAAATAACTTGAACAAATTATATCGGTTAACCGACAAATCGACTAAAATTAATTTCTATTAAGATCTCCAATTTTTACTGATTTTCTACTTCTTATGGGTATTTTTATTTTTTCGTAGATAGTCTAGCCGCCATTAAGGCCCTTAATTCAAAAGTAGTGAAATCTAAATGTGTGTTAGCTTGCATACAATCTTTAGCCCTACTTGAACGACATCGTAGAAGGATAGTGTGGGTTCCAGGGCATGAGGGCATTAGTGGAAACGAGATGGCCGATCAATGTGCGAGGAACGGTTCGAATCTGGATGTGACGGTTGCCCAAGGGGAAATCAATATCCCCTTGGCCGAAATATCTAACATACTAGGAGAATGGTCGCTAAAGGAAACGGCTCGCAGGTGGTCTATATTAACCACTTGCAGATTATCCAGAATTCTTTGGCCCTCAATTGATAAAAAAAAAGGACAAAGGCACTACTGACCCTCGAGAAAAGCTCGTTAGCACTTCTGGTAGGTGTTATAACGGGACACTGTATGATTGGACGTTTGTCGGAGCGTATGGGAATCTCTCGTGGAGGGTGCTGCAGAATCTGTATGGATGAGGAAGAGGAGGAATGAGTTCAACACCTTCTCTGCGACTGCCCGGCTCTTCAAGAGCGTAGGCTCAAATTTCTGGGTCAAAGATTCTTTCAGGACCTGGACTATCTCAGGGATAGTCAGGGACACTGAGTAGCCTATTAAGCTTTGTGAAAAGCTCCGGGTGGTTTAAAGAACCACCGGTATTGGAGTTCTTTAGGGAATGGTGGGGGTTGACGATCCTTGGGGCATCACAATGGGCCTTATTGGCCTCCGAGTGAACTCGCGTTTTTGCGGTCGGCCCGTTTAATCTAACCTAACCTATGGGTATTTGCTCGTTTAAGAATAATTTCGAACTAGACGCGTTGTTTAGTAAACATACTGAGAAGAAATAATACACATAAATCCAATATGATTTTTTCAAACTTTTTACATTCAGTTTATGAACTTCGTAATAAAAAAATGAACATACTTAACGTGTGTTTTTAAAATTTGTACTATGATTTTGCTTTGTAGGTATTCCACACCTATTGTAAGACTTACTTATATAGAGTAGCACCTATAAGAGAAAAATGCAACTAAACTAAGAAGAAACTAACAATAACAGATTTTTATAGCCACACTCAAGTCGGAGTATTCTTATCAAATTTTAAAAATTAACGCTAAATAACAAAAATAATGTAATCACATAATTACCTAAGTATGTATTTCACAAAATAACCAAATTATACAACACGTACCCGACTTAAAACAAATACAAATTATTCAATTGGCTATTTGGCAGTTTTTGGCTCCATCTGTGTTTAAATATTTTATTGTGTTTCAAAATATACTACTTTTAAAAATTAAACTTGCCGTGCTGTACTCAGCACTAATTAGATTTTTTTACTTTATAAAAACTAAAGTATTCATATCTGGTTAGTTCAACCACGTACTGTCACTGCCTTTTCTCCACTTTCTCTTGGAAATAATGTATTATTAGGTACCTCCTCACAAAATTTTGTTAAAATCCATCCAGTACTTTTTACGTGATGCGAACGTAAATGAAAAGCAGACAGACGGAAATGAGTTACTACTTTATTATATGTATAGATAAATAATTAAACTGTCATGTGTCTAAGTATCAGTTAAAGCATGTTTCAGAATTCCTCTTACTAGGAGGATTCCTCACGTGTCCATGTATCTAACATATTTACATAAGTGTGTTTGAAGTGCAAAAGAAAACAATTAATATTTGCACTTCATGAAAAATGTTATGTTCAAAGTGTTCCACCTTTTCCGCATAACGACAAAATCTTACAATTTATGAAATTATTCATAATTTTGTTTTAATGTCACAAAAAAATTCTAACTTAACTATCGAGCTTACTAACAAGACCTTCGTTGCAGTTAAACACTTTTTGGGAATAGAACTCATAACCCCCAGACTGATAGACTAGCATACTACCTACTAGAAACTGGGGCACTTAATTCATATTTTATATTACCGAAAAGCTATGAAATTTTTTCTGCGTATTTTAGGAAGAAATGATTCATCAAATGCAATATCAAATGAAAATAATTTTCTAACTGAAATAAACAACTCAATAAAACAGAGAAATTAGCAAAAAGTTTTATTACTGTATTGCATTCCAATTTTGCAATATATCAATTTCGAATTCTTGCATTCTTTTTAACTATGAAAAAAATATGTCCCTTCTTAAGGTTAAAGCCTCATTGGCCAGCTCACTAATACAGATACGTCAACGTAACAAAAACGAGGTATACCCTGCTTTATCTTTTTTTGTAAAAGTTACAATTTTTATTTTTATCTTATATTACTGTGTTATAAATATAAGGTAAACAACTAGTAATAAAATGAAGAATACAAGTGATTCCTACAATTGGTTGTACAACTCATCGCATCGTCTATGGCTTGCTTAAGACAAACACTCAACCGTTGCGCAATAGTTACGTCGTATGAACATGCCTATTTTTAAAATTTACTAGATGTAAATTCTATTTTGTATACATATTTGTCTTTTCTTATTGGATACCAGGGTACAACATTTTTCATATTTATTCAAAAATCAACATTCATGATGTTTTTCATAAATGAGAAATCCAAAATTTTATATTTATTTTTCATGCTCATAAACAAACAACAACAAATGTTATGCCTATGTTTTTACATGTATGTATGTGTGAACCTGTTGTTTTTGTAACATACATCATGATAAAAGTGCTTTTACACGGCGTGTATTTGTCATATGACTTGTCACTTTTCCATGTGTAAATTCAATACACGTCTTGTAAACCCTTTCAAACATAACATGTGGATTTTCCATGTGTACAATACAAATGACATTTTTCATTTAGAACGTGTTTTATTTTGATGTGACAAAGCATCTGACATCGTGTAATGCCAACTTGATATTTTGCTATTTTATGTTTTTTGTGGTACCAAAAGCACTAAAAGCGTGGCAAAAGCACTACATTTGCACATTTGCATCAGCTGTGGTTGGCAATACAAAACTGTGTGGCGGAAAAATTATATATTATAGGTTATGTCAGATGTAATTACACATGTACGTTTGAAAGCAAAAATTATAAACCATATGTAAAATGTATATTTTGACAAACACATGAAATTACATATGGGTTATCAAACTGACAAGTCATATGACAAACACACGCCGTGTAACACCATTTTAAGTGATAAATTAGCTTCTTCTAATTAATGTTCTTTTTCATAAATGTTACTTATGTACATTAATGAACGTTAAAAATTTATCATAAATGAACATGAAAGAATTTTCTGCCTGCGATCGCATATGTATGTACTTATGTATATATCAACTTTTTTTAACATATTGAGGTACTTACATCTAAAAGAGAAAGAGAGAAGAAATGTTTGCTCTTAACACAACTAACGGAGAAAATTTTGTAAAAATTCTAAAGATTACCATAAAAAGTAGTAAATACACATCCACACAACATACAGCCATAGTCAAATGTTATTACACATTACCAAAATTTTTTGTGTTTTGGTAAGACTGCTCGATTGTTGTTGTTGTTTTCAATATAAAGCAAATTTGCAGTTATTGGATCAAATGGAGTGTGTAGAAGAAACGAACCAATTTTCAAAGAAAATAACGGAATATTTTTCACAAAAATAACACATTTGTTTGATGCATATTGGCGTCAAAAGTTATTACACACACTTTGTTCATGAAAATATCATTAGTTTTTAGCTTTTTTGTGTGATAAATAGACGCATTTCCATTGATTCTTTGAGACGATTGTCAAAATCTAATGTTGTTAATTTAATTCACGAAAATGGTCAAAAGAAAGCATTTAAATAATGAAACACGATCCGAGATTGTGACCAAATTTAAAATGGGAACTTCGGCTTCAGATCTTGTGAAACTTTATGGAATTTCGCGGAAAACTGTGTACAATTTAGTAAAAAAGAAGGATACTTGTGGGAACTTAGAAGATAAAAAGAAAAGTGGACGAAAACCCGTTATAGGCCAAAGGGAAAAAACAAGATTAATGAGAGTCCTGATGGTAAATCCAACAATAAGCCCTGTTCGCATTGCAGAAAATTCGGAAGAAGTAATTGGGAAGAAAGTTAGTGAAGCTACTTTACGTCGCAAGATGAAGAGCATGGAAATCAAGACCTATGTAGTCCGGAAAGTGATCGACATAACTCCGAACAACGAAGCCAAACGCCTTGCCTTTGCTCAAGAGCATATTAATAAGCCCATAGAGTTCTGGCACAACGTTCTGTGGACTGACGAGTCTTCTTTTCAGTTCCAGGGTTCTTTTGGTAGAAAGTATATGCATCTACCGTCAACTCTCAAAAGCAAAGCACGTCAGCCTCTAAACAGATTCGGTGGAGGATCTGTAATATTTTGGGGTTGCATATCATTCTATGGATTGGGAGAGCTCGTACCAATTGAAGGAACTTTGAATCAATCGGGGTATATCGATGTCTTGAATGATCATGCATTTCCTTCAGCAAATAGCCTATTTCCAAATAGCGACTGGATTCTGCAACAGGATAATGCTCCATGCCATAAAGGATGGTTGGTAACGAAGTTTTTAAATGAGGTAGATCAAGCTGTTCTTTCATGGCCCCCTCAAAGCCCGGACCTTAACATCATTGAAAATGTTTGGGGTTTCATGAAACAACAACGAACAATTGATAAAAATCGAAAACTGAATGACACTATTGAAGAAATTAAAAATATTTGGGCTAAACTACCTATTTCTTTTATCCACACCTTGATTAAGTCTATCCCGGCCAGGTTGCAATCAGTAATTGATGCCAAAGGAGGAGTAACAAAATATTGACTCATTAAAATTAAAAAAAAAATATTAAAAATTAATAATTCTTAATATATGACATTGTGTAATTATCTTTGACATATAAAAAATGTGTGTAATAACTTTTGTCGCCAATATGCGTCAAACAAATGTGTTGTTTTTGTGAGAATTATTCCGTTATTTTCTTTGAAAATTCGTTCGTTTCTTCTACACACTCCATTTCATCCAAAAACAGCAAATTTGCTTTATATTGAAAACAACAACAACAACAATCGAGCAGTCTTACCAAAACACAAAAAATTTTAGTAATGTGTAATAACATTTGACTATGGCTGTATGTACAAACATACATACATACATATTAACTCAAAATACAATTTTACAATATATTCCAAAAGAAATAAAAAACAACGTATGTGCGTGTATTTACATACGTGAATGCTTAGCGCATATTTTTCTACGATCTTTTCATTTATGAAAAATTATCAAATTATCAATAAACAGAAAGCAAAAAATAAATCATCGCATTCATAAATGAAAAAACAAACAAAATTTTGTAGTCTCTCACATATGTATGAGAAGAAACAGCTAAAAATTCAAATGTACATATTCATACATAAATGAACAGTGAGTGAACATTTCGGTACTCTGTTGGATACAAATTTTTAAAATATGCGCAATTAATTTGAGTAATTTATTGTATCTTCAAATTATATGAACTAACAATAAGTGTTCAAATCTTAAAAGTTAAAGTATAAAAGTTAAAGTATAAAAGTTAAAGTAAAAAAAAATAAAATTAAAATATCTATACTGAAGTCCAGCCAGTGCCAGAAAGAAGACTGTATGATGACACGGTTGTTGCTATTAATAAATTGGTCACCTCTGCGATGTTCGGCCAAGATAAGCAATATTCCCCCTTCTTAGTCGAACGTAAGCACGATCATTTAGGATGTTGCGGGCCAGCAAATTGGGATGCGTTTCAAGCTGAGCTGGACAAAAAAAAATTTATGTTTCACGGTTACTGTATGAATTTGAATTTTTGAATTTTTTCTACGTTGGTAGCTAAGGCAGTGCCCCATAATTGAATTCCATAACACCATATTGGTTTTAGAATTGACTTGTATAATAAAAGTTTGCAATCTAAAGCTAGAGTAGAATTTCTGCCAATTAGCCAGTTAGCTCGGCCGGACTACTTTCATGTCCGGCCGAGTCAAGATGTATGCCGAGATATTTGACGTCTGAAAGCTGAGGTATCGTTTGGTTATTTGTGTGATTAGGGGGCAAGATTCTCTACGAGGTGTGAAAGTTATGTGAGTACATTTTTGTTTATTAACTTTTATTCTCCATTTCTTCAACCAATTTTCTAAATTGGATATGTGCTCTTGTAAATATCGTGATGCTACTTCGGGTGTTTCGTGAATGCTCAAAAAAGCTGTATCGTCAGCAAATGTCGATGTGTGAACTCGGTTACTAGTTGGCATATCTGAAGTATACAATAAGTAAAAAAGGCCCCAATATACTACCTTGGGGAACTCCGGCTTCGATTGGCTGGGTGAGCTCAAAAAATCTCCTTCTTTCACAATAAATTTTCGTTTGGTTAAATAACTAGCTTATATAGGCTTACGGGCACATTCAGTTTTAGCTCATATATAGCCTTTATGCCATACCTTATCGAATGCTATAGAAGCGGCGATAAAAAGCGCAGAGAAGTATTTTCTCTCTTCAAAAGTCTTCTTAACAACATTGACTAACCTGTGAGTTTGTTCGATCGTACTATGTTTTTTCCTGAAGCCGAATTGATGGTTTCGAATACATCCTTTGTCGCTTAGTTATTAACATCCTCTCAAAAAGCTTTGACATATTAGATAAAAGCCTTATAGGTCTGTATGATTTAATTTTTGTGTGGTTTTTTTTCCTGGTTTAGGAATCATGGTAATCAAGGACACCTTCCACTCTGTGGGAAAGTACTCAAGTTGTAAAATGGCATTAAAAATAACAAGTAAAAGTGCAATATTCGACCGAATATTCTATACCCTTCACCACGGTGATTTTATTTATACAGACATGTACAGCATTATCCATATTGTTGACTCATTACTTAAATAAATTCGTATGAGAAAAAATCATTATTCATGAGTTAAAGAAATAGAAGACAAATGAAAACAAATTCCGTTTGCTACAATTGTCGCCGTGTTGTCAGCTACTTAATGATATTGAAGACGACAGCTACATCGTAAACTCTGACATTGTTATAGAAATACTTATTTTGCTTTTATAAAATTAAATAACTTTTTCAAAAAATTATAAATATTTCCTCCAAAACTTTTTGTTTATATATGAATTTGCAATTTACAATTTTGTGACATTTTCTTTTGTTGAATAAAATAGAAATTAGCCTAAGATGACGACAGCCACAACGTTTCATTTTTGTAGTCGGTATTCTGATGATGTCTATGTTTTCAATGCACCTAGGTTTTAAAACGGAGATATCCTATATTAAAAAATCAAACGCATTTAAAACAAGTAAAAGTGCTATATTCGGCCGTGCCGAATCTTCTATACCCTTCACCACGGTGATTTTATTTATACAGACATGTACAGCATTATGCATATTGTTGACTCTTTACTTAAATAAAGTCGTATGAGAAAAAATCATTATTCATGAGTTAAAGAAATAGAAGACAAATTCCGTTTGCTACAATTGTCGCCGTGTTGTCAGCTACTTAATGATATTGAAGCCGACAGCTACATCGTAAACTCTGACATTGTTGTAGAAATACTTATTTTGCTTTTATAAAATTAAATAACTTTTTCAAAAAATTATAAATATTTCCTCCAATACTTTTTGTTTGAATATGAATTTGTAATTTACAATTTTGTGACATTTTCTTCTGTTGAATAAAATAGAAATTAGTCTAAGTTGACGACAGCCACAACGGTGGCCGTGTAGCCATGTAGCTTTGCTGACTTCAAAATAATCGTTTTATTTTTGACAGTTTGTAGTCGGTATCCCGATGATGTCTATGGTTTAATGCACCTAGGTTTTAAAACAGAGATATCATATATTTAAAAATCAAACGCATTTAAAACAAGTAAAAGTGCTATATTCGGCCGTGCCGAATCTTCTATACCCTTCACCACGGTGATTTTATTTATACAGACATGTACAGCATTATCCATATTGTTGACTCTTTACTTAAATAAATTCGTATGAGAAAAAATCATTATTCATAAGTTAAAAAAATAGAAGACAAATGAAAACAAATTCCGTTTGCTACAATTGTCGCCGTGTTGTCAGCTACTTAATGATATTGAAGACGACAGCTACATCGTAAACTCTGACATTGTTGTAGAAATACTTATTTTGATTTATAAAATTAAATAACTTTTTTTAAAAATTATAAATATTTCCTCCAAAACTTTTTGTTTGTATATGAATTTGCAATTTACAATTTTGTGACATTTTCTTTTGTTGAATAAAAGAGAAATTAGCCTAAGTTGACGACAGCCACAACGTTTCATTTTTGACAGTTTGTAGTCGGTATTCTGATGATGTCTATGTGTTTAATGCACCTAGGTTTTAAAACGGAGATATCCTATATTAAAAAATCAAACGCATTTAAAAAAATATGTTACTCTATATACACACATACATACATATGTATATTCTTAATATTAAATATATGTTATGTTACAGGCATGATTTTCATTTTCAAAGAAATATTGAAATTTTTGTTTTAATTTTTCGAAAATTGTGTGTAAAAATTTTTTGTAAAAATATTTTTTTAAAAATTTTTTGTAAAATTTTATTCGAAAATTTTTTAAAAAAATTTTTTTTCGAATATTTTTCTGTAAAATATCTTTTTGAAAATGCTTTGTAAACTTTTTTGTAAACATTTTTGAAAAAAAATTTTAAAAAATTTTTTAAAAAATTTTTTTTAAAAAATTTGATTGAAATTTTTTTGTTAAATTTTGGACCTTTCTCCAACCTATATTGAGTTAGAATGGTCAGACTAAAGCAAAAAAAAATCCTTACAAAAAAAAAATTTCCTCATATTGACACATGGGGTCCTTTTAACTGCTCCTTTTTTATCAGTGGGTACCCTGTGGGTCCATTGGCTACCTCTATGTGTATTGCTTTCTATTAAGCTCACTAATACAAATCAAAGCAGAAAAACCCTACCAATCTAAAAACAAACAAAAATCGTCCCTCGCAGGGGGTTATTGATCCCCCAAAATCTGTATGTACTCCTTGCGATCTACCTTTCGCAGTCTAATATTTATTTGAGAAAAAAAGGCAAAACAGAATCATTAAAGCTGAAAAAAATTAAAAAAAAACCTGAAAAAACGTGAAAAAATATAGGTGTGCGTGGTTTTTGGCCCACAGCCTCCAAAGGAATGATCCGATGTTGCTGAATTGCAATACCAAAATTTTCGAAACTATGCCTGACAGATTGGTGTGCTTAAATTTTGTGTATCTCTTCTGGTGCCTTGGCAAATGACATTACCACGCTAACACGGACAGACGGACGGACGGACAGACAGACAGACGGACATCGCTTAATCAACTTCTCTATGTATAAGGATCCAGAATATATATACTTTATGGGGTCGGAAATGAATATTGTAGAAATTACACACGGAATGACAAACTTATATATACCCTTTCCACCTGTGGTGAAGGGTATAAAAATATGTTACTCTATATACACACATATATACATACATATGTATATTCTTATATATTATGTTACAGTCATGATTTGCATTTTCAAAGAAATATTGAAATTCTTGTTTTAATTTGTCGTAAATTGCGCGTAAAAATTTTTTGTAAAATTTTATTCGAAAATTTTTTGGAAAATTTAAAAAAAAAAGTTTTTTCGAATATTATTCTGTAAAATATCTTTTTGAAAATGCTTTGTAAATTTTTTTGTAAATATTTTTGAAAAAAAATTTTTTAAAAAAAAAATTTTTTTGTTAAATTTTGGACCTTTCTCCAATCTATATTGAGTTAGAATGGTTAGACTAAAGCAAAAATAAATCCTTACAAAAAAAAATTCATCATATTGACACATGGGGGGTCCTTTTAACTGCTCCCATTTGTCATTGGGTACCCTGTGGGTCCCTTGGCTACCTCTATGCGTATTGCTTTCTATTAAGGTCTCTAATACAAATCAAAGCAGAAAAATCCTACCAATCTAAAAACAAACAAAAATCGCCCCTCGCAGGGGGTTATTGATCCCCCGAGATCTGTATGCACTCCTTGCGATCTACCTGTCGCAGTCTAATATTTATTTGACAAAAAAAGGCAAAACAGAATCATTAAAGCCGAAAAAAATTTAAAAAAAACGTAAAAAAAATATAGGTGGGCGTGGTTTTTGGCCCGTAGCCTCCAAAGGAATGATCCGATGTTGGTGAATTGCAATAACAAAATTTTCGAAACTATGCCTAACAGATTGGTGTGCTTAAATTTATTGTATCTCTTCTGGTGCCTTGGCAAATGACATTACCACACTAACACGGACAGACGGATATACGGACAGACGGATAGACGGACAGACGGACATCGCTTAATCAACTTCTCTATGTATAAGGATCCAGAATATATATACTTTATGGGGTCGGAAATGAATATTGTAGAAATTACACACGGAATGACAAACTTATATATACCCTTTCCACCTGTGGTGAAGGGTATAAAAATATGTTACTCTATATACACACATACATACATATGTATATTCTTAATATTAAATATATGTTATGTTACAGTCATGATTTTCATTTTCAAAGAAATATTGAAATTATTGTTTTAATTTTTCGAAAATTGTGTCTAAAAATTTTTTGTAAAAATATTTTTTTAAAAATTTTTTGTAAAATTTTATTCGAAAATTTTTTAAAAAAAATTTTTTTCGAATATTTTTCTGTAAAATATCTTTTTGAAAATGCTTTGTAAATTTTTTTGAAAAAAAATTTAAAATTTTTTAAAAAATTTTTTTTTTAAAATTTGATTTAATTTTTTTGTTAAATTTTGGACCTTTCTCCAATCTATATTGAGTTAGAATGGTCAGACTAAAGCAAAAAAAAATCCTTACAAAAAAAAATTTCTTCATATTGACACATGGGGGGTCCTTTTAACTGCTCCTATTTATCAGTGGGTACCCTGTGGGTGCATTGGCTACCTCTATGTGTATTGCTTTCTATTAAGGTCACTAATACAAATCAAAGCAGAAAAACCCTACCAATCTAAAAACAAACAAAAATCGCCCCTCGCAGGGGGTTATTGATCCCCCGAGATCTGTATGCACTCATTGCGATCTACCTGTCGCAGTCTAATATTTATTTTAGAAAAAAAGGCAAAACAGAATCATTAAAGCTGAAAAAAATTTAAAAAAAAACTGAAAAAACGTTAAAAAAAATATAGGTGGGCGTGGTTTTTTGCCCGCAGCCTTCAAAGGAATGATCCGATGTTGCTGAATTGCAATACCAAAATTTTCGAAACTATGCCTGACAGATTGGTGTGCTTAAATTTTTTGTATCTCTTCTGGTGCTTTGGCAAATGACATTACCACACTAACACGGACAGACGGACAGGCGGACAGACGGACAGACGGACATCGCTGAATCAACTTCTGTATGTATAAGGATTCAGAATATATATACTTTATGGGGTCGGAAATGAATATTGTAAAAATTACACACGGAATGACAAACTTATATATACCCTTTCCAACTGTGGTTTTTTTTTTTCCATAATTTATTTATTGTATCTTCAATATTTTTGAACTAACAATAATTACTCGTATCTTAAGTCTAAAATAAAATATTCTTTTTAAGTCCAGCCAGTGCTAGACAAAAATAATGTTTGTTTCACGGATTTCGAAATCATTTGCGGGTCATCCCTCTAATGTACGGCCAAGAAAAGCAGTATCTCTTCTTTTTAGTCGAATGTAACCAGGTTCATTCAGCATGTTACGCGCCAAAGGGTTTGGATGAGATTCAAGCCTCTTTAGATATGTGACTGCATGTTTCGCTATTTCTGCTTTAACTGATGGCATGTTTAGGTCTTTGTGGATGTTCGAATTTTTTATATACCAGGGAGCAGATGTAATAATACGTAAAATCTTATTTTGGCGCCTTTGAATTTTTTCTACATTACTAGCTGAGGCAGTGCCCCATAACTGAATCCCATAACACCAAATTGGTTTGAGGACCGACTTGTACAGTAGAAGTTTACAATCTAAGCTCATGGTGGAGTTTCGGCCAATAAGCCAATTTAGTTGTACTGCTTTTAGTTTCATTTGTGTTAACTTGAAGTTAATGTGGCTTTTCCAAGTAAGGCGACGGTCAAGATGTATACCCAGGTATTTAACGTCTGAAAGCTGTGGTATCATTTGGTTATTTATGCGAATAGGAGGGCATGAGTCCCTGCGCAGTGTGAAAGTTATGTGAGTGCATTTTTGTTCATTCACTTTTATTCTCCATTTTTCTAGCCATTTTTCCAAATTGAGTATGTGGTCTTGTAATAGTTGTGAAGCTACTTGGGCACTTTCATGAATACTTAAAAAAGCTGTGTCATCTGCAATGATGTGTGGACTAGGGTGCTAATTGGCATATCCGATGTGTACAGTAAATATAAAATTGGTCCCAAAATACTACCTTGGGGAACTCCGGCTTCAATGAGCTGTGGCGAGCTTAAAAAGTCACCTTCTTGTAGTAAAAACTTGCGATTCGTTAAATAATCTTTTAAGAGCTTATACAAGTTTTCGGGCAAGTTCAGCTTTAGCTTAAATATTAGGCCTTCGTGCCAAACCTTATCGAATGCTTGAGAAACGTCAATAAAGAGCGCAGAACAGTATTTTTTTTCTTCAAAGGTCGTTTTAATTACATTTACTAATCTGTGTATTTGTTGGATCGTACTATGTTGTTTTCTGAAGCCGAATTGATGGTTCGGAATGCATCCTTTCGCGCTAAGAATTGGATTCACCTTAGTTATTAATATTCTCTCAAATAACTTTGACACGTTTGATAAAAGGCTTATAGGTCTGTATGATTCTACTTTTGTGTGGTCTTTTCCTGGTTTAGGAATCATAGTTATCAAAGAGACCTTCCACTCTGTGGGAAAGTACTCAAGACGTAAGATGGCATTAAAAACAAACAGAATAATTCTGCGACCTATACGGGGCAACTCAACTAACATCTTGTTACTTGTTTTATCAGCGCCAGGGGCTTTTTTGGTGTTTAAATCTGCTATTGCCCTTTCAATATCGCTAAATTCAAATCTTAGGGGTACTACGGCACTAGTCTCTACTGATGGCAACACAGCTATATCAGTACATACATTTGGGGTGAAAACCTTCTTCAAATGTCCAACAAACAAATTGCCTTTTTCGGTATCATTTCTTGCCCAGTTTCCACAAGAAGTTCGCAAGGGAGGCTTACGTACGACCGGTCTTTTAAGGTTCCTACAAGCACGCCATAATGAATAATCTGATTGTGCAGTTGCGTCTAGGTCTTCCAAGTAATTTTTCAGAGATGCTACTCTTCGAGATTCTAGCAGTTGTCTTAGCCGTTTCATGCCATCTTTAAGTCTAGATTTGAGTTGAGGAGATCTGTGTGCTTGCCACTCTCTTCTAATTTTCCTTTTTTCAGCCAAGAGCCGCTCGACATCTACAAAATAAATTTGATTGTATCTAGCTGGTTGTCTGGTTTCTGTCGCATGTTGGGCAGCTGATTTAAGGTTTTGATAAAAATAAATTAGACTCTGGTCCACATCTTCTTGTTCTTAGCGGTATGTTTTCCGAACAATGAGTACTGAGATACTTTCTATATTTCAACCAATTAATGCTTGTGTAAGTTGTTGGCGACACGATATTTTGCTGATTCCATATATAGACAATAGTGGGTGAATGATCTGAGGATAATTCGAGTGACGCTTCAACCTTAATCATTTCTCTCGAAATACCTTTAGTCACGCCAAAATCAATAACATCAGGTATTTTTTGTCGATCAGTAGGCCAATAGGTGGGTTGTCCACTTGATATCACATTCAGACGCATTTTTGAAATTGTATCAAACAAAACACGACCTTTTGGAGTTATTAGGCGTGATCCCCAAAACGTATGTTTAGCATTGTAGTCGCCTGATGCTATGAAACAGGGACCTAGTGATTTGTAATAGTCGATATATTGACTCTCTGATATTTGAAATCTAGGAGGTGAATAAATCGAAGAAATAACTAAGCTTTGATGAAATTCTTCAAATCAGATATTTGTTGCTTGAAGGTAATCCTCACAAAAATCACGCAGTAAATAATATTTGATTCGGGCCTTAATAAGTATTGCTGAGCCTCCACATGCTCTTCCACGGGGGTCCTTAGTATCATATAAAATATAGCCATTGACTTGAAAAAAGCTATTTGTTGTTAAATGTGTCTCAGAAATTAGCATGACATCAATCTGTTGGTTCTTGAGGAAGTATTCGAGTTAATTTTTATGTTGGCGTAAGCCGTTTGCGTTCCAGAAACATATTTTTAAACTGATCATGGTTTGTTTAGTACCGCCTGCAACATCATAGATTGCATGTGTACCATTTCTTGCATCATGCTGCTCATAGAGCTCATAAAACTGTTTAACGAATGCACTAATGTCTCGATGCTTGCTTCGAGACGATTACAGTTACCAGATGGTTCTGGGTGCAAATTTGGAGTAGAATTAGTTGTTGTTGTTGTAACAGCTCTGCTGTTGTCGGAAGTTCTTTCCTGAAAAGATTTAAGGTGTATAAATTAATTATTGTGAAAGTGTCACGTGGGTGGAACTTGGAGCTGGAGAAATTGCGCAACTTCAATCGGCCTTAACCATAGGTCTATGGGGCGCAGATCCGTACGCTTGTCTGCCACTTAAATAGTTGGCAACCCAGCGTTTGACATCATTGGGAAGTGTAGAGTTCGAGATGTCATTAATCAGCAAAGAGCGGTCAACCGTGTCAAAAGCCTTAGATAAGTCTAAGGCTGCCACAATTGTGCGTTCACACGGTCTCTGCTGATTGAGGCCATTTGCGATCTGGTTAGCTATCAAATTCAAAGCTGTCGTGGTACTAACGAGTGATTTTTTAAGAGCTTGAGAACTTTTTTTTTAAAAAAAACGCATAAAATTTGCAAAATCTCATCGGTTCTTTATTTGAAACGTTAGATTGGTCCATGACATTTACTTTTTGAAGATAATTGCATTTAAATGTTGACCGCGGCTGCGTCTTAGGTGGTCCATTCGGAAAGTCCAATTTTGGGCAACTTTTTCGAGCATTTCGGCCGGAATAGCCCGAATTTCTTCGGAAATGTTGTCTTCTAAAGCTGGAATAGTTGCTGGCTTATTTCTGTAGACTTTAGACTTGACGTAGCCCCACAAAAAATAGTCTAAAGGCGTCAAATCGCATGATCTTGGTGGCCAACTTACCGGTCCATTTCTTGAGATGAATTGTTCTCCGAAGTTTTCCCTCAAAATGGCCATAGAATCGCGAGCTGTGTGGCATGTAGCGCCATCTTGTTAAAACCACATGTCAACCAAGTTCAGTTGTTCCATTTTTGGCAACAAAAAGTTTGTTAGCATCGAACGATAGCGATCGCCATTCACCGTAACGTTGCGTCCAACAGCATCTTTGAAAAAATACGGTCCAATGATTCCACCAGCGTACAAACCACACCAAACAGTGCATTTTTCGGGATGCATGGGCAGTTCTTGAACGGCTTCTGGTTGCTCTTCACTCCAAATGCGGCAATTTTGCTTATTTACGTAGCCATTCAACCAGAAATGAGCCTCATCGCTGAACAAAATTTGTCGATAAAACACATTTCGAACCGAACACTGATTTTGGTAATAAAATTCAATGATTTGCAAGCGTTGCTCGTTAGTAAGTCTATTCATGATGAAATGTCAAAGCATACTGAGCATCTTTCTCTTTGGCACCATGTCTGAAATCTCACGTGATCTGTCAAATACTAATGCATGAAAATCCTAACCTCAAAAAAATCACCCATTATATGATTCCCTGAAGCCGTGTTGGTGAGAGGCAAGCGAGAAATGCTCCTTCAGGGTTGGCCATATTAAAGCTTCTAAAACCTTTGCTACGGGTGATAAAAGGAAAATAGGGCGGTATGATTCTCCTTTTGTAGCGGGTTTATCAGGTTTTAGGAGGGGAATTATCCGAGCAACCTTTCATATATCTGGAATCAACAGTTGTTGAATCGAGAGTTCTAGAAGGCGTACTAGATATTCCAGCGATACTGTGCCAAGTTTCTTTAACATTAACATAGAGATGCCGTCAGGACCAAGAGCTTTAGAGGGTTTCGCTTTGGAGATTATATATTTCACTTCATCGAGTGTGAAGGAAATGGGCTCAGAATCCCGTTCAAGATTCTTGTTACAGCTCTTTTGGACCGATTCTGCGAGGTGGGATGATCGACAAATTGTCGGCAGAATAGTTTAGCGCATTTCTTTGCATCTGTATATTGAATGTCATCGAATCCTATAGCTGCGAGATTTTTATTGCAGTTTGTGCCAGATAGACTTTTAATAGTAGACCAAAGCTTTTTCGAGCTAACCGTGCATTGGTTTAGGTGTTCTAACCACTTGTTGCGACGATGTTCATTAACGAGTTTGTTAATTTCTGCCGTCAACAGCTCAATTCGCTCATCTGCTGGGTTGCAAGCGCGAAATGATCGCGTTCTTGGGTTAAACGCGCTGCATTGGTGGGGAAATTTGGTCTAATATTGGGTATTCTGCCTGCAGGAATAAAGTGTCGTGCTGCCCTGAGAATAGTTTGCCTGAAAACTTTCTCTCCCTTCCTGGCACAAGTAGGGTGGGGTAATTGACGAAGGGAGTCATCAATATATTTCGAGAACCGCTGCCAGTCGGCTTTATTGTAATTAATAAATGTGCGCTTGTCAGGCTCAACGAAGTCATTGGGTTTCTCAACAGTGACCACAATGCGAATGTGATCTGAGTTAAATGCAATTTAGGTTTGCCAGCTGGTGTAGGCAAGTAGCGATGAGCAGACAATGGATATGTCTGGAGAGCTTACACATCTTGCAGTTACTCTTGTTGGGAAATCTTCGTTTATTGAGGCAAAATCTGATTCGTCTATCTGTTCTGCAATGAGTCCACCGCGGGGATCTTCAGGTAATTGGGAATACCAACTCTCATGATGAGCATTGAAATCACCAAGTATTATTCTATTATCACCCTGCAAGAGATGGGATATGCTTGGGTGATAATTAGCTCCTATGCTGTTGACGGGCGGGATATAAACATTGATGATTTCAATTTCAGTATTTTCAGTATCTACTGAGATGCTCATAACCTCTAGGAAGGGGTCAGGTATGGGGTGGGTTGGGGTGTTGTCAATTTATAACTGACATTTCGTTCTATAATGAACGCAAGTCCCCCACCATGTGCTCTATCTCTATCTCTTCTGACAATATTGTAATTCCCTGAGGCCGAGAGTGAACAATCATTGGTCAGCTTTGTTTCTTGTATGGCGGCAATAGGTATGTTGTTGTCGTGCATATATTTTGTGATCTCCACAATTTTGTTTCTCAAACCATTACAATTCAATTGCATGATTTGAAAAGATCTGCCGGGACCAGTATTTTGCACTTGCCGCTGAGTGGGGTGTCTTGGCGGTGTATTCACCTGAGGTGGAGTTGTAGGTGTTAATACGGGTTGCTGTAATTGAGGAGTGTTCTGTACATTTGGTTACAAATACATTGTGTTACAAATAGAACAATGTGTTCTACTGTGTCTCACAGGTGGGGATGAGACGGGGTTCTAATTAATAGTAACTTGAGCAAAATAGCTGGCATATTTTGCTCACCTGAGGAAAATTTTTCGATTGGTACAGCTGTTGCTGAGTTGACAATCTTTGGCCGAGTGATACTCGGGTCGTTCCGGAGCGAAGATCCAATTGTCGTAGGAACGAGTAGAATTAGTTGTTGGTGTCGCTTTATGTACTGAAGTATGATTGGTTTTTACCATATCTGCGTATGAAACATGTTTTGTTGTTGGTTGCACTAGCTGAGGATAATGAGCAACAGCATTTGCTAACAATTTTAAAACAAAGCTTACTTAAAAACAAGAAAATCGGAAAATACGTCAAAACCGTGATTTAGGCACCATATTTTAAATGTCAAATTTTCCTTGTGAAATATGAAATGTCAATCAACATTTTCAAATTCGAACAGAGTACTAGGATTTATCATTAATAGATTAGTTATTTGCTCGAATAAAATTAAAACCCGATTAAATAATACTCTAGTACAACCTAACATTTCTAAGTGGCAGCATTTTAATTCATTTAAATTAAAAGCTTAAGCATGGTATAATAATACAAGTAAAACTGTTAGAACAGCTGTTTAAATTTGCTTATCTGAAAATGTCAAACCTTGTATAAAACTCTGTTCTGCCGCTATAGCAACAAATGCTAAAACTTATAGGGTGTTCCGATAGAGAGGTGTTATTCACGAATATGTGTTTATTTCTTGAACTGTAGGAGGCATAGACTAAAGATTTACAAACAGCAATTAAAACTTAGTTCACTTATAAACAAGTATAAAAAATAATCCTAAAAATTAAAGGGTTCCGATAGTGGCGTGATTTGCATGTGTAAGGCCTAATTTTTTAAACATAATAGATAGACTCAAATTTTTACAAATTGTGTATTACTACCCCTATAAAATCAGTAAAGGGTTTTCCGACAGTGACGTGATTTGCATGTATAACGCCTCATTTTTTGAACCGTAATCGAACATAAGATGCGATGTGTTGCCACGGCCACTATGACGATTACTAAAAATTAAACGATGTTCCGCCAGTGACATGTTTTAATGTTTTTTTTTTTTTTATCGTAAAAGATAGACTCTTGATATATTCATAGAAAGTGAAATGCCATGGCTGCTATAAAAAATAACAAAATTAAAGGGTGTTACGACAGAGAGATGACTTGTACGTAATAACCTTATTTTTTGAAACATAATAGATAAATTCTTGAAATGTTTACAGTAGATGTTGTTCTTCGGCCGCTACAACAATTACTAATGACTAAAGGCTGGTCCATCAGTGATATATTTTACACATATGTATATTACTTTATTTTTTTAACCGCAATATGTAGGTGCCTCATATTTTTATAGAAAATGTATTACCATGGCCGCTATGACAACAATTACTAAAATTTAAAGGGTGTTCCAACAGTGATGCAATTTTCGTGAACATGACTTTATTTTAAAATTAAAGCTTATCCCATAAAATATGAAAAAATTAACAACTTGAATTTTTAAAGTTGTACTAAACATAGTAGGGAACCATTAGGACCATACTATGTTAAGTACTCACAAGAAATCACATTCAAATACATTTTTGAAATTTTGTTAAACAAAGCACTTCTTGCATCATGTTGCCCACAGTGCTTATAAAGCTGTTTTACGACTGCTAAAGTTTGGAGTTTGGTCTTTGGGCTCCAGGCGCGAAATTGGATTCGAATTGGTTGTAGGTGGCCTGTTATGTACTGGAATACGATGAGTTTTTAAAATATCAGCATACCACGTAAACAACAACTTATTAGCAAACATAAAATAGATTTATATGGCTGCTATATTAATCCCATTTGATAAAATCAATTCGACTTGAAATTAGTCACAACTTTTAGTTATTGAACAGAGCTAATGTAAGACAGTTAAATCTAATTTCTACAAATATTACTTTCTCTATCGCTCATCTATGCATGTTTATTTTTATAAAGTAAAAAGTAAAAGATTTTTATAGACAGATTTAAAGAAAATTAATAAATTCACCATTGGCCCCACCTTATTGTATCGAATAATTGAGTATCTATGCTTTGATGAGTATCTAGGTATTTTATTTATTAACTTACGGTAACCAATGAATAATTATGTTGGCTATAAATAAATAAAGAACCTTTTCCGTTACTAAGAACAACCTTATAAACTATTTGATACCGTCAACTCAAATCTTTATACAAGAATTTGTGCACCTGTCTGAAATGTTCAAAGAAAATTTCAAATGGTACCGAATACAAATCAAGCAATCAGTTTTTCGAAAATAGTAAATGAACTGTCATTCGCTGCTAACCCAACAAATTTATATTTTTTATTGAAAATAAAAACTATTTACAAACATAAAAGGAAATCTTATAAAGAATAATTAAGAGTTTTATTTTCAAAGATGGAAGATTGTAATAAAACTGGGTTAAAGACTGAAAAAACTGACGAGGATAAAATAATTAACGAAAACCATGAGAATTTAGAAGAAATGTGTAAAGAGATAGCACCTGGTGAGCCGTGCAACCTTGAAAACGAGCCCGATGACCTAAAAGCTATCGAACAGGATGAAACGTCTTTGGCACTTTTACCTCCTGATCATCCACTGTTGGCCAGGTTTCAACAATCATTGAAAGAGTTTCTCATACGCACCAAGGAACAATTGATTAATGAAATTGAAGATATTAAATATTCCGTTAAGCAAAAAGAACAACACCGCGAAAAACAGGGCGCCACCTTGTATGACAGACAACAGGAAATACAGCGACAAAACGATCAGCTTGAGGAATTTGCTCAACAAATTCAAGAAAATCTTCAACTTCGCCATCAGGAAGAAGAGACTGTAAGGCAGTTAAAAGCCGAGTATGAGGAAAAGGCTTTGATAACCAAAGAACAAAAGACTATATACAACAAACGTATGGCGGAGCTCGAGCACATGCAAGATCTGGAGAAAAATATACGCAAATGGACCGAAGAAGTTGAAGATGAAGTGAAAAATGCCAAACGTGTTGTTAGCCGCGATGCTCAACTGCAACAGCAATTGTCCGAGGAGAAGAAGAAATCGGATTTATTTTTCTACCACTTGGATATGGAAGTAAAGAAAAATGAAAAGGAATTGGAAACGGTTCAGAATGAAATAAAGGACATGACGCAGGTCTTAGATGTATTAAATATGAGTGTTTCAAATGCGAATGCGGACTTGGAAGTATTGGAAAATGAACACAATCGTTTAACTCAAGCTTGGTCCGAAGTGATAGTTGCAATTTCATTGCGTGATCGTATTTTGTATCAAGTGAAAGTCGAAATAGAGTAAGTTTTGTTAATTTTTGCATTCTCTTTGAATATAAGGATAAGAGATCAAAGGACAAATTACTGCATTCCATAGCGATCGAAATTTAAAAGGAAATTTCGATCGACATTCAATGTCGTAATTTGGCCGCCAGTACTAATAATACTCTGTTCCATAAATCAGCTCGTTGTTAAATTCGAAATTAGATTCGTTTCAAATTGAAAAATTGATTCGTGTTAGGTTTACGGAATAACGATGCTAAACATGAAACGAAAATACTATCAGCAATGGCAAGAGAACCAAAAACATCAAATACAGCAAACATCTTTAAATTTTACACTACCTTGATAAAAAAAAAATTATTGTAATTGATCTTTAAATCTATCATTTGACTGTATTTATCATTATAGCAAAGGAAACGAAACGATTAAATTAAATTCTGCTGGAATAGAGGCTGTCAAAAAACAAATTAAAGCAGAATTAATTGTGAATGAAAAGTTGGAAAATTTTAAAAGACGACTAACAGAAGACTTTATTGCCTTACAAAAGGACTGTAAGTCACCCTAATCTTCCTTTATCCTTTAACACAATATGCATTTCGATTTTGACAATTTACGTTATTTTCTCCAATTTAACAATTAAAAAATAAGGTAAACAACAGTCGGATATTTTGGCTGGCTTAGAAAAAGCCCTCTCTGAAATACCGCTTTTACTCGATCGAACTGAAAAAGACCTTAAAGAGGCGAAGCAAGAAGGAACACAATTAGAAACAGAAATTAGACGTCTACAATGGAAGATCGATAAACAAAACAGCAAAAAATTCGAAGTTGAAGAAGATATTTTAAAATTGGCTCAAGATCATTTGATCACTGATAAAGCAAGTGAATATCGCTTGAAATTGCTGCATACTTCCCAGGCGCAAAGGAGAAGCATGGAATTAAGTTTATCTCAAGCACAAAATCAATTGGCCGGCACTTTGCTAGAAATGGAACGTTGTAAAACCAATAATTTCAGATTGATGCAAGATAATGAAAATCAAGGTACACAACTTGCTGATTTAGAATCGAAATCAGATCATTTAAATGCTGAACTCAAATATTTGGAAACACAACAAGGAATAAAAATGAAGCGCATGGATAAACTTATGAATCAATTAGATACGCTAATGCGAGTCAATGAGGGTGGTGAATCAACTCCAACGGAATTGAAGGTAATTTTTTCTAATCTAGGTTTTGCAAACAAAGATCTTTAATTTCTAAATCAAATGAAAGTACATTAAATAAGGAATGATCCTCCTTTTTCACGGCAAGTGCTCTGTTTTCAACGATCGTAATTAACTGCTTGTGGATGCTTCATTTTTATTTTTAACTGACTTAAAAAAAAAAAGAGAAGGCTATCAATGTCTGCACGTTGCTTCCTTATTTGTGCCCACAGAACTGTATTATTAGTTTATTTGAAAGATTATGCTTACAGATGGGTCCCATTTAAAAATTAAAGGGTGTCTCAAATACAACGCAAATGGCACCAATTTAAGATTTTAACCAATTATAATAAGCAAAATCATTATATTAAAAATTAAAGGGTGTCCCCTTAGGTGTCGTAATTTGAACTGACAAAGGTTATTTCCAAGAATTATTAATAGACTATAATTTCAACCTACATTTGTATCAAGATGTTTGGAGTACTCCGGTCCCTTCTGAAGCGCATTCGTGCATAGACTACGTGTTGTTTTGGAATGTTATTCGAAGTTAAAAAAATAAGTATTTTAATACCCCTTTTTGCTTTTGAATTACGACTTGTGTTCTGAAATACTATTTATAAATCATAAACCAACCAGTGCAGAATCAAAATGTTTTAGAAATAATGCAGCCATTTGTAAAGGTCTAGTCCGATTGACAATTTGATATAGGCATAGATACAGAGGAGTATCTTAGTTTAAGTTTTGAAGTTGGGAACCTCCCAAAAATTATATTGCTTTCATAAAAATTCTAAGCCTATGCTTTGTCTTTCTAGTTTCAATACACTCGTACTTTTTTAAATATGTATATGCAAACTTGCTTCTCTTTCCAGCCAAATGTGGCTGCTGGAGATATAATTCTTGAATTTATTTTACAGATAATGTAGGTGTGAAGGAACACTTTTTCTTCAATACCTTCAAAATATGGGTTTTTTAAGAGATTGCTATGTTGCATTTAATTAAAAACAGCCTTTTCCAGAAACAATAGTAATAAATGAAACACAAAAAATATAAAAACCCTAGAGGAAAAAGAACACGTGACTGTTTCTTATGTTTCTTACACCTCGTCTCCATTAGACATTAACATGCCTTAAGAAAAATCAAACTTCTATGACAAGCCTCAAATATAACCTTAAAGTTCTTGTTCAAAACCGGTAACTGAAGGTTATCCAAAAATACTACAGGTGATTACTGGTACCCAAATGGTAATTTACAACGGACTTATTTTCATTGAATCGCATACTGTCATTTATCTTTACTCTCTACTGCAGTGAATTTACACTGGCGACCTTCTTCTTCATCCCAGTCTCTCGTAATTGCTAAGATTTGTCTAACGGTTCTAAATAGCATCCAATTTTAATTTAAGTCTGGACAGGGTTTAAGCCTAATGCTGAACATTCTTAATCCCATAATCTGCAAGTGTCGTCATCTTAGATTTTTATCAATTAGATTTTTCTTTGTGTTGATTAAATTTTTGTAAGTGGCAGCAAAAATAAAACAAAATACAACAAAATAAATAAATTAAATAAAGCAAGATGGAGAACAAAGCATTTCAAGTGTTTCCTTTCCTGATTTAATATCCGTCAACAAATATGAATATGTCAAAGTATAACGTATGACAGATTATATGAATATAAAAGACGATGTTATACGTCGTCTTTTTCAACGTACAAGAAAGTTGTGTCAACCTCTTCCGTTGTTACTTTGATTTCAGTTGAGTACGTTAAAGTATAACGTATGACGGATTCTATGTGCACACGCCTTTAAATGCCAAACAAAAGAAAACACAGGAAAAGCTTCTTTCACCATTTTATTTATCTTGTTGTATTTTGTTTATTGTCTGCCACTCAGTGTTGTCAGATTAGGGGACTTAACCCCAAATCGGGGATTTTTATTTGGTAATGGGGATTAAAAATTTGTTTTGGGGATTTGGGAATTCGTTGAGGATAATTTCAATATTTGGGGGATTTTTAGAGGATTCTTATTTTCATTTCATATACTTTTTGATTATTGTAATTTCATTATTATTTTAATTGTTCGTTATTTAAAATTTAAAGTATAACTGATAAATGAAGATGAAAAAGACGTAACGAAAATTATTAAGGCAACAAAAGTTAATTCATTGAATTTACCCTCGATGAAATGGATCTTGTTTACGATTTGAAGAAAGAACTGAAATCTGCAGATGCTCCACTGTCATTTATTCAAATACGTTTTTTTTTATGTCTTTTATTTTCCAATCAAGTCTTTTATTTTCAAAAATTTGTGTACTATCATCGATAACATACATAAATTAGTTCAATAATGAAAATACTATAACTAGCAGTTAATAACAATGTTTTACGAAACATAGATACGTATGTATATAAATCACAATTATTAAAAATGCCATTAAAAAAATGGAAACAACTTAGAGATATTTCGGGCAAAAGTTTATACATATCAAGATTACGCAGAAACGACCTTGCTTTTAGACCTCACTTTGCATACCAACTACCAAGCTTGTCTTATTTCGGCAGAGAAACTAATAAAATATTAAATAAATTGCAAAACTGCTTGTCTGCAGAAAGCACCTTTGATGGGAATAAAATCCACAACCCCCAAACTGCTTAACTGTTGCTTAGAAAAAGTGAGCAAAGTTAGAAAAAAAGCAAAAGCAAAAGCAAAAGCAAATAAAAGAAGAGCAACTCATTTGCTTAAGCAGTAAGTTGTTCTTCATTTTTATTTTTGCTTATGCTTAACTTAATTTTGAAGATCTGCAAAATAAAGATCAGCAAAAGAAGAAACACACATTAACTAATTGCTTAAGCAACAGCAAATGTTTTCAAAAAAATTGCTTTGCTGATTGCTTTGCTGCACAAAGAGACACATAGTAAGCTTAAGCACATGAGATGTTCTTCTTTTTTTTTTTGCTTTTGCTTTTTGCCTCGCTTATAACAAAATGTTATATAAATGCTGAGGGATTCAGTTTTTTTATTTGCTGAAAAATGTGTAAGCAAACCAAAGATTTTACTGCTGTTGCTATTTTTAAGCAAGTAATTCAAACCCTGTTTTAAAACAATTTACTGTGAAAAATCAAATAAAGAAAAATATTTTAATTTTGAAAAAGCGTAGAAATTGGAAAATAAAATTCAAATAAACAAAAAAAATTTCAACTTTGTAGGATTTTTAAAAAGGTTTCCTTACCTTTTTAAATAAAATTATTGGTATTATTTTATTATGTTTTATATGTATGTATGTATACATTGTTTCTTGTTTTGAAGCAAAATAATGAGCTGTGTAGTTTAAAACTGCGAATGCATAAAATATTTTTGCAAAGACAAAAATATAAATTTTTTCAAATTTCCCATCTTGGCATACATTCCATAGTTGGGGGTAGTGCACTAATTCTGCAATCTTCACTCTCACTGCATTCATTTTTTTTATTTCTAATGGTGATTGCAAAGTGATAGTGAGTTCAAAAATCTTTGCAATAAAATTTAATTATTTTGATTTCAATAAATGCATTCAGCAATATATTGCAACTATTTTTTCTTCACTCAAGTTGATTGCAACGTAGAAATTTTGCATTCAATTTGAGGGTCAATTTCAATTATTATTATTTTTGTGCACTAATTCAAAAGTGGAGACGAATACTTCATTAAAAATATAATCCAATTTATTTTATATTTATTAATGATTATATAAACAACTAACTTATATAACATAAATATACGACTATGAGCATCTAGACCTTCACAAATTAATTTAATTAATTTCAAGTTTAAAAAAATTTTTATATTTCAATAAACAAAACAACAAGCGTTTCATAACTGCTATCACCAAATTTTTTATCTTCTATGAGTGTACCATTCCACTAAAGGAAAACAAACGCTCCACTGGTACATAAGAAGGCAAAGGCGTGTTGAATTTTAAAAACATTTGCCTTATTACTGAAAATTTGTTAAGACACCCCAATTCAGTCTCAAAATCCAGTAGAGAAGTATTTAATTATATTCGCATGCTATCATTTTGTTCTACTATCAAAGGATCTAAGATATTAGAAGACTCGTTATTTAAACAATCGTTTTATTTACTTTGTCAATTGCACTAAAATCTAGGAATCTAACTTCCCTAGCAGAGCTGTAAATGAATCATTCTTTTTTGATTTTAATTCGTTACGAATTAGCAAATTTTGAATTAATTCTTTTCACACAAAAAAATAAATTGAATGAAATTTGAATCAATTCAAACGAATTTGTAAAATGAGTTGCAATTAATTTTTCAATTCAAATGAATCTGTAAAATGAATTGCAATTCATTTCCAATTCAAATTAATTGATTTCGAATTAATTCAAATGAATTGGAACAATGTATTGCAATTCAATGAATGAAATCAAAAATGAGTTGCAATCAATAAAATTTAAGAACAGATCTAGGGGGAATGAAAAATGGAAATTTCTCCTACCAAAATGAAAATATTCAGTAAAAAAAATGAAAAGCCTTGTCCTGGATCTGCGCCTGATCAAAGAAAACATGGTGTTTGGAGTTTATTTCTTCAAGAAGAACAGATTTTTATTTTAAAATACGCTAAACGACAAGACACATTTAATATTCAAGAAACAATTAATAATTTTTGAAATTTTGTGACCCACCACCCAACGACAATTATTACAACTCATTTTTGATTTCATTTATTGAATTGCAATACATTGTTCTAATTCATTTGAATTAATTCAAAATCAATTCAATTCATTTGAATTGAAAATGACTTGCAATTCATTTCTGCCTAATTCGTTTGAATTAATACAAATTTCATTCAATTCATTTTTTTTTGTGTGTGAAAAGAATTAATTCAAAATTTGATAATTTATTGTATGAATGATTCGCGAATTAATTCAAAAATGAATGATTCATTTACAGCTCTGTTACCTAGTAATGTTCGAACTGACTTTGAAAATTTTTATGTAACTGTTATATAGTATTAATAATTAATTTGTTACCATTATGTACCTTGTTTCAATACTGAATAAAAAATTCATTCCGTTACATCACTTTTTTATATTTTGGTGTAAAATATTAAAAAAAAAACGAATTTATTTCAAAATTCTCATGACCAATCATTTTTGAAAGTTGATTGAGAGTATGAATAAATGCAGCTTTTTATTGATTGCAAGTAAAAATTTTGCAATCAATGAAGAATTCTTGCACTAAATCTGCGTTGATTGGTAGTGCAAATTTATTTATTTATTAATTTATTTTGCAATATGATTTAGTGGTAGTGCAATGCTGATTTCAATCAAAATTTAGTGCACTACCCCCATCTATGATACATTCGCAAGCAGTGGCTAGAGGCCTGTAAAATTTGTGAAGCAGATTTGACAGCAGGACTATTGGTATGTTCGCCGATATGTCGCGATTTTGTTTCTTAATTTTAAAGCGGCTTAGACACGATCAAAATGTTGGATACCAAACTCGTGTATGTGTGGCTGGATGCTTTGAGGTACACATGCTGGATAACTCGTCAATAATTAATTTTTAATTTGATTTTGTGTTGTGTTGTGAGCATCTTGCTACAAGTATCGCAACTTCCATCTCAAAATTCACAACATTTTTTCCTTTTAATCTTGGATATTTCCATCCTAATTTTTTTATAGCATTACAATAAAATTACACCTAGCTTATCATTTAAATTACCTCCACTTAAATAAATAAATTCTACGCAAACTTCCTTTTTCTTCCGGCATTTTTGGCAACCACACAACTTGAAATGTTATTTAAAATGAAAAATTTGCATGTGATTGAAGAGCAAACACATCTAAATTTGACATCCAGCACAAAAATCAATATTTTTTTTCATCCAGCATCGTCTGAGTAGCACATAAAAATATATTTTCAAAAATACTACCACAATGCTTAATGATTATTTTGTTTTACCTTTCAATGCAAAAAATGTTAAAATGTAACTGAGATTAACCTTGACATAATATGTGAGCAATAGGAACAATATTGAATTCGATGGTCTGTGAAATTTCGCTGGTTCTATAATTTCAAGAATTTTTTTTATGAGATATAATTTATACTTTTGTTATTTGAGGGTGGATTATATAAGCCAAAAACTAATTTTTTGAAGTCCTTGAAATATTCAAATTCAGAATTTTTTAAATTTAACGGAAATTCTTTATCAACAAGTCAAAATTATATGTCAAACTTACTAGACTTATTATTAAGTAGAAAATTCCTTAGAATTAGATATTCCTTATTCCCGTTGGCGGTTTAATTCGTATTCTGGAATTATATTGAAACGATGAAGAAACGTTATTGGAAACAAAAAAAAAAATTAGTAAAGTGTGGTAGCACTGCAATTTTTTGTGTTGTTATTTATGACATTTTTTTGTAAATTTCTGAAAAGTTTGTCTCTTCTTTGTAAGTTTTATAAATATATGGCGAGTACTGAATTTAATTTTTCAAGTTCAAGTGATGATGATGAAATAATGGATATAAATATATGTACATCGGAAGATGCTAGAATGCCATCCCAGGTTCTAAGTACGAAACTCGATTAGTAGCGATCCAACTTCTTCATAGTCGTCGAATACTACTACATTTCCTTTCGGGTTAGTTTGTTTTTAAAATTTTAATAGGTTTGACACCTCTTCCTCCTCTGTGGAATTAGAGCTTCCTTTTAATCTTGATTTATTTTAATAAAAAAACATTTTAATGGATATTTTCTCCTAATTTAGTTCTACTTACTTTATGCCAACCTTCTACATCAAGAACTGGAGGCCCAAACGGATTTAATTTCTCGGCAATTTCGCTTCAAAAATCACTAAATTTTAAGGTTGTATGCCCTTTCGAAAACCCTTAGCATAAGCAGGATGTTTTTTACATTTAAGAAACTAAAATTTCGAACTTACTTAATGTACTTTTTTTATTTTAATTTTTTTTTTTCTTGTAGTCGTTTGAATATCGTTGCCTATAAAAATGACGACACAGAACTAATGTTTTATTGTCGTTTCTATCTTCGTTCCAAAATAGAGAATACCGATATATTTACGAAGAGTGTCGTTAACGCCAACGGTAATACCAAATTGTCGTTTTTTTTTCGTTTTCAAACTACAACGCCAACGGGATTAGGGCCGATTAAAATCGTAGTTTATAACCACTTAAACTTAAAAAGATGAAAAAAGTTCTACACAATCACTTTTCAAAAGTGAACAATGTGTTTTTATCAAGATTTTAAGAATTAATGATCACCATAAAATATTTCAATATTAGTAATTAATATTACTAACAGTTTTTTTTTTAAACTTTCTGCGAGTTGTTTTCCATGTACTTTCGACAAAAAAATTAACTTCAAAAATCCTTATTTTTGTAAACAAAAATTTGATTGGAACTACCTTCTTTTTTTATATCATGATTTATAGCTCTCATATATTTACGAAGTATGTCGTTAACGCCAACGGTAATGCTAAATTGTCGTTTTTATTTCATTTTCAAACTACAACGGGAATAGGGCAGATTGTGTTTATTTTTGAATTAATCCCCATAATTACGTATGTCGTAGTCGAATTGTGACAACTGTCGTAGTCGAACCCGAATTTACATTTTATGGGCATTATGTAAAACTTTCGATGTGAGTGTTTTTGTAGTAGATTAGACGCGCTCATTAATTTACAATAGCAGATCAGCTGATAGAAGAAACATCAAATTCAATAATTTTTATTTGTTATTTGTTTTTTAATAAATAAAATTAATAATTATTAATACAAATGTTAAGTGTTGCACATTTTGCATCTTCTGGTGAAGAAGAACATGAGAGGAGCCAGGAACTTATAAGTTTATGGAGAAAGCAAAGAATCACGCTGTAATAATCCCAATACTGCCTCATCTAGGGCTGTTAAAGCTTTTTGTGTAAAGGGGCCACCTCTTCCACAATTTTGTTGCTTATTGAATACAAGCTTCTGTTAACACTTATCTTCATGTCAACCCAGACTTTCATCTATCCCTCGGAAATGCGTGAGGCAGGACCAATGCCGTTCAACTTTTCTTCAATTGTGTTCCATTGCTTCTTTATTACAAATTTGTCTTGGTTCTTGTTGTACCCTTTAGCAGTCTTTTTCAGTCTTCAATAAGTAAAAAGAGATATTGTAATTATAATTTTGTTATATATTTAATAAATATTATTGATGACAATGCTCTTACGTTTTTACATCCATTTTCTGTTGTTTGATAAAAAAATTTTATATTTCGACGTTGTCACCAGCAAAATACACTACGACTGTTTTTCTCGAATTTAACAATATAAAACGGCATGCAAAATACCACAATTTGTAATAGAATTCGACAGGTCGTACTTCAGTCTCACAAACGTCATGGGTAATACCATATTTAAAAATCGAGAAAGATTCGGCGTGACTACGACATACGTAATTAGAAGGAATGTTTATAAAATCTATAAAACTATTAAAATTTGTTATTTCTTTTGTTTTTTATTAATAAAAATCAAATAAAACCTCAACAAGTACTTAATTTTATTTATGCCGATTTTCAAAACTGAAGTGCCAAAAATGCCGATTTTTTTCCTACAAAGTGCAGACTTTTCATCAAAATCTTCTGGCAACAAAGTACGAAAATTGCTCAACTTTCGTACTTTGCGTTGTCTTTGATTATGACAACACTCATTAGAAAACATGTACATATTTGAACTTTCTTGTACGTTGAGTTAAACGACGTTTAACGTATGACGGATTCTATGTAGCTCGATCTTAGCCCAACATGCGAAGAATTTTTTTATGTCCAGAATATTATAATCCTGTTTCTATCATTCTTGATATGAACTTATTTGCGTTGTTTATTTTTTAGGAAGAATTTATTTGCTGTTGAAAAATTAGAAATATCGTATATCTTTTCAGCCATTTGAAAGAATGAAATCTACTTTTGTAACAATATTGTAATAAATATTGAGTAATTAATTACGTTTCTTTTTTGTTAAATTAAATGTTAAAACTGCCATACATTTAATTTTACTCTTATTTTCAATACATACATTAATATTTAATTTTTACTTTATAGATAAAAGAATTAGAAAAGGCGATACAAAAAACCGAACAACAAATAATTGAGTATCAACAATTTTGGATAATGTTGCAAAACCATTTTGTAAAACTCACCCAAAAGCGAAATTCCCAAATAAATCAAATTCAAATTACCCAAAAACGTAACGTAACATTCCATTAAAACGAAACTCCATAACTGAATTTATACATCTTTCTTTACCACAGAATTATCCATTATTAAGCAAAAGTCCCTTAAAGTTGACCAAGAGCTTGAGCAATTGGAAAATAGTGCTAGAGAACTTAATCGTGATATACAAAATTGCCAGTCGAAGGTAGAGCTGCTAAATAACAAGATAGCTAAGAAGCGTCAACAGCATGAGTCGGAAGAAAGCGAGTGTGAAAAGGAACATGGAGAATTATTGGAAAGATTAAAGGTAATTTTGTAGTTGTCTGTAAATGAATTACATAAATTTTAAAATTCTTTCTATTAGAATAATGAAATGCATGTCTTGAGATTAGAGGAAGAAATTAATGAATTGCAAACCGAAATCGAACATTACAAAGATATTGTACTGGACAAACATCGAGAATCTTTGTCGTGGGAAACCAAATACAAACTTATAGAGGAAACATTGCGCTGGCGCAAAGAAGAAAGTGCCCTTGACAGTGAACTTGGTACAATGCGGACCGAAATTCATCGAATGCAAATACGTCATCAACAGCTGAAAAGAGCTCAGGAAAAACTAATTGGCGATCTTAATAACTGTGTTATTCATCGTGAAAAAATCTTTTTTTCGGCTGCGGTTAAGCAAACTGTAGAATCGAAACCCGCAAGAATCAAACAATCTACTAATACAACTCAATATAAAATTAACGATTTGCGTAGTAAACTCAAGCAGATTCAGAACGACATAACCATACTTTCCGATCAGCAAATATACCAAGCAAAAAAGGAATTCTTCCGCATACAGGATGAAATCAAAGACATGCGTCACAAAATCAATGAAGAAGAGTCACAGGATAATAATTTACGCATGGAAATCGATCAAGTTCTCTTGTTAAAACATCAAAACCTTGAAAATATTGTACGCAAACAAAATCGTGCCAAGTCTTACCGACGTCTCTGCGCCTCTACTCAACCACTTAGACTACCACGCTCGGAAACGGCTATACAAGAACAAATACAAAAACAGACGGAAATAAATGATCATCTGATTGACATTTTGCAATCCTTGAATGCTGACCATCCTGAGAAAAAAGCATTCTTTTCAAAACTCTTACAAGTTTTGAGGGACTGAAATATAAATTATTAGTTCATGTGTGTATTTTTGAATATTTTTTACAAATAAATTTAACAAATGATATGAGAGATTTGATATTGAAAATATGTATATGTGAAAAATTTAGTAACTCGCCTATATTCGAAAAGATAAGGAAGTAAACGAGTTATGTCAAAACTTTAATGGCTTTCATTTAATTTTGGTTGATTGGACTTACCCCTTGTTGTGGTGGATGGCGACCAGAACCAGAATGCTAGTATTTTTATCCGTTATGTGTGCTGACCAGATAAGGCGGGCGGAAAGGTGTAATATATTTTAATAATTTACCGTATGCATACCCCAAGGGATGAATAGCAAAGGAGAGATTGGTCGCTAGTATGCGTACTGGTGATACCAGTTTAACATCAATATCAGACATATGTAATGCGAGTCTATGTGCAGGGGTCTATATCACCGCGTTCGATATCGAGTAAAATTTCTCGTAATTTTTCATTTTGGTATCATGGCAATCGATACCGAATAAAAAGTATCGTACTTAAAAATTAAAGGGTGTCCCCAAAGGTGACGTCAATTGACCTAAATGGCCATTGTAGACAAACACTTAAAAATTGGGCAGAATGTCCATTATAATAACAAGTACAAATATTTATAATAAGAAATTAAAGGGTGTCGCTATAGTTGCTGTAATTTAATTTATATGCCTAAACTGTTGAACCATAACAGAGAGACGGTTGAAACTTACAAAGAACCTGGGAGTTTACTGTGTATTTCGATTCGAAAGAAATGGTTTTCGAAACACAATGTTAAAGTCATACAAATTCGAATAATTTCCTGTTCGAATCGAAATACGCAGTAACCCCCCTGTATTTCCAAGTCCGCTATAACAACAAGTATAAAGTTTGAATTTGAAAACTAAAGGGTGTCCCCATAATTGATGCAATTTGAGCTATCTGTCCCTATCTTTTGAACCGTTATAGACAAACACTTGGATATTAGACAGAAGCACCACTACTATGTCCGCTATAATGACATGTATACATATTTAAAATTATAAATTAAAGGGCGTCTCATTAGTTGATGTAAACTGATGCATATGGCCAAGCTTTCGAACCGTTATGGACAAACTGTTGAAATTTACAAAGAATCTGTATAGATAAGTCCTTTATAAGTGTTTAATTTAAGCCCCTATTACGGTTAACAACTCAACTCTACTTCAGTTGAAATTCTACAGTTTGGTATTATCAATTACAACTCAACTTGTCAAAAATTTTCAAGTTGAATTTAAATAGTGTTACAACTCTGTTGTAGTTTCACCGTTTACAACGCTGTGTTAGTTCGGTTAACAAAAGTTTAAAAAAATTACAACTCATCAGTAGCAGTTGTCTTTCAAGTTGTCTTTTAGACAACTCAATTGAGTTGACGTAATTTGACGTATATGGCTTTATCTCCTGAACTTCCTTTTAAATTTTTAGTTAAGAATTGATGCCTATATACATATGTATCTGTTTTGAAGTCGGTTTTTTTGCAAGAATTATTGGGTTTTAAATCAAAACTCCAAAAATATTGAAACAATAACACTTTTCAAGTACATTCGTTTTAATACACCTGCGTATATTATAGATACATTTTTTTTAATATTTTTAATAGCTTTTAATAAGACATGGTTTTGATTTTTATAGTTATTATTTTATAAATTTTATTTATTTCGTTTTTTAATGGTTTTTTATATATATAACATAATTTTTGTATTTTTTTTTTTTCAATTACTTTTATTTGCTTTTTATTTTACTTGAAATAAAATTTGTATAAAATGGGGTATTTTTTTGTCGACCATAAATAAAATAAACAAAAATATGTATTTGTTTTTTGTATTTGTATTTGTTTAAAAAATATATATTAATTGAATATAAAAAAGAAACTAAAAAAAGTAATAAAACGTAAAATTAAGTATAAAATTTGTGTTTTATTTATTTCTCATTCTTTATGAGCAATGTGACGACGACGGCGACGAAGGTATATAAAATTAAAAATATATTTAAACAATAATTACATTTAAAATAAAATATTTATAAAATTAATATATTTATAAAAAAATATATGGGAGTTTTGTAAATTTTTGTTAAGCAATACTTAGGTAAAGTTACAAAAAGTATAAAAATAAAATTGGAATTAAAATTTAAACAAAATTCATGCTAAAAACGATGATGATTGAATACCTAATGAAAAATATATATTGTTTTTTATTTTATTAAATATGCGTGTTGTATTTCTTTATTTTATTAAAATGCCTTTTTAACAACAAAAGGAAAAGTAAAATTAAATATAATAAAATAAAATAAAAATGGAAACAATAATTATAATGCCACATTGAATTTGAAATTTTGCTATAATACATGTTAATAATGATTGGTATATGATAAATTATAATATGATAAATTATAATAAATAAAACCATTTCTTTACATAATTAAGGTTTTAAAAAAATTTTTGGTCTAAACTACATACAAATTTTAATGAAAATTCCAGGTAAAGCTTATTATTTTGTTTTTACTATTGTAAATTAAGGTTTGTATTTAATACATTTATAGCGTAGACGACATCGTTAATTTGCATTAGCAGTCTTAATTCAAATTAACTTGTGAATTTAGCTATTTCAATATGGCAACAGTTGACAAATTGTTTACTATTGAAAAATTAAAATTAACTTTTCATATACTTTTTGGAAAGCCTTTCTGTTGACGCGAATTAAATGCTGATTTTTCACCAACAGCATAGTTGCTAATCGCACTTTCTGCCTTCTATCTAAATATAGACATGTAAATCTATACATATAATAAAACTGTAACTGCACCATTTCTGTATATAAAATATTTTTTTTTTTTTTAATTTTGTTTTGGTGCAGATAGTAATCGAAATGGAATACAAAACACCAATTTTTAGAAAATTTGTTTGTGTGTCCCTCTCTATATATGTTCGGATCGCGTAAAAACTACTGCATGGATTTTAATAAAAATTTGTGAGCAGATACCTTAGTATCGCAATTCAAATATAGGATACTCGTTTCCTCATAAAAAGTAGTGAAAGCACATTCTATTTTGGTCAGCGGGAAATTCGAAACACTATTTACATGACTCTACAATAATTTTAGAATTTCATATAAAGCCTATGTTCCTGAGTAATTACCCAGGGATGGGTACCTTTAATAAAGTAAATATATAAGCCATATCTGAAGCACTATAAAAGTAAGTCTTAAAATTTGATATGGATTACTCTCAAAGCAAAATCGAAATAAAATATTAGAAGGGCGCTGACGAAGTGGGGGCACAGCTTGACAAACAAACAGCTGTTTACTAAATGCACTAAACTGTCGTCTGTTGGTGTAAAATTTTAATTCACATTAGTCTTACCCAGAATATTTCAGTTCGTTTTGTTTGTCTTTTTTTTTTGTTAATTGTTATTAAAATTTTAGCATCATCAGAAAAAAAAATAACAAAAGTTGTAATGAAATCCCTTGAAGAGTTGGTTTTGTTTCAGTAAATGAACAATAGAAAGCCTTTTGTTGGCTTAATCGTACCCATTTATAACAACTTTAGAAAAGACTTTATTAAAAATGTTGTTAAATTATAAACAAAAAATAAAGAACGAAAGCAAGAAGCGGTCTTTTGTTAAATTTAAAAAGAAAATTTAACTAAAAATCTCTTCTTCTCAAACGATAATGTTAAAAGTTGAGCAATTTTGTTTGGCTTTTTCCAAGCAATACTTGGAATTTTCTCATCATATATACAATCAAATCACTGTACAGAGAATGATTGTTGTGGCTTTGAGGGCTGACTTAAACACTAATATCTTGTCTTAATTAACTTTTTCTTTTTTTGGGGTTTTGTTTAATGTTTTCTTTAAATACTATTTTATTTTAATTAAATATACATTGTAATGTACTATATATGTATTTTTATTGTATTATATTATATGTATATATAAACTATATTTTAAATATTTATTTATTATTTATATGCATGTATAATTATAATATTTAACTTATTTTCATTTTGTGTTATTCTCATTTGTGTATATATTTTTATTTTTAATCTTATTTATGATAAAGTTTTATTTTAATATATATATTTTGTGTTTAATTTCTCTTGAATTTTGTAAGAATCTTAAATTATTAAACATAACAAACAATTCCTTTTTTTTTTGTAAATATGTACTATATACATATATGGCCCTTGTTTAATTTAGAGGAAAATGTTTATTTTAATCTCATTCTAAGTTGCTAAACTGGCGGTGACGTTAAAGAATACATTGAACTCGTGGTAATATTAATTCATTTAATTTCTATATACAGGACGAATCTATTAAAAAAAGATATTGAATTTTTCTAACTCTGTATAAATACATCCCATAAACTGGATACAGGAAGATAACAATATTTTGTAATTATTATATATTAATTATTACAAATTAATACAATTAGGCAAGAGTTATTAATAATAACTAATAACATATTGCACACTAAATCATAAACATTCACAACTCAAAATTTATAAAAACGTTTTTTATACACCAGTTCACAGATCAAATCTCTAGCGACTATGGAAATTTCATTTGTATCACTGTCTTCTTTAACTGGACGATTACTTTACTGTGAAACTCAATTCGATTATACAATTTCAATCCTGTTTTTACCTCTCCTGAATATTTGTCAATTTTGGGTTGTGAATGTTAATAATTTAGTATGCGATATAGATACCTATGAGAAAAAAATAATTTTAAGCCCTATCAAAAATGAGACCCATAATTAATACCTGGATTGCCAGATATAGAGATTTCTCGCCAATCGTGCCAATTTTCAAATATATTTGGAATTCCAGTTTTTTATTTGGCGATTGAAATTTATTATGTAACAATAGTTGACACTAATTTAAGCAATGTTGAAATGGATAATGAAGACATGAAACTATACGAGAAGATGTTTTTTAATAGATTTACTAACAATATAAACATCGTTTCAAAATATTGGTTAATAGTGCGTTTACATTACCCCGAAATCTAGTAATTACGAGATTTCGAGTAAAATCTAGTTGTTTTTAAGGCCACGATTCAGTATCATACTTAGTCGTACGATCTGCATGTGGGTTAAAAAAGTATGATAGTGTAGTTTAGAAATGCATTTGTGTGACAGACTTTTTGACGGATCTGTGCAAATGGATAATCTTTTGATAAAATTTATAAAATATGGAAAAACCATGCAATCAGAGTTGCAAAATCTTTTTTTGTATGATTTGTAATTTTGAAAGTTTTTGTATTTTTTGAGTAGGGCAGATTTCTGTCAGATCTGTCGATAGTGCATGATAGTGCATACTGGGCCTTTACTAGATTTCCTATAAAATCTACTTCGTTACTTTTACCCAAAGTCTCGTAGTGCTTAAAATTACAGCTCAGCAGCGTTGCCAAATGTGAAGGTTTTTTTTTTTTTTTTTTTTTTTTGTTTGAGAATTAAAAAAATTTGTTTTGAAAAAAGTTTTCCTGAACGTCTGTATTTGTTTTATAATTATGTAGCATTATTTTTATACATAAGCATTTATTAATAATTACATATTTAATTTACAAGACTTGTGTAGAAAAGTGAAAATATGCACATGAATTTGTTTGTTTTTTTTTTTTTTTGTGAAGTTTTCTCCAAATTTGGCAACGCCGCACAGAAAAAAAATATTTTAATTAATGAACAAAATAAAGAAAAAATGGGGTAGTTTAAAAGAGATAACAAAAAAATATTTCGAAGAAAATATAGATGTTAAAATTTCTTAAATTAAAAAAATAAATGATGTGAAATTGTAAATAAGAGGTAAAATCTTTCTTCGCAGATCAAGCTTTCTTGCTCAAGTTTGAATTATTGTGGGTAAGAATCTGTACTACTCTCTCTGCCACAAAATTTAAGACTAGCGAAAGAAAGCGTACCCTGTTGATATCCACAGGATATATTGTAATGTAATGATATATTGTTTATGTAAAAAACGTGGTGTCTATGTAAAGTCTCTAACAGTGAGCATGAACTGGGATCATTATTACATAATTTCTGATTTGAATAAACCCTTAATAATAAAAAATAACAAATAATAACCGGTAATTTTTCTAAAAAAAATCAGTGAAAATTGTTCAAAGCATCACTGCAGTGAGTTAAAGTAACTAATTATTTTTGAATATTACATCTAATAGATGCCATATAAGTTTAAAATATTACTATGCTATAGAGTAAACAAAATAAAAATTGTAATAAAATTAGTCTTTATTATTTTTATTTTTTATTGTTATTGTTATTTAACAGTGCCTGAGACATCACCAATACAATTGTTTTTCCTGGCAATATTTGGTTCTAATTTGCCAATTGTTTTGAAAGTCATCCGCACCAAATTTTATTACTCTTACTTTTAGAGAGCTGCGGATATGGCTTATCCTGGTACCCTTGTTTCGGTAATTACTGAATATGTTGCAACATAGATTTTATATAAAATTCTATTATTGTAGAGTTCGGTAAATAGTGTCTAAAATTTCTGGTTTATAAAAATAAAGAGGTAAAATTATGTATGTACAGTGCCGGTCAAAAAAATAGCACCAACGACAAAATGTAGTTTCATTCCAACGGAAAAATAAATGGTAAGAGTTCAAAATTGTATCATTTGGAAGCAAGGGATCACGTTCCTAAGAAGACCCCTAATATAGAATTAAACACAAAATTTACAACTAGAACCATAAAACACGGTGGATAATGGTATGGGGTAGCTTTCCTTACTAGGTGCAGAACCTATACATTGGGTCAAAACCACAATGGATAAAAACATTTATGTTCGTATACTCGGGGAAGTAGTGCTCCCTTATGCTTCTGAAGAAATGCCATTGGTCTTTCAGCAAGATAATGACCCGAAGCATACAAGCACGCTTGCGACAAAATGGTTTCGGGACAATAAAGTCAATTGAGAATTTATGGACAGATATAAAAAAGGGGGTGTCTCAAATGCATCCAACTAACATTGCAATACTTTGGGCAGCTGTGTAGCAAATCTGGAATAAAGTTTCAAAGGAAAGATGCAAAAATCTTGTAAATTCGATGCCAAAACGTTGTGCAGAAATTATTACTAATAAAGAACATGCAACAAGGTATTAATTAGAATAATTTATAATTATTTTTAATTTGTTCTTAATTTAGTGTTTAATATTAGTACAAATTGAAGTGAAGTGCTATTTTTTTCGACTGATTGTTTTTCAAATTTTTTTAAATAAAGTATATATTTTGAAATAAAATAATTAGCAAAAATAAAACTTTTTACTTTATGTAGTTATACAGTTTCCTAAGCGTCTTATAACAAATTTTGAAATATATAAATTTAACCTATAGCAAAATATATTTTTCTGACCGCAGCTGTATATATATAGTTTATATACTTTGTATAGAGGTGCCCATCACTGGATAATTACTCAGGAAGTTGCAACGTAATTTTTCCATAAAATTATGTTCTAACAGAGTTCTGTAAATAATATCGAACATTTCCCGCTAACAAAAACAAAAAGTGTCCATTAAATCGGTAAAATTGAGTACTTTCTCTATTTCCTCTAGAAAATGAGAAATTTTTAAAGGAAAAAGTATTCTATATTTGTAACGCGGTACAAGGTACCTCCATCAAAATTGTATTAATATCCATCCACTATCTTTCTAGTGATATCGACTGCACCAGAAACAAAATTAAAAAAAATATATTTCATGTACAGAGTACAAAAAAAACTTTATAATTCTAAACTCTCAATTTTTTAGTATAAACTCTTCTTTAAATAAAATTTTAAAGGCTTGTTTTAATTTCCGTTATGTTTTGGAAACTTTGAAATTGTCCGGTTCCATGTGTCTGATATTAATGACGGTATTAATAAAGACTTTATTAATACCTTCCAATAGTAGTTTAAGTTAAAACAGTGATACAGCATCCGCAATTATTTCTATAGCATGGTAAAATTCAAAAACTTATAAAAAATTTTTTTTAAAACTCTCAAGTTTCAGAGAAATCTTGTTATTTAACAAATAATTGGATTTGTTTGAGGGATAAAAATTGACAAAATGACAGATTGTTGATAAAAAAAAAATTCTGAAATAAAAAAATTTCGTAATGTGAATAATCCAGATTTCTTATTATTACCGCGAAGCTCAATGTATAAATAATTAACCTTTTTACATTGTCTATATTACGATTGGCATCTTTTTACAAGTAATTTTTTAATTAACTCATATTGACTCTTTCCAAGAAAATCGAAAAATAAAGTAATAATTAAATAAGTGCTAGGATTTTAAAACAGAACAACAGAAAAACTTTCAGTGATTTAATTTGATCTTTCGAAATTATTCGTTAATTTTTAAGGATACGTAATGACAATCAGTTGTCTTTACATTAAAACCTTCAAACTATTTATTTTTGAGCATTTAACAACACAGTTTAATGTAAATTACAAATTATTAAAATTAAAACTTTAAAGAAAAATCTGACACTAAGAAACAGAGCAAAGAAATAACCCTGCACATTCGCTTAACAAAAGTTTAAAAATTGAATCACAAACCTTTTTTCCATTGCCTATTTTTGCATTTGTAGCACTTAAATAAATCTACACTACATAAATTTTGAAAAAGAAACAAAATAAAAAACAAAAAATTTTGGTAAAAAAATTAATGTTCTTTATCTGTCTCTTTGTATTAAAATATTATATTGAGCCTAAAAGTATTCTATAACAAAATATATGTTATGTATAAATTTAAAATGATGCAAGATACAGAAACACAGGTATTTGAGGAAACGTATTAAAATATGTATGCACCGATATGTTTATAATTGTTATGAGAATGTACCTTTGGAAAGGACTATAAAGAACAAAATAAAACGGAAAAGGTAAATCTACCTACTCTGAAGAAATACAAACAAATTTATTTTCTTTAAGAATCGTATAAATTGAATATTTTAAGAAACAACTTTTAATATACAAAATATGGCTGTCATCAAGTTGACAAATGTATTAACTAAAACAAGAAAAATTAATGAGCCAAGAGAGCATACGCTGATCAGACACTTACTTACAAGTAGCCATAAAATACTATATAATACAATTAAAAGTAATTAAATAAAACTAAAGAAAAATAACTACAAGGAAAGAGCATAAAAACAAACTGATGGCATAACTTTTATAAAAATAAAATTGTATGGTGGCTGGACTTTTACTCTATATCGAGACAATAAAAAATAGAATGTAAAACAGTTAAAAATAAAATTTAAAAGAATAGAAAAAACAGTACAGAACAAAAAATATAAAATAATGACAAATTACAACTAAAAAAATCTTACTCAAATCACTTGATTGTTTATATTTACAATTATTGTGTGACAACAGACATCATTTAGCGGACGCTTAGATGTACGCAAGAGACATTCAACGTAACTGCAGCAACAATATTTAACTACACTGGGGAAGGAATTCAAAGGAAATAACTTTGTTTCTCTGCCTACAAATGGTGCTGATGATGTGTATGATGCTGATGAGAGGGGAGCTGTTGTGACAGTGAAGTCGACATAGATGCAGACTGTGCACTGGGATGACGACGCCGAAACAGGCTCAGATTGTTTAACAGATGCTGTTCTATATCAGTTCCGGAGCTCTGAAGTTGTGGTGGTTGTTGCAGGTGGTGCTGCGGCTGTTGATGTTGGCTGGCCTGATGTACGGCAGAGTCGATATCAGCTGGCAGATGGGAAGTGGGCGGATCATTATGGCTGCTTGGCGCCTGCTATTGTGCATGTGGTGCCTGATTATGGGGTTGTAAGTGGGGCGGCAGTTGTAAACCTGGTTGTTGTGCTTGCAGTTGTGGTTGTCCACCAGGTGGAACGCCACTTTGAGCTGTCGGTGGTAGTTGTGGAGGTTGTCCATATACTCCCGGTGGTGGTTGCGGTATCATATGATGTTGTGCCGCCAGTTTGGGGCCATCTTCTGCTTTTTCTTCTTCTCTTCTTTTAAGGCAGGCAGCCTTAGGATTTAAATTTCTTTCCCTTACCTGTTGTTCAAGCGTCATTATCACTTCTACGGCCATATTCAATATGCCTAGTTTTGTTTGAGGCTTATCCGATTTAAGGTGTGTCATGCACATCCGTCCTAGTTCCTTAAGAGCTTCATTAATATCGCGAATACGAATACGTTCCCTTGCGTTATTTGCCTGACGCCTTTCTTTTTCACGCATTGCTTTAACAGCTGGTTCAGCATCGTCGTCATCATCCGCAGAAGAACAATAGCGACGTGGTCTCTTCGAACCCTTTCCTGACGGCGGTCCTTGACCAAGTTGTTGTGTGCTTTCCATTGAACTACTGGGCTTTGTGTCGGTGGCATCGATCATGCTATTTATTGTTGATGTTGAAGGCCCACTACCAGGAACACTTCCTGGGCCAACACCAATACCGCTACTTATTGAATTCGCTGCACTTGCATTCGTATCTTTTCGTTTCTTTCCTTTTGTCGGGCCTGTTGTTGTTGTCGTTGTACCAGACACTGCCGTTGAAGTTCGTTCCATTTTTATTTGTGGTACAAGACCACCCACCACGCCTCCCACATTTTGCACGGACGACGGACCCGCCGACATAACGTCGTGTGTTGTGTTGAGCACTGATGAGCCGGCACCGGCCGTCACCATACCATGTCCGGACGGGGAGGTTGGCACAAAGGAAGAAAGTCCATCAATGTTGTCCATGGCAGAGAGTGCTGCACCTACGCCGCCCAGCAGCTCGGGTTCGCAATGATTGCGAAGCACATTAAGTGCATCATCGAGACGCTCCTCCATACGAGCCCCTTGAAACACCGCCGCCATTGAATGAAGACCAGTTGGCACCATTTCGGGTGCATAGCTACCGCTAGCACCACCAGTTACAGAACTACTACTGCTGCTGGGTCCAGCACCATTAAGAACGGTATGACCCCAACCAGAAGTGGATGGCCCGGGACCGCCCTTGTCTATTAACATGGAAGGGCCAACAAGACCACTTTGTGTTAGTGGGGGTGGAGAATTAACAGGAGTTGAGGGATTTGAACTAAAACTGCTGATGGACTGATCAGCTGTAGATGATGACATATACATATGCTGACGCAAAGCACTATTTGGTCCACTTGGTCCGGGAATTCCAACAACAGCTGACGTATTTGTTGCCTTGGAACCGATATTAACGCCTACACCCCCAGAAACATTTACTGCCCCAACGCCAAACGCATCATTCTGTATAGCAGGACTATGCTGAGACGCATGGTGACTAGTCAATGGATGATGACCGGGATGAGCGGGACCAGAGCTTGACATTGAACCATGTACTGTGTTGTGGGGCTGCGGAGAGTTGTAAAGTGCGGGAGAGTGTGCAGATGGATTTCCGCCAATCTGTTGAATGCTGTTAGTAGGATTACCACGAAAAGAACTCATTGGAGGGAGCGAAGTTGTAGCTGGACTATGCATGTTGATATGACTGGGATCCATTTGCAAGCCCATACTAGCATTTGGGCCCATATGATGTCCATCAGGATCGTGATGCTGTGGTGGTCCACCAAGATGATGGGGACCCATGGGACCATTATTTTGATAAGCAGTTTGTCCGCCATATCCACCACTTCCGGGCACTGGCGAGCCATACCATCCGCCACTGTTATTGGGGCCACCACCATTACCAATACCCGTATCAAAATATTGATCTACTGGTGCACCCCCTGAAAAGCGAACCCCGCCAGCCGCTGTTCCATCATGCATCGGATTAAAATCATCGCCACCATACATCCCATTTTCCATGCCACCAAGTCCGACATATGGAGATTGAAAGCCGCCATTGCGATCAGCTACAGCACCTGTATTAGCACCACTACCAGTTGGTTGTTTGTTGGCTATTTTATTGAAACAATTTTGAAATACTTCATACAAATGCATAGGCTCATCGTCGCTAGTTGCCATTGTACCTCCAGATGTTGGTAGTAGTCTCTAGTTTGATAAATTAAAATCTGCTTCGTTTTAAAGAAGTCACACTCCAATTTCTTCGGCAGCAGTTACTTGGGGCGCTACTTCGATCAGAATTTTGGCTGTAAAATTACAATAAAAATAAAAATAATGTTAGTGCTAATTTTGGTCTTTGTTAAATAAATTCTTATCTCAATCATTAGCAGAGCCATGACAAAAATAAAATAAGGTTTACAATTTGAAATGAAGTAAATAAATTATGAAATATATGTAAATCACTCTAATAATTCAAATTGTTAAGAAAATTATGTTTAACCCTTTGGGCATGAGTAGTACTCCTAGGCCACCATGCAACAAAAATGAAAGAACAGGAGTGTCAACAACAGAAAAGGATTACAGTTAATTTTTTTTTTTTCTTTACACATTTATTTTGATTTGATTTATTTTATTTGATCAAAATGTTTTCAAGTGATGACCTTAGTAGCGGCAATGATAAATTTAACATTTTCTTTGTCGAAACCGATACAGATAAAAATTTTTCTAACACATGTGATATTGAGAAGAGTAAAGTGACCAGATCACCAAAAAAGATTAACAAGGATCTACGAAGATGAGGAAGCATGATGTGGACATCAATATTCATTATCGCCCGAGACAGCAAAGTAAATGGGGATTCTTTCGCAGGGAATCTACGAGTGAAAACGTATATTATTAACAAGCACTGCAATTAACATATATGTATGTTACAATAATTAAACCACATTTTGAATATGGTTCTACCTTTAAAAGAACAACTAGACAACGGTAACATAATAATAACTAATGCTACCAACTATCCGAACCATAACACACAAGAAGGTTGATCAGTTTAAGTTTAGTTGCAATATATGTAAGTATGTAAGTACATATATATGTATAATTGAAAAATAATTAATATAAACTATATAAATATTGGACGCGATATTTAGAAAACACAGTAAAAAAGATGATTAAAAATAAAAACAATTTATGGTTTATTGATGAAATAAGACAGCCAAAAAGTAAAAAAAAATACAATATATGGCCACTGGCCAGGGGAGGATATCGAAATAGAATGACAAAGAAACCTCCTAAGGGGTGGACTGGTCAGTCTATGAAGATACTCCTGCGGCTATGGAGGTAAATGTGGATGAATTGGACGCACCTGGCCGTGTGGGCTTAGGCAAATTCTTTTCGGAAACAGGCACCTAAAACGTTCCTTCAACGTCGAGTCGGAGTCTCTACAGCTCATGCCTAAAAGTGAGAGGCAGAAGAGGAAACGAGGAAAGGATAAAGGCTAAAACGGCAGCGTGTGAATGTCCAGCACTGGCTAGTATAAGGCTCAGGAAAACTGGTGGATGCCATTGGGGCCTTAGCCTTGAACAAATGCTAACAATTACTAGACTCTGCGTGATGAGAAAGAAGGCCGACAGTTAATGAAATCCCTAAAGTCAAGATTAAGGGCTGGTTGTAGCACATGACTCAATGTAAGTAGGTTGCCGTAAATTACATTTCGGTTGCCAGTAATCATAGAGGACGGACGGGGATCGAAAAGGGACCCATTATGGAAGTGGTCTGCTTCGATATTCCCCCTACATTACATACATACATACATACATACATACATACATACATACATACATACATACATACATACATACATACATACATACATACATACATACATACATAAAAATACTGAAGAAGCATGGACTAATTATAAGATAATTTGAAACATTTATAAAGAAAATTAAAAAAAAAATAAAATTGTAACTCTATCTCTCTCTCTCTCTCCCCCGATTTTTAACCTAACACACAGCGTTTCCACAAAGCAAAATATTTTCCTACCATCCCCTAAATCTACCAAAATCTAGCAAAACTTAAAAAGAAGCTACCAAAACTTTTTTATCATAAATTATTTGTATCCTTTATTTTGTCTACTCCACGAATTCGTTTGCACTGCTTTTATTTTAGAGTAGGTAAACTTATACTTATATATTTTATAAATTGGAACAAACCATCCAAACTACCAAATTGTTCATAAAAAAAGAAAACTAACAATTTTGGTCTGATCGGACCAAAGTGGCATCCCTGCTAACACAGATCTAAAATGGTTTAAGTCCCTTTAAACAAATAGAACAAAAGTTACAAAAGTAAACAATACGAAAAAATACGAAATACCTAGTTAAATATAAGACAAAGAAAATCAACAAGAGGATTTTGATAACCCATATGTAATTTCATGTGTTTGTCAAAATAGGCATTTTATAATTTTTACTTTCAAACGTACACGTGTAATTAGACTTGGGTAGTTCACGAACGAACTAGTTCAATTGAACTATTTTATCAATTGAACTAAATGAACTAGTTCAAATTTTTACGTCTACCTAGTTCAATTTTTGAACTATGACTTTGTATTTGAACTATTAAAGGTATTTGAACTACTAAAATATACGTATGTTCGTTATTGATGTTTACTCTTTTTGACAACAATGTAGAACTGCCATACAATTTAATAACCATTTTAAGAATTTAATATTTTTGAAAATTATTAATAATAAAATTATAATAAGGTTAAAAAGAGTGGTTTAGAGCTCAAAAGGAAAAAGACCGATTGAATTAGTAAGTAGTTCAGAACACAAATCATAGTTCAAAAGAAAAAGAAGCTAGTTCACTTTTTTACTTTGAACTAAAATGAGCGATCTCTAAAATGAACTAAAATGCACAAGTCTATGTGTAATTACATCTGACATAACCTATAATATACATATATTGTTTTTCCGCCACACAGATTTGTATTGCCAACCACATCTGATGCAAATATACAAACGTAGTGCTTTTGCCACTCTTTTAGTGCTTTTGGTACCACAAAAAACTAAAATAGCAAAATATCAATTTGGCATAACAGGATGTCTGATATTTTGTCGCATCAAAATATAACACGTTCTAAATGAAAAATGTCATATGTATTGTACACATGAAAAATACACATGGTATGTTTGAAAGGGTTCACACGATGTGTTTATAATTTACACATGGAAAAGTGAAAAGTCATATGACAAATACACGTCGTGTAAAACCACTTTTAGAAACGAAAGGGTATCAACAAATGCAATGTATAGTTTTATAAAGGTCTTCAACAATACAACTCCACTTTGTCTGTTAATATTAAAATGAAATCTGATAATAAAGTACATATTTATAAAAATTGTTGTTGTTTTTTTTTTTTTTTTTTTTGTAAAACAATTTACATACCTATAAAATGTTATCAAATAAGAAAATAAATATTAAACTATTTTATTGCCCATTATTACAATTCGCCAATAGGCGAATAGCTAAGGTTGGGATTTTTGCGTTATAAGAAGAGAGTAAGGCTCATTACTATTACTTCCCAAAAAGTACCTTATAGTTAAAGGCTATTTTTACCTTACTTATAACAACGAAAAACTACTTATCGCTTCGACAAAATAGTAATTTTAGCTATTGGCGAATTAAAATAATGGGCCATAAAATAGTTTAATATTAATTGAATGGGCCTAAAAACTACCTACTAAATAAATAATAATAGGTATTAATTATAATTTATTTTCTTCTAACATTATTTCAGCTATCTACTTATACAGTTGCCATAAGCACCCTTTTAGCGACATTTTTTTATAGTAGATATATGGTACCCATCGCTGTTTTTCATAATTACTACACATCCTCTCAAAAATTTGTATTATTTATCAATTTTCTTTTTAAAAAAGTTTTAAAATTATTTCAGGAATATCATTAGGTACCTATGTGAGCACTAAAAAGGATTGTCTGGATCACCATTTTCGCCATTTTTCCATAATAACCACTGATAGTTAGGTATCTACATGGCCATGAAAATAAAATTCATCAAAAATTATTTTTTAAATTATTTATTATTTTTAATTTTGTGTCGTGTAATATTGATAAGTGAAAATATGATTATGATGTACTTATACTAAATCGTAAGTCAAGCTTGCATACATATAAGAAAAACTTTCTTCAACAGAATTTAATAAAATCTAAACAGCTCCTGAAGAAGTCTTCAACCTTATCGACGAAACGTTGAGTGAAAGATGAAGTAAATTATTTTATTTACATCAATTTAATTGTTAATGACAATAATCAGCCCAAAAGACTACACAGTCCTAACTGTCGAAATATTCAAAAACAATTAGTCACAAAAAATCATGAAAACAATATAAAAAAGCCTTTTTTATATTCACTGCAAGGTTTTTGTCGCTGCTAGATTAAATTGAATTTATCTTTACATTTAAGATATGAATTCTATATGCTAGTTCAGTTATAACTCAAGATAGGTACAACAAAATGTAATACCCTTTCCATAAGAAATTAGCTTTTTACCTTAGAATAGTCGCCATTTGTGGCGACACAAGAATTTAACACTTGTAAAATTAAAAACAACAAATCACATTTATTTTTCCTTTAAAATATTTAAATTCGCTTCGTTAAGTAGGTATTCCAAATACATCCAGCAATTTTTGGTCCTGCCATGTTTCCTTGAAAAATTAGCTCAAAACACATAGAATCCAAATTTCTATTTTTTTTTTTTTAATTTCCGTAAAATCGGACTCTTACTCGTTCCGTTAAAGATTTCAAATCCGTTTCATCTACCATCTTATAGGTACCTACTAACTTAAACCTATTTTAATTTATTGAACAGAACATTTAATAAAACCAATTCGGAAAGGTTTTGGTCTAGGCAATTTTTAAAATTTATCTTTAATTTCTTGAAAATTTTAGTAATTTTGGTTATCGAAAATTTATTTAGAATTGCAGTTATCAGCGATAGCTTTTCCCTCCTATACTGATATCATTAAAAAAAAGGACCAGTCATTCCATCGGGTAACTTAAAAAGACAATGATCCAACACACACTTCGGGTCGTCTTGTGAAACAGTGGTTTCGGTATAACCGTGAACTTATAATGAATCCCAAACGCTGAAAATTTATAAACGGGGTTTAGAAACAGAACTGCAAACACATTTGATGGAATAAATGCAGGTTATATAACAAAAGTAATGAAAAAAATATAACAATATTTTATACGTAGGTATGGCAAATGTAAATATTATCTGAGAATAAAAAAAATGTGAGTGGTTTTCATCACTTTCACGTTTATGTATCGGTACGTTAAAGCCTTCGTTTTTGTTTATTGTGATTGACAGTAAAAGGGTTAAATGTTAAAAATAATTCAACAATTAGCGAATGTTTTCTATTTAGTTAATAGGTACTTTTTCATTATTTGATGCAAACAAAATTGTAGCATCAATTTCTACAACAATAAAAAATGGGAACAACAAAGAATACAATAACAAATCATCAAAAAGCGATTTATTTAATACAAAAACTTATTATAGAGGAAAAATAATACTGAAGCAAATGAAAATGTTAACAAAAGAAAAACCAGTAGAACCAGAAATCAAAGACAGGTAAGAAACAGCAGAAACAACAAAAACTTGTTGCTAACAAAAAAAAATACAAATTACTAATAAAATATGCATACGCAAGAAAAGCGACAAAAAATAAAATCATGAAAGGAAAGGTAAAACAAATTTTTGTTTAAACCGATTAATTGCAATTATAAATAAAAAATAAAATTAAAAATATTCTGAATTTTTAATGCAGATTAAGAGATACAAAAAAACAACAATAAAAGTAACATTACAAACACTTTCACATGATACTCACACACTCAAAAAGTACAAAAAAAAATTCATGCATACTCAAATGAACAATCAAACAAACGGGCAAGGAATTAAAGAAAAAGAAATTAAAACAACTTACATTAAAGAGGGTAAGAGGTGCAGCAGCGCCCTCGTTTATTCAACTGCTCGTGTATGAAGTGCACTTCGCCTCCTTCACCCAAAACACTAGAGGTTTTGAGGGCGAAGTTCAGTATTGAACAAGAAGAAGGAGGGATAAGCCTGTCTTTTTTATACTCAAAAGAAATTCTTCCTTAATAAAACCGAACTGAACCAACCACAAAGTTATTTTTTTAATTATCACAATTTTTTGTTTTCTTAAACAACTTTATATTTTACACAAAACCACCACTGTTCAAATTTTTTTCTGAATTTTTGTTTTTCTTTATATTTTTGTTGAAAACGAAGACGATCACGCACGACCAAGTAGTAGTTTTTCGCAATGGCTTATTTATTATCGTTAACTTTCAGTATTTATTGCTAGAAGAGACTTTTTGTCTCCCTATGGTACAATTTGCCTAACAAGCTAAGCTTGCATTTTTCTTGGCTGACCACTATATTCAAAATTGTATGCTTCTTCTGCTTTCCGCTTTTTCACTTTTATCCAGTGGTGGTTTGGACAACTAATCAACCCAGCACTACTGCCTTTTTCTTTACACTTACTCAACAAACTACACTATGAAAAAAAAAATACACCAACCAACCAACGAACCCAAATCTCTCACAACTACACACTAAAATTCTGTTTTGGGCATAAATTTTTCTTTTGTTTTTAAAACACTTTTAATTGCAATATTACGTAATGCATTTTATGAACAAACATTTTCCACAAGTTTTTCTTCACTTTTTTGACAAATTTATGCAAAAATATATCATTTATCCCATAAATTTTAATGAATTTGTTGCAATGAAAATTCTCTTGTTTCGTGGTAATGTAAACTATTGACATAAAATGCACAAGAGAAAATGGCGGCGTACATGTCTTCGTTCAGTTTATTCGAGTTCATTGTGTAAAATTCTTCGTTCTGTTTCGAGTTGGTTTTCGTTTAAAATTGGTTGCCACTAAAAGGAAAATTAAAGTGGCAGCTTTGCAAGTTTTAAGAAGTTGGCAACGTTGCTAATCTAAACACCTTTGCAATTATTATGTGTACTAAATATTGTAGCCATTTAACCATTACACGTTAACGACAAATTATCAATAGATACTTTTAACTTAAAATGCTGACAGTAATTAAAAATAGAATAGTAATATGTCACAAAATATGTGTTGTTAGATAGTATCATACATTTTTATTATCCTAATATATTTACTTACTATATTTTTTCAACATCCAACAGAAAGGAAACAATTCTGGCCTATGGTATATTTTCGATATTTTTTCATATAATATTATAAATTATCAAAAACACTTTCTAAATATAATATATATAAGTAATATTATATCATAAATTTTACAAATTATTTTTTAAAAGCCAAAGCCATGTAAAATATTTTTGATTTATGAAAACATATTCAATTTTCATACGAAATTTGGCTAATAAAGCTTTTGTAAGCCTAATATAATATTTTACAAATTTAGCCCTAAATATATTCTTATTTCTCTACTTTAGCAAAAAACCTACATTATCATAGCAAGTAGCGTTTTCTTTTACTTATATTAGAATCGTACATATAGTTCTAAGTTTTCCAAGGTAGATGTATCTTACTAGCATGGCATAATAAATGAATTCGCCTTGCTTACTAGGTAGTGGCGTCTCTACAACAATTACAAGAACAACATGGCATTTTATTGTTGTTTTGTAGTTCGAAATATCAAAAAATTTCTAAACACAAGCACTGTTTGACAAGACGAACTAAATCAGATGGTCGGTCGACACTACCTAGTAAGGTAAGTATACCTTTTGTTATCTGAATACTTCATGTCTAAATAAAATAAAAGAAATAAATTGTAAAGCATACATATATCGCACACTAAATTATAAACAGTCATAACTCCAAATTTACAAATATTCAGGAGAGCCTAAAATAAAACTGTTTCAGGAACAGTCTCAAAAGACACTCTACTTAGTTGGCTCGACCTAGAATTTGCAAGCGATTAATTTGTATAAAAGCAAAATATAATTCATATTGCCTCACAGGCAATATTTATATTCACGGGTTTAAAAATGTTAGTCTATTTTACAATTTAAAAAAAAACTATGCATTAAAGTTCTAAAAAAATGTTTTACAACTGAAATTGCGTAACCTGCATTGAACCGCATAAACATGTCAGTAGTTTTAAAGAAGTTATTGCTTTCGATCAAAACAAATTCAATGAAACGCTATATTAAAATTTTAATAATATGAAAAGCGTTTAGTTCCGGAAAAGCTTCAGTTCGACTTAAATAAAAATAAACTCATAAATTGAAAATTATTGTTTTGATTTTAAATGTAATTGACGCATATAAAGGACGCAGTCGAGTCATATCGTGCGCCAGGAAGTTAATTTGTTCCTTGGTAAAGGATTCCTTATTGACAGACTCTATAATGACATTGTCAAACTCTATAATGTTTATTAATTTTATGGTAATATCATATAATATGGAAGTATTTTTGAAATATAGTGATGATAATCAATGATATGGCGCCTCCTAAACTTGCAGCAAGTATTAAAAAGATGGAAAATGCAACCGTGAAACATTACATTTTTTGTTCAACACTGGCTGGACTTAAGGTGTGTTTAGATTGAGTGTACAAGTCATATGGAATGTCAAACTTTCCATATGTAAAACTATACATATAGTGTAAACCTCTTGAAACATAACATATGTTATTTACCTATGTAAAATAACATGTGTTACTTTTTTTATTTAAAGCACGCTCTATTTGATGTGTAAAACTATATGACAACAGCTGTTTTCAGTGATGTTCACTTTTAATTTCAAAAATTCCGCTCATACATTTTTATCATGAATTTAAGGAGTTTAAAATTAACCAATATCTTTATTCTAACTTTTGTTAGTAATTTCATGTTCGCAGATTTATATCGATACCTCATAGCTGATATTAATAATAAAGTTATGTAATCTAATATACATATATTATATATCTATTTGCAAGTTTGATTATTTGTACGTCAATCACGGCCAAATCGAATTTAATGATATATAAAACATAGATAGATCTTTATTTTTTGGGGGTCCATTGGGATATGTCTGTTTTCAAAACTATAGCCAGGAGGGTATAAGGGACATTTTTATACGTATGACTCAATTTTAATAAAAGTTGAGAACACAATTTCATAAATGTATAGTGATGAATGGCAAGGTGTGCTTATCTATATTACCGGTACTAAGAAAGATTAAATAAAATTAAAATTTTACTTTACTATAGTGCATTATTTTTTAAATCTTTTTTAAGACGCTAACTGTGTAAACTGTAATATTACTTAATTAACAACTTTGGACTGTAGGACAAAAAAATGCTATTGAGGTATTGTGGGTATCGAAACTGCTGCAAATCACTTAATTGAGCCGGTGCTTTTGAAAATGAGAGAACTCCATTTTGCGAAAAAAAATAAAATGAATAAAACCTAAATCTTATTACAAATTAAAAAAATTTTATGTTTTTAATCCATGTTGAATGGTTCTATTTTTTATATTGCAATATACATATTAAGAAGCAATCATCATTTTTCGATTTTGATAGTTTCATTATTAGAATTTAGCAATCATACTGCAACTATGGGGAAAAATATACGCTATGTAACCTAGGAAATATAAGTATTGTAATTTCTTTCTTTCTGTTTCCACTTTTTACTTTAAAATTTAATTATTTAATTTTAGTTTTTTTTTGTTTTGCTGTACCAAAGAAGAATGAAATGATATTGAAATAAAATATGTATATATGTAAGTAAATAAACTATTAAATTTGTTGGTATTATAATTAAATTCCAGTAAAAGAATATCAACGTTTTCATCAAACATTACCTTTGAAAATGAGACAACTACATTGGCGCATACCAAAACCTTATTAAACTTACATGCAATAAGACCACAAAATAATAAGTCTATTACGGCTTGTGATTTTTTTAACGCCATTCAAATGCAAATCATTAAATAAAATAAAATGGAATTCTTTCTTTCATTTTCAAAAGCAACGGCTTCTTAAAGAAATCTATTTATTTTCTATTGTCATAAGAATTAGGATAAAACATATTTTATTCCTAATAAAAAAGAGCAAAAATAAATTGACATTAACATCAACAAAATTATTCATTTAATTGTTGCTGATATAGTTCAAAAGATATTAATAATACTTATTGCATTATTTATTATAATTATTGTTTGTTTTTATATAATTTCTTTCTTACAAATTGATTTTCGTACTGTTGTAGAAGCTCCCAAATGATAGCACAAAATGGTAGTTCTTTGCATAGTTGACATCACTAGCGGGTTTCTAATAAAATGAAATGGCGGCAAAAATATGCAAAATTAGTTAATAACTTATTACAGCAGTTCCAATAAAGCTAATATTATTAGTTTTATTATATAGACTAATAATTTTAAAAAATAATCCATCTTAACCAAACTTTGAAGACCAGTTGTTTTTAATATTTGATTTTTGTTTTTAATAACAGGAGGTTATGTCATATGTACGTAACATGTGTATGTTTGAACACAAAAATTATAAACCATGTGTAAACACTAATTTTGACATACGCATGGAATTCCATATGGAGAGCAATTTTGACAGTACATATGACTTGTACACTCAATGTAAACACACCTTTAAACAAGTATGTATATTTATTTTTATTTTAGACTTAAGATATGAGTAATTATTGTTAGTTCATATATATTGAAGATACAATAAATAAATTATAAAAAAAAGATGAAAATGTTAAAACATTGATTAATGTATCAGAAATATTAATATTTATAGTTAAATCTATATTATATCTAAATGAATTAAATTATATTTAGTATAATAACAGTATAAGCCGAATTAAGTCAATATTTTGTGAGTAGTTAGCTTTCGGAATTAACAATTAAAATCAAAATGCAATTTTTCCATACACTAGTCCCAGCTTCAGCCGAAAAATGACTTGTATTTAGCCAATAAAGGCCCTATCTTAGAAGTATGTTAGACCCCGCAGTGTCAACACTGGGCCAAATTGATTTAAAAGTCCTCAATCTTCTATACTTCTCTAACTACTCTGCAAAGTATACTATTTTGAGCAATTTTTTTTGTAGATTTTGGTCCTGGTTTTCTTTACCTAACATTTGACAAGCATGTGTTTCAATCGTTAAAAAGAATTTCTTTATAGGATTCATCGTTAATAATTAATGGGGAAAATAATGTAGATGTAGGTTGGTCGATATTTGTTACCGTAGCCCTAATTTATTCGTATTGTGAATTTTTGCAATGTCCAAAATCAAAACCGTTTGCAACGTGAACAAAATGTGTATGTATGGGCTAATTCAGATTGCGGTTAGGTTCATCTGATTTCCGTTTGTGGTAAGTAAATATTTGAACGCTATATTTAATTTATTCAAAAAACAGTTGTGAAATATAAGTAAAAAAGATTTGCTTACAATTTTTTATGTATTTCAATTATTTCCGGAACTAGGTTAAGAAATTTAATTTATGACACATTTTAATCATACATTATAAATAACATCACTGAAATCACTGCTTTAAAATGCGCATGATATCGGGTTTTGGAGATAATCGTATTTTACATGATGTCTATACTAAAAAATATTAATAAATAAATTTCTCTATTTGAGAAAAAAGAATAAAATATAAAAAAGCTAAATTATGCAATGTATGGCACAATGCTGAATGTCCTAAAATTAGTGAAAAGGCGCTTAAAACGTTGAAGGAGATAAAGTCTATAGTCTTTCTGTGTGATGACTGTGCTAATAATCAAAAATTGCCAACGGATTTGAATGACATGGAAAATAGACTGCGTGATGCAATTCTTGAAATTTTATGTGCAATATCAGTATCCTGCTTTGTCTCATCATGCTTTGATTTGTGCATGTTTTGGAATTGAGATTACTCATGCACCGGTAGTTATTGAATATCGCAATTATAATGAAATTAATTGGAAGCGAATAATGAGTTTTATGTCTGACTTTGACTCAACTTCTATTTATAACACTAATGATGTGGACTTATAATGCACTTACATATGGTCTTTTTTATCAATCTTTGTTGTCTTTTGTTCCTATTGTTAGGAGAGTGAAATTTCAGAAAAATAAATGGATGAAGAAGAAGACTGTTGTATTGGCTAGATCTCTGAGATATTTAGTATTTTCGGTCTACAAACTGAATGACATTTTGTAAGTATCGCAACAGAGCGAAACGTGTCATACGAAATGAGAAGAGACTTTATTTTTCGAAATTATTTAATGAAATGGATAAATAATATTTTTGTAGAATTTTGTAATTTTTTTGTAGATACTGGAGGGACAAGTAGTAGTGGTGTTGCTAATATGAAAAATTTTCAGCCTTCGGATAGTGCTATATCTTTCCGATGTGTAAATGAATCTGATTTATTGGTGGCCTTGAACAAGGTAAAGTCGAATTTCATAGGAACTGATGATGTTCAAATTCCTTTAATCAAGATGGTATTTCCGTATATATCCGTTTTTTTTTCATCACCTATTTAACTCTATCTTAATGACGTCTAAATTTCCAATTGGTTGGAAAATTGCTCGTGTTGTTCGGATACCTAAACCAAAAAACATTGATGGATCTGAAGATTTAAGACCGATTTCTGTTCTTTCTGCCCTCTCTAAGTTAATGTAGCATTTTTTTAAGATCAGATTTTAGAAGCTACATCCACGCTTATTTACCATAATCAGTATGCTTTTCGTAAAGGCTACAGTTCTTCATCACTTCTCTTGGATCTAACTGATTCAATTAGAGAAGAAATAAACAAAGTTAGATTTAGTATTCTTGTTTCGCTTGATATCTCCATGCATATAATTCTATTGATTATTGAAGAATGTTTGATAAACTTCGGGTTGATTTTAATTTTTCTATGTCGGCCTGTAAACTTATATTATCATATCTTCAGGTAGATCCCAATTTATTACTGTTAATGATGTGAATTCTGACTTATTAAATCTCCATTCGGGTGTTCCTCAAGGTTCAGTAGTTGATCCCCTCTTGTTTGTTCTTTACATGAATGAACTTCCTTCCTTGATTAATAGTCTATATGTATATCTTTTTTGTTTGCAAATGATGTATCATTACTTTTTAGTTGTGATCGTGATTTTCCTGATGTTTTTCAGAATAATATAGAATATTGTCTTAAGATTATGTCTGACTGGACTTTTGTAATCATTTGTCAACAAATGAAAATAAGCCAAAAGCAATTGTTTTTAGCCCTTAAACTCATTTAAACTTGGATATTTTTATAAATGATGTGAGGATTGAATTTCTTGATCGGATTAAGTTCTTAGGTATTGTCTTGGATATGAGACTTAATTTTGAATCACATATTGATTTAACAGTAGCTAGAATAGTAAATATATTGCGAAAAATACATTCTAATAATGTATGTATCTTCCCCTTTCTATGTTCGACACCGATTGGCTTATTATCTAATGATGTTGCAAATTGTATATGGTCTTGAGGTTATATCTGGAACTATAGTTCGTTTTATCTAAAAGGTAGGACGTAGGGAGCATATTTCCAATTATGTTAGACAATTTTTGGGATGTTCATTTTTAATTTTTTTGAAGTTGCGTTGTTTGAATCTTTTCCTCAAAGTTATGAAAGCTGGTAGTCGTTCCATAAGAAATCCTAAAATTTTGATACCTAAGATCATAAATTCGGTGTTTGAAAGATCGTTTTTAATAAAGGTTGCTCACAGTTGGAGCCACTTTCCAATTGAATTGCGCCTTTTTTCGCACTCCAATAATGTTTTCCGCCTCTAACTTTTAAGTTATTTAAACTGAATGTATCGATTTTGATTTAATATAACCTAATAACTTTCAATACTTTCTTGTTATGGATTAATTATTCCACGTCTTGTCTATCTTAGCATTACTATTAATTTGGACCTTAAAGTTTGTTACTGATTTTTTAATTTTCTTATTAAACCTTATGTTTTAACATTATAATATTAACAATAAAATAAAATTAATTAAATTTTGAATTTTTTTATTAATTATGTATAGTAATTTTTAAATTTGAATTTTTATTTGTATACATATTTACTTTTTAATACTAAGTAATATTTAAGTATGGCCTAGAGGCTTGTATTCAATGAATAAATAAAATCAATTTTTAAAAACGCATAAAAGGCTATATTAAATTCAGGCTGAAAGTAAATAAAAAGGCCAAAATCCTACAAAAACATAATATAACATAAAAAAATACAAAATAAAAGTCCAAGATTTTTGACACGATTAAAAGTGCACTTTTATAACACAAGAAGACCTGGCAAGGTGTAGGCTTAAAAATTCTCAGCAAATCAAAAATTTAATTTTAAATTATGATTCAAACACGAAAAATACATTAAGTTTTTTGTACGTTTAACACAAATATATTTTATTTAAAACAAACAAAAAACTTTTAAACAAATAATTTTTTGACATTTTCTAGTACAAATATAGGCAGAGCAAAAAATTATCAGCTGCTGTATTGCTTCCACCTGGTTAAATGTATTATATTAAATTCATCTTATAACCATAGCTGCCAGATTTGACAATTTTGGGTATTCAAAATGACATGGTGACGATGGGACGACGATTTACACCATAATTTTGACGATTTCCAATAATTCAAGTTTGCAACATTTTGTTGTAATATTAAAGCAACCTTGAATTCAGTAAAACTAAATGTCTTGTTTGCCAAATTAATCCACTTAATATTATTTAGGAAGAAAAAAGTTGATTTTCTTAAGTTATAATAGAATTTTCTTATTTTGTTGAAACAAGTACTAGAAACTGAGTTCAGGTAATTAAGATTATTGGACCTTCAATATATTTATCCTGATAAAAACATAAACTTATTAGTTTCTTGGAAAAAAATATTAGAGATGCAAATGAGGGATTATAGTCTTTTAATTCCTGTTTTGACTAAATTTATTACAAAAATCCTTCTTTTACCACATTCTTCAGCAAATGTAGAAATAGTGTCTAGTCAGATGCCATATTCTGTAATTATCGTAGCTAAATCTATCGCTAAAATTCTAAAAATGCACAAACAAATTATGAGTGTTGTTGTAAAAATATTTCTTAATATTAATATTTTCTTTTTCATTATTAGACTATTATAAAATTAATAATTAAACAATTACATAATTAAAATTTGCAATTTATATAGTACAATAATGATAAAACCTTTAAGACAAAGTAACCTAAAGGAATTTAAATAAAGAGTTTTTACATACATCTGTACCTATGTAGTTTTTAAGAATAATTAAAAATTTACGATTTTGCTTAAAACTAAATAAAGTTATTCATTTCTAAAAATGTAGATAGTAATGGTCATCACCTGAGTTCAAGGTTCACTATAAATAAAAGATGGAAATTGTTAAACATAATAACATATTTAATTTGAATTAAACTTATCTCCTAGCTGAGAACCATATGTTAAAGATCAATAACGGCATTGATTACTGCAAATTTTTAAGTTAATTTGTATCTCATTGTACCTTAATTGCAATGTTACTTCCATTTAAGTCACAAGATTAGAAAAGTGACAAATTTTCAATCACCTAGTCAAGTCTAATTGTGATATAAGGCTGTAAAATGTAAAAAAGATATGTATATATCAATGATTTTTATTATATCATAACTTACTGGTGTCTTATCTTTTTAAACTCTTTAAAAGGTGGTCGAAATAAAAAGAACTGAGAACTGAGTGAGCAGGGACTAAGCTCCAAGTTATATTTCTTTAATTCACAGATATGTGTCTGAAAATTAAAAGATACCTACATATGTGAAGTATGTTGTCTTACGATGTTTTCAAACTAGTTACCTAAATAAAATTTTCCATCACCAAATATGATCAAAGTTAAAGGATTGCGGTAAAAGGCTGTAAACTGTAAATAAAAATATAGATATAAAAGATTTTTATTATAGTACGGCTTACCGGTTTTTATCTTTCATAAACTCTTTGGATAGTCATAAAGATAAAAAGAAGTGAGCGACCAAATGACTAAGCTTCAAGTTGTATTTCATTGATTCTCAGATATACTTATGTCTGAAATAAAAATTAATATGAATATTAAAATATTTTAAAAAGGTATGTGAAATATGTTTTTACAATGTGGTCAAACTAATTACCTCAATAAAATCTTTAATATGCTGTCTTTTACCTAAATCAAATTCTCTTGGTTTAAATAGTTACAGCATGGATATAAAAATATGAAAAGCATAGCCACCAGTTTTTATAAATATATATTGTTTTTATAAATATATATATATTTGCACTTTATCACAAATAAACACAAATATATGCACACACGAATAAAACTTTCAGGGCGTTTTTAATTTTGTAACAAATTTATAACGTTTATTTATTTTTTGAAATTTTAAATTTTGTGTTTTTTTTTTCATTCATGTTTCTATATAAACAACTTTTGAAAGAAGCCGCCTCTGAAAAACGTAAACAAAGAAATACAGCTGGGGTTTCAACACCACCTGATAGTCAATTCACCTTGGTATTAACTTTAAAAAATCTGGCAGCTATGCTTATAACTTAAATTCGCATTTGCTCACGTTTTTATTTACATACAAAGTTGAAAAATAATCTTTTTGAAATGTCTTTGAAATTATTAAAGCAAAGTTTTGACGTAGTTGAAGAAGATCTTCATGAAACAAAATCTAACAAAGGTAAAGGCAATTTCAGTTGAAGGGCAAAAGAAACAATGTTTTATTTATAATGGAAATATATTGAAGCAGTTAAAGGTAAACAAACATTAAATGAAAGCAACAAAAGGCGTAAAACGATGATAAACAATACCACTGCTGTGGAACATGTTTTCAAGAAGGACAAGAAAAGATTACAAGATGTGAAGTACGAATTAAAGTCTTCAAATAAAAAAGCTGAAGAAAATATCAAACGCCTTTTGGCTCTTTCAATGAATACGGTTAAAGCGAAAGATGCAGAAAAGGTAAGAATCATTTGTAATTAAATAAAATATTGCTTATAAAGTTAATGTTTAATAGATTGTCCAACGAGCTCATAAGGGACGTTATGTCGAAAAAATTGTGCCAAAAGTTAAGCAAGAGTCTATATTCACAGAGGAAGACTTTCGTAAATTCGAAGAGGAATATTTTAACTCGTAGTTTATCGTTTTATATACAGATATTTATGGATATTCATAATTTTGTGATGTTTGCATTATACTTATAGAAGAATATAATAAATGCAAATTTTGTATGAAAATTTGTTTTATAAAACATATATGTACATATGTATATCATGAAAATATATATGTATGTATGTATATCATAAAACAAAAATTTTTTTATGGATTTTGGCCCTAAAGATATTTCAGAATTATACTTTTGTTAAAGCCATTTTCACACTATTATACTGAGGGCCAGTTTTTGCCTTCTTATTTAAATGCGAATTTAGTTAATTTTCATTTATCTTAAGTTGTATTTAAATAAAGTCCAGTTTTTCAGTCTTAATTAAATGTTACTTAATTGTGGTAAAAATATGGTAGCACCACAAAATATCAAAATAATCGTAGATAGTTTTGCAGAAAACAGCCGTTTAACAAAAAAAGTTCATTGTTTTTGCAGACAAAAAATGAAAACAACATAAAAAATGCTTAAAACAGCAAAATTGTTGAAATACATGTAACAATATTTTTATAGAAAGGAATCAATATATTTTATGTAAAATAATAAAAATACTGTCAATGGCCACACATTTCTTCATGAATGGACAAAATCAAGCTGATAAAAACATATGGTTATGTGTAAAACTTAAATAGACTTCAAATCAAAGGCCCCTAACCAAAAAAGTGGTTAAATGAAAATTGGTTTGCTAAATATTTAGCAAAGTGACACAAACCTACCTTGTTGAAAACTGGTATGCTACTCACTGGTATGCTACTCACATCCATGGCATAATAAACAAGGTAAACTCGCGGCGAAAAAAGAGTACAACTCTGTAATAAAAATACGTACATTTTGTTTTTGTATAAATCATCTTTGGCTGTCAAAATAAAAAATGTTAGTACATTTTGACACTAGAAGATGGAGACAACAAATAGTCAGCTGAGCTCTCGAGTTTACCTGTTATGAATTCGCCTTGCTCACATCAATAGTCTATGATGCAAGGCGAATTCATACCAGGTGTGAGCAGTAGGACAACAACTACAACAAAACAACAACTTTGACATTCGATTAGCAGATATGAAACAATGTATTTTTGACAAAACATTAGCAAAAAAACGAGAGCAAAAAGCAATCAGCTGGGCTATCAACTCCACCTGTTATGAATTCGCCTTGCTATGATGCTACCAAGTAATTGAAGTGAAAAAATAGCTAAAAATATAAAATTACACTTAAATTCCAGTATATTTAAATTTTACAGCGATTTCTGTTCAGTAGGTTATGGCATTTAATTATGGCTATTATTCGATTGTATAATGACTAAGGGAAATTTAATGAAAATTAAAGAAAATTATTCGGGTAACCGACAATTAGTCACATTCTAGGAAACTTGAAAGTATTTTTATCAGATATATCTAGGAACGATTTATTTTTTTCTGACAGTTAAACAATCAAACAACAACTTGTAAAATTTTTAGAAAATTTAGTTCATTTTTAGTACAGTTATATTTTAACGTTTATTAATAAAGCCCATTCCAAATGGTTGTGTAAGCAAACATAACTTGGAATGTCGAAAATCATCACAATGTTTTTAAGAACCTATTGCCCTCAGGCATTTTTGTTACAATACAGTTGCAATCACATTCAAAAGTGTAACTCAATTTTACACGAGTAAAAACTAATGCCTTTTGCTGATGTGACACAAATGAAACCCGCAAACTAAAAGACAAGAACACTTACTTGCCTACCAGAGCACATCCAGATAAAGTGTTTGTTTTGTTAACATCTCATCCTGGTGGAGTAATTCGTCCCATATATTTTTGAAAAATTAGATTAGTTTTTTGCTGTTACTTACGGTGTTCGATACAATTTGTAAATGTTTTAAAAAATACCATGTCACCTACCACATAGTCACCGTATTGTGAATAAAATTTTAACACAGAGCTAGTTATTTAGCGCTTATTTCTTATTTTAACTGAAAAAACGGTACTAAACGTGCTATTGCTGAGAAGTCACGAAAATAATTTTTAACTGTCACTCTGTACAAAAAAAGTTTTTGCGCCCCCCAGAAAGTTTACTTTGTTCAAATGCATTGGATATTTGACAAAAATTGTATCTCTTAAAATAAATTTAAAAATCGCTAGATTTCACGCTAACCGCTAAGAGACCTTTTTCCCCACGATTGGCATTGCAAAAACACTAGATTTAGCTGCAAAATCTCCAAATTGGCAACAGTGATGTGCTCATAGGCCCTTAGGGGTTTGCGTTTAAATGCACAAGAGTGGTCATTTAAGTTTCATTAAAGAGCGTGGTGAAAAACTAATTTTCATATTTTAATCCAACTTAAAGATAAATACGAAGTCAAAAATTGGCTCTGAGCAAGGCATATTAAACAAGGTGATAGCGTAAGGGAGAGGAAATTTCAGCAAAAAATTTTTGAAATTTTTTTATATGGATTTTGACAGTAATATCTATTTTATTCTCTCTTAAAATACATGATTCATGTCAAACTCCATATAAAAAAAATTTAAAAAATTTCTCTTTGATATTAGCTCCGCCTTGTGCTGTCACCTGGTTAAATATGCCTTGGCCCTGAGTATTAAGACTTGTCAAATACTTAAATCCAATGAGAAAGTGTGATAGTGTGAAAGCAGTATGTTATCAAAATCCCATAATACCAAACCGTTTTTAGGTTATTTTTTATTTTATCAAACAAGCTACACATTCTCATTAAAAGTTACTATTTGAAATTTTATAGTTGAAATTGTTGGTCATCTGACTTGTATATTACAATCAACTGAGTATAAATCATGATATAATAATACAAGGTAGTTCCATTTCAAAAATGTTTGAAGTTTGCCGGAATTATTGAAGTATGTTTTTATGTAAACAGCAAAAAAGTAGAAAAGAAAAAAATATTTTGGAAATTATTTTAAAGAAGTGTGTAATTTACATAAACAACATAAAATAAAAACGTACTTTGAATTTCCCGAAAATTTTTAAATTCATTTCGGCTACCTAAGCGCTACCTAAACGGTGTTAAGAATCATTCCGAGGAAGTTCATATGTTGTAGAAAGTTGTTTATTGAGATCTTAGGTTCATTTTTGTAGTTGGCTGTTTCCTTGAATTTTGAACGGTTTGCTACCTATGGACCTGAAGAGGGGAAAAAAGGTAAAAAATTGAATTTTTTAAAGTTTTTTGCGATTTTGCCCTGAAGATGAAGTTTTTTTGATATGTTAACAATTTTTGTTTTTTATGACAAGAGCTACAACTTTGCCTCAGAGAGTATATCAAAATTTCAAACGGTTTGCAAAATATGAGCTTGAGTAAATGATCATTTTTTGCAAAAATGACATCGAGGCCCCACATCTTTAAAGGCCCATAAAAAAAAACCTGGAGGACTTTGGGCAAAACTGGGAGACAGGGGTCTTTTTTTTGGTCTTTCATGACGTAGTGGTGTCCGTATATGGTTATTTTGCCATGACTTAAAAAATTACACAGTGTGTAATCACTCATATTACATTTTGCGTTGTCGACATAAAACGACGACCCCTCACCAAAATAAATTGGTATTCCCTTTGTCGACATTAACATTTATCGATGACTTTAGTTTTATGTCGTATTTTGTAAGAATATGTGACGTTGAATTTTACTTGTACCGACGGCGATTTCGTCGGGTTGGTTTTTAAAAACGACTGAAGTGCCAACAAAATTTAAAATATTTAAAATAACAAGTTTGACCCAATACGGAAAATTAGTTGAAGAATTGGAAAATCCCGACGTGATAGAAAAAAACTTAAATGAGAATCTTATTAAGCATTTCAAATCATTCCAAAGCATTAAATTTTTTTAAAAGAATATTTCTCTACAGAACAGTGCTATCGATAAGCAGTCGACGTCGTCATAAGAGCATTAGCAAATACAAAATTATAATCAAATTGAAGTTGACATCAATATAAATGGCCGGTCAAAAGAGACGACGATGTCGCCGTCGCCAAGTATAATAAGGATGAATATAAAACTGCTCAAATATGGTATACCCATATTTCATTAAAACGTTTTGGATAATTGTCCATTTGAAAAATTTTAAAAAATTACGAAAAGCACTCAATATTTTGGGGTTTCTTTTTATATAAAATATTACCCAATTCTGCATGCGGATTTCTTGGGTTTATTTTTGATTTTAAGCAATTTTGCAGAGAGTTATTTTGCATGCGCCTGCTCATTCATAATAAAGTTAACCAAACTTTTTAGTTTTAAGTTCCTATGATATTGAAATTGTCAATTTTTCTTGATACTCCTGACAGATTAGCTTCCCATCTAAGTTAAAAAATATATTTCCTTTAATAAACATACCAGGGGTGCCTTTGGTAAGTTGTACAAAATAAAAAAAACGAGAACTTATACACTTTTGTCAGATATAGGGAAATTAAAAAATCTTATTTGTGAATTTTTGCAAAAGTTTATTACTACCGTATGGAAAACAATTTTCGTTTGTTTATTTAGACACATAAACTTTAGGCTTGTCTTTTTTAAATTTTTTAAATTTTAATACAGCAAAAAACGCAAAATGGGATTTCACAAAGTATGTGATTTGGTAGCACAAATTTAAATAATTCCCTCAAACCAAGGTATATTTATTTTACTAGGTAGTGGCATCCCTACAACAAATACAACAATACAAGAACAACATGGCATTTTGTTGTTGCTTTGTAGTTCGAAATGTCAAAAAACATATAAGAAAATTGAGATGGCGTGTATGTGTTTTATTGCTTTCTCACTTCTACACTATAAAATTTCTGAACACATTCAACTTTTGACATGTCGAACTACTAAATCAGCTGGGCGGACGACACTACCTAGTAAGATAAATATACCTTGCCTCAAACGTTAGAACCATAGCAAGGCGAATTCATAACAGGTAAACTCGAGAGCTCAGCTGACTATTTGTTCTCACCATCTTACAGTGTCAAAATGTACTAACATTTTTTATTTTGACAGCCAAAAATGATTTATACAACAACAAAATGTACGTATTTTTATTACAGAGTTGTACCCTTTTTTCGCCGCGAGTCTACCTTGTTTATTGTGCCATGGAACCATAGATAACACATAGATGGCCAACTCTCCAAATGTCAAAAACGTGGCTACAAAAGTCTTCACACATACGGTGTGAATTCAACACACTTAGGGGAGTAAAATTTTTATTCACATTTAGACACTATTACGCTATATTTCATTGCACTTTCCAAATATTTAAACAATTGTGAATGTTTGCACAAAAAATTATTTAACAATTTATTGTATTTTAAATTTTTTAATACAAAATAAATTTAATTTTGTTGACATTTGTTTGGTGTAATTTATTTATAAACAGTATTGTATTTTTTGGTCTTTTAGGGGATGAAAATTTTCAAATAAATATTTAAAATTACCATTCAATCTAATGTTTTTCGCACATAAATATATTAAAAAAATACAAAATTTATATTTTTATTAAAAAGCAAAAGAATTATTTAATTTTAACATCTAAAATTGAATTTAAAAAAAATATTCTGTTTTTACAAAATATTTTATACAACTATGTGCAGTTTAGGTGCTGTGGGGAATTTTGATTTTAAACCAACACTTATACAATTTTGCCTACCCATACATTTTTAGACTTAGGTTTTTTGACAAGAGACTTAGGTTTTTGACGTTTCAGTTGACTATCTATGTGTTATCTATGGTTAGAAATAATTCTTTTGCTTTTTTAAAAAAATATGAATTTTGTATTTTTCTAATATATTTATGTGCGAAAAACGTTAGATTGAATGCTAATTTTAAATATTTATTATATTGATTTGAAAATTTTCATCCCCTAAAAGACCAAAAATACAATACTGTGTAGAAATAAATTTCACCAAACAAATGTCAACAAAATTTAATTTATTTAGTATTAAAAAATTTAAAATACAATAAATTGTTAAATAATTTTTTGTGCAAAAATTCAAAATTGTTTAAATATTTGGAAAATGCAATGAAATATCGCTTAATAGTGTCTAAATGTGAATAAAAATTTTACTCCCCTAAGTGCGTTGAATTCACACCGAACCCGTATATGTGAAGACATTTGTAGCCGCGTTTTTGACATTTGGAGAGTTGGCCATCTATGTGTTATCTATGGTTAGAACGTTAATATGGCGACAAAAAGAGAGACTGAAATTACCTTATATTATATCATGGTAGGTGAGGTATAAATTTATACTCATTTGATTGTAATATACAAGGCAGACGACCACCAATTTCAACTATAAAATTTCAAAATGTAACTTTTAATGAAAATGTGTAGCTTGTAGCATAAAACAGCAGTCAAATTTAAAAGTACACCGAAAAAAATAATTCTTATATCCCAATATGTGGTATTTTGTTTGTCCTTTTTTAAATATCAAGCTTGACCATTTTCTTTAATATGAAGGATTCGAATATCCCATGAAATTTGTCATAAATATTATGAATCGAACAATACATATTTTCAAAATTTTTTCATTCAGTTTATGAACAAGGTATATTTATCTTACTAGGTAGTGTCGTCTGTCCAGCTGATTTAGTAGTTCGACATGTCAAAAGTTGTATGTGTTCAGAAATTTGAATTCACATCGGAACACCCTTTAATTTTTAGGTTTATTTTTTTATACTTGTTTATATAGCGAACTAAGTTTTAATTACTGCTTTCATATTTTTAGTATATTCCTCCTACAGTTCAAGAAATAAACACATATTCGTGAATAACACCTCTCTATCGGAAAACCCTTTATGTTTTAGTATTAGTTGCTATAGCGGCAACAGTTATACATCATCTGTGAAAATTACAAAGAGTCTACCTATTACGGTTCCAGAGATAAAAGGCGCTTACAGACGGACAGACATTGTAGCGAAAACAATAGGGTTACGTTTTTACCCTTTGGGTACGGAACCCTAAAAATGAGATATTAGCAGAATATTATGTATTCTCTGAATCGCTACATCCTTCTTTGGTATTCTTCATATCTATTTACAAGTTAGTTTTAAACAATTATATTTGATCAACTTTATAGAAAAACAACGTGAGACATTATATATTACTAGCTGATCCGCGTTGCTGGCCCTAAGCAAACATTAGTGTTCTATTACCACACGATTTAAATTGAGTTTTTTTACGAAATTTACGGCACAGCTTACGATTTAATTAATTTTGAGTAATTTTCCGTGGCGCCACATATGTACATATGTATGTACTTATGTATTTGTTTTGCTTTTTGACAACTTTTCCAACCTTTGGTTAGCAAATATATTAAATATTTTTCAAACTGTATATTTGATGATTAACCTTCCGTTTAAAAAAAATGGCTACAAAACATTTTCGTATTTCCCACGAAAATTATAATTTCGCTCCGGAACTACCCGAGTCACACTAGGCTAAAGATATTAAACTCAGCAACAGCTTTATCAACCAGAAGTTATTGTCCTAGATGAGCAAAATATGTCATCAACCTTGTTAAAATTACTATTAATTATATCCGCCCGGGTCCGCAGATCTGGATTTGTTCTGCATGTAACAACTGCGTAATGCGAACTACAACCTTAAATGCACAGTTTGTAATAACTGTTGCCACTTTAAAAGGTGATGAGGTCTTACTAGCCACTGCAACTATATCCCCAGTACGAGTTATACGAGTGCACCCTCCTGATCTGAGTTGTGCCAATATATTCTGGCCCTTCGTGGCAAGTTACATCCTTTATTTTTTGCAACGGTTCGTTCGCACCAAAATAATACGCTCACGGTGGAAGTTAAAGGCGTCATTTATCGACTCTCTGCGAATATTGCTTAGCCTGTCCTTTACTCAATGGAATCGTTCGTTGCATCCAAAGGTTGTCGGATATCGTTTTCGAATATGCGGAGGTCTTTCCTAACAGGAGGAACTGTTTCGTCAACATAAAATTGTGCTCTTTGACCTTCATCATGCAAATATCGGATACCTTTTCCTCACCACGCAGGAAAATAATAACAAATCTGCATAGCCAATCTACATTCAAATTGCGGTGTGCCTATCTGACCTCAAGTTCTAAGCAGACTTGCAGTATTTTTGCAATCATACGGAAGCCATAGAAGTTCCAAAATCATACAGGTGATCTGCGCGGTACCTATTAGTTGCTGCTGAAAATTCCCTTCAAACCAATTTAGCAGGGCGCCAACTAAACAATCTATCTCCCTATTCCTAATGCAGGTCGCAGATCTGCTTATATCAGGCGTAGATATCAGCGAGCAATAATCAGTATTACCAAAGATTGATAAGGCACATCTCAAAATGTGCGTATGGCTGAAGTTCATCGGTCGCCTGTCTCAAGCATTATTGTCGATTTCATAACCAGTTACTTAGCCATAGTTGGGCCAAGAGCCAGAGTAGCATAGTGAAAAGTGTCTGGGATAACAGGATCTGTTTGCGTAGTGCGAATACTACTATTCGCACTAGTCGTTTCACCAATTTGTGTAAGCGATTATTGCAGACGTTGTGAAACGTCACCCGCATAAGCCACTGCCCAGACCTGTTAGAAATGTATGTATTATGAGAACGTTTGAAAGGAAGAGGCGACAGAACCCCTTCTTATGGTGTACCTCGCTTAGCTACTCTTTACCTTGTAGTCCGCGCCCTATTAATATAATAAGAACTTTATTGATCAAAAGGTTCCACAAGAAGTCTATTGATTCACAATCAGTCACTACAGAGCCGTAGTGATAGGCTCTGATTTCAATGTTATTTATCTATAAAAGCCAGCACTACGTATGCTTTATACTCTAGAGATTTTTCAATAAACCCTACGCCGACTCAACCGATTTACCCAGCGCCGATTCAACCGATTTACCTTTGGAAGATCGCTTATCCATTTCAGTGATTTTAAAAGACAGGCTTATATGCCTAAAGCCCCTCGACAATGTGTGCGTCGTCTTCCCGCATTTTGTTAAAGATCAGCTGGTAATGCTATAAGGGCTTGATGATTTAAATGGGTCAAGACTCCCAATGGTTTATTGATAAAACTTTCGATAATGAGCGATACTGACAAGGTTTTTGCGGATATTTATTATATTTATCAGGTTTTTTGAATATGTTAACCGAGAACTTACATTGTATATGCTGACCATATGTTGTTTTTTCCTCATAGATTAGTTCTCGAGAAGCCTTTGCTATTTCTGAAATATTTTGATTTTTGCAAGCAATACCAGTTGTAATCGTACGTCACAACTGGAATAATCATTTTTTAGTCCATATTACAGTTGAGCATTTCAATACTGAATTCTTTATTTTGGGGATACTTTTTTCAGATGTTGCGATTTCCTAATATGTACTATGTATTATTATATTCCATTCCTGCTGCATTAAAAATACTACAAAATGGATCTAGATGAAAGAGTAGCTTTCTGACATTCATATAAGTAGTGCAGAAAGGTTTTCGACATTTTGCAATTGTTAGTTTAAAAATGTCATCTGATCCTTTTAAAATTTGCTCTTTCTTGCTGAAGGAGGTATTTGTTTTCAACTTTCTTATCCTTTTTTGTGGCAATGCTTTTTTTATAGAAACTTGTATTGCATGCCTTATTGTTTCGGACCGGTTGAACTGGCGAGGTTTCCGTCTAGCTCTGATTAGAACATATAATAAAAAAATATCTCGAAACAGATGCTCGTCTTGTTTGCACACTCAACCATGTCGTAGCACTGCCATCAAAATTTTGCTTTACGACTGTACATCCTGTACTTCCTTCCGTTTGTTTCAGTGACTTAAAACTTTAAATTTTAGCAAATGCCTTAGGAATTTCTTGACATGAATAATACAGACCTGTTTTTTTTTTTTAAGAGAAGTACCACTTAGACAGATAATGCCTATATTAGCTGTGTTACTTCCTTTGGAAAGGAATAGTAGTAGATAAGACAGATGGTTAGTGTGATAGATTCTGGAAATACTGCAATTGCACGTTATGATTATTTTTAGATCAGTATTGCAGCGCCTCTGGTGTTATTTATGCGAATTAGTTTGAAGGTAGCATAGCCAATTTATAATTATTTTACTGACTGAGTATTGAACTCGTGACCATTGCTTAGTAGTCAACGTGCTAACCACTTAAGCTACAGCACCCTCAAAATTGGTTATTTCGTTTAAAGCAATGAACCAGCTTCATTTGCAGAAAGATAATATCAAATATTATTTCCAATTTTAAGTTCCAAGAGCCACCTGGCATTTAAAAATAATTTTGATTTTTTATTCTGAATAACAAATAAGTCATACCGAATATTTAATACAATTGGATGCAAAAATGTTCAACATTTATTTATGGTAAAAACTTATTTGAATCATTTTATCACACCCCATTATCAAAACATCAATTTTATATTTTCCGATTGGCCAACGGACTTCCTATAGTTTAATTAGAGACGAAATGATGAGAATAAATACTCGATACCTTTCTTTCGATATCGAGTAATTTTGTCATCGACACTTTACCCGATGTCCACACGTGATGAATTTTAATCATAACTTGTAATATAACGTCGGCAGAGCAACAGTGAAATTTTTATCAATATCAATTCATAGGGGAAGACGTTGATGCATTTATATACGTATGTACATACATATGTATATTGTGATGAATCATTTTTTAATTTTTGGCGCGAGGTTAAGATATGAAATTAACCTTAAATATGTGTTTAGAATCAGTAAAAGGAACCAAAAATGCTTTTTATGCTTGCCACACAATATTAATTGCTTTTTATATAAAAAATTAGTGAAAGAAATTAAAAATTATCTTTTTCGCTTGTCCCCTGTTTTTCAATAAAAAGTACAATTGAAATTACGTTTTACATCATAATATAATTATCTGTACATGAGCTCTGATGATTATATCATAACGCTGATATAATGCTAATAAATGAAGTCTACACGAGATGAATTTTCATCTTGATATAAATTTGACATTCATCACGATATAATTTCATCAGGTGTAAACTCCCGGTTACCTCCGAGTACTAAGAAGGTTTTGGTAACCCGGAATTCACAATATTACATGCTGAATGATATGTAGATTCGTCGAAAATGTCTTTCGGACTTCTGCTAGAAGCTACCACGAACTGAAAATTTTAAAACAAATAGTCCAGCTGTTTAAGCCAGAATTACATACATACATACATACTTATATCATTTTATTAGAGATTATACCAGATATAAATTGGTTTTAGACCGAATCTTAAAAATGTTCCTTAATCGATAGAAGGTGCCACATAATTTCAAACCACACTATTGAGTGAATACAGCCAAATATTTTGTATGATAGAATTTAAGACATTCAGACGTTCCTTATGCTTATGGGAGGTCTAAACTTAAAAAGAGAGAGTTCATTAAGGACACTATGTTTTTAACTAGTGGATTTTAAAGTAAAAGTACCCAACGAATATTTCCAACCAGGTGACCACTAATTCAAAAGCAGAAAAAGTGTAATTCTGCGAAAAAAAAAATCAATTATAATGTATCGATGCCTACTCGATATCGAATAACAAGTATGATAACGAGTTAGTAAAAATATCGATACCATAGCGCTATCGTTTCATCCCTAGTACTTTAAATTTGTCAAATACCCACCCTAAATTTGTGATATTGGCTAGAAAATTGCCGTTTGATCGATCTATAATACGAATTTTCATGATGTTCGTATTTTTCAAGACTTAGGTATTTTAGGATGTACCTAGACAGCATCTTCTTGATCCATATTGATTTCATTTAAATTCGGGTTATTCTTGGTTTTTTCGTCGTTGGTGGATTTGGCAATCCCGCGATATATTCAAGTAGTTGAGTCTGTCGTTTCAGATGTCATTCAAAACCTCTACATTTCCCGCTTAACATATAAAAAGTAATTAATTTTTGTTTGACGTAAAAAAGTATGTACATTTGTTTTAGACTTACATCCGTCCCTGTACAGGAATTATTTTCATTAGGGTGGTGTTTGCTTAAACAGTGTCATGCAGTAACTATTATATTTTTGTAAAGTGAGTGTAAAATTTAATATTTTCTTTCGTTAATAATGTGAATCAGAATCCAATGTTACGCCGCACTGTGATACATATTTTGAGAAAGCGGGTAAAAATTTTTTTTATGGTTACAGATTTTAAAGTTCTGTTTCTTATTTGTAGTAAATACAAGTGAACCTCCCGAGCCAAAAATTTTCAACTCTATTTGAAATAATCACAGTAAACAGGGTGATCCAAAATGGACTTGCCTGAAAATCCCGTGCTTAATAGAGCTTAATGCCTGCCCGTCAAAATAGCTGAAAAAATTGTCCACCCCTACACTTATATGTCGATATATATCCGCCAGGTTCAGCTTGACTCAAGCTAAAGTATTTTGTGCAAAATTACGAACATAAGAGCTTTTTTTGCACGCATTTTCGACGTTTTTTTTTTTTTTGAAGTACTTTAGGCTTTCTTAACAGAAATCTAAATACAAAACATTTTTATTAAATCGTCTTCTTGTGTGAAAGTTACTATTACTTTTGGCGGACTCTGCTAATAAATATAAAATATGACCCAATAAAAAATAATTGTTTCCTAAATAAAAATATCTCTGAATATAAAGAGTTCCTTCCCGATATGTTCACAGATACTACCTAGACATTTTTAGACATTTTGTTATACTCGTATTAAAAACAAAATTGTCGGGAGGAATTACATAAAAAAATAACGTATCAAAATTCCGATCTAATCAAAAGTTATGGATTTTTGACCGCATTATCGTTAAATGGCCCGCTGTATGCCGTATTGTGCCTGTTATAAAAGAATAATAGCTATTTGATAGCTATTTTTAAGGCAAGTGACTATAAATAAAGCTTACCAAGGTTGGGTATTAGATTCTTTTAGTTTAGGATTATGGCCATCGAACCAGTCATTGATAAGCTGGAAGAGTAGCATCTTCTTATGAAATTGGCTGTCGCATTTGCAAACAGCTGTGTAGTTTTAAACTTTAATATGATTTTTTTTTAAATAGCTTGTCTTTAAACTTTACATATGAGAGCCAAACGTATGTTTTGGAAATACATATTATATCTACCAACACTAAGTGGGCGTTGCAATTAATAAGTTGTGAAAGAAGTTTTTATGATTTGGAAAAATAGCATGTAGTTTCTTAGGCTGATGTCAAAGTGCTATAAGCGAAGCTACATATATATTAAGCTACAACACGCTATAAACCACTGGATGTGTTTTTCTTGTGTTCGCTCAAAACATGACCGAGTGAGAGCGAAGCTTTATGCGAGTTCATGCTACAAAACAGGTTGTGTAATGGTTTGTAGCACTTTCTAGCTTCTACTCTTTTGTTTGTTTATTATTTATTTTGCTTTAATAACTTTGTTTGTTTATGTATATTTTTTTAATACGGGTTTTGGATTTTAAAATTAAAATTTTGTTTGTAAAAAAAGAAATAAGAAAATAAAATGGAAACAATTAATTTTGGAAGTATTTACACGTCCTGTCACACCACAAGAGGATTGTGGTGGATAATTATTTGATAGCTATTGAAAGAGAAATGAAACAACCAAGTAAGTATGACTGACATGTGTATTTATTTTTTATAATTTATGTGACCATACAAAATCGCGGAAAGCGACCCTCACCACGCGTCCCCTTGTTAGGTTGACGGGAATAAGCAAACATTAGTGTTGTATTCAGCGATGCCAACTTAACTCTTTTCGCGCTATTTTCAGCTCTATTTGACTACCTCTAACACGAAAATTTTCCCTTCAGCACTTTTTCAGAAAAAAGAGCAATTTTCTGTGGCGCCACCTGTCGAAAATTAACCCCACCAACTTAGGAACCTCCGTCGGCTCATGCGCAACAATTTTGCTAAAGATCATACCATCATCAAATGCACAGCTTACGATTTAATTAATTTTGAGTAATTTTCAGTGGCACCACCTTTCAGAAATTAATCGCACCAATTTACAATCATTCATCGGCTCATTCGCAACAACTTTGCTAAAGATCATAGCATGATCAATTGCACAGTTTACGATTTAATTCGTTTTGACTAGTTTTCTGTGGCGCCAACTGTCGGAATTTAACCCCACCAACTTAGGAACCTTTGCCGGCTCATAGGCAACAACTTTGCGTAAGATCATAACATGATTAGATGCATAGTTTACGATTCTATAAAGGACATACAAACATACAGACAAACATTCATTTTTATATATATATGTATACATATATAGGAGATTGTGGCATAACAGAAGAGCCATATAACACATATACAACATGGCCGTACTTTAAATCGTTACTTTTTCTCAAGGAACAAATGAAGCCTCGAAAATCCTTCGGAAATTTGACATGTTCTGCAGAAATTACACCAACACTGATAGTTCTTTAGATTCAGAAGAGGCACAAGTCACAATGAAATAGAAACAGCTCTAGTGGTGCTTCTAAAATATTGGCTATTGAAGAAAGAAAACTAAAGTTGCTGGAAAAGAATGTGACACAAAAAGAACGTAACGGTGGCGAAGCGTTTTTTGATAGTTTGGTACCATATATGAGAAATATGGACATGAATCGCAATATGCTGTGCAGAATAGAAATACAAAAAGCAGTTTATAAATACACATTTCCTGAACTGTGATTGCAACCAGACAAACGCCAAGCTTTAACACAAATGGTCATATTGTAGATACGTCAAATTCGCAGTGGACAATGTACTTCTCGTGAAGAAAATAATTAAATATATGTATGTATACATATACTATGTACAAATATAAAAAAATACAATAAATATATCTATCATATTTAGTTACCTTAACCTTATTATTAATTTCTCGCAAGGCTTAATGGGATTTCTTATAAAATTAATCCAAATTTTTCACCAGTTTATCTTCAATTTTCTCTAAAAAATAATTGAATGTCCTTATTGACATTCTTGCATAATTGAAAAAATTTTCAGGATAGTTCCTCAGTTCACTATACAAATTTTTCTTTGCATTAAAAGTATTAATTGATATAAAAAATTCTTCATCTGAATCCATCACAAAACACAGTAAATTATTATAAACAAAAAAATCGATTTGCTTAATATAGCATTCACTCTGACATCTTGTAGCATTGATATAGCACGAACTATTATCGCTTCTAGCTTCGCTTCGCTTGTAGCGCGCACTCTCTCATCAGCCTTGTTTGTTTGGAAATGCAATTAGACATTGAGGAAAGATAAGCAGAAAGTAATTTCGCTATAACTTCCGGAAAATGGTACAAAATAATTGAAACTGCACATTTGCAAAAATTAATGACTGCTTGCATTACTACTTTAGTTAGTTTTTCGGATGTACATAGATATGAACTTTTGGCTAAACTTTTTTTTTTCGAATTTTCGATTTTTATTAAAATTTCGATTTAAAATCATATCAAGCATTTTTGGTAAAATTTAATTTTTTTAAATGTAATATTTTGATGAAATTTCGATTGTTGTTTTGTTTTTTCAAGACCGTACCCTCGTATGTACGTAAACTTTAAAGTCATCGTCAAACTACTGTGCAACTTACCACCCTTAAACCAATGTACTTTTATTTAGGTTGGTTTGTTAGTTTTGAGAGAAAGCTTAAAATGCAGAAATTCTCTGTTTATACTCCAAATAAACATAAACAAAACCGGCTACTTTAGCGATAATTTCAGTGGCCATATTCACGTGGTCTCAATACCATTTACATGAGTCCTGCGCATTGTTCGAATGCCACAAACAGCAACCACCACCTTAAATCAAGAAACAAAAAATTAGAACTCTGACTTTTTAAATAGATTCCATGGGTCAGTCAGTTTCAAATCGCAGTCGTTGATAGTTAAAATTTTGGCCAATGCATATTATCCCGGATGAGCATAAAGAAAAACAATTTTAATTTTTTTTTGCTATACATAAATACAATTTGTTTTAAATTGTTTGCAACACAATTGTCATAAGTACAATTAGTTAAATTTAGGTAATTTACATATAAAAAATTAATATTAAAATTTGATTAAAGCCTGCAAAAATATTAAAAAATAAAAGTTATTGAAAAATATTGTGTGTGGATAAGAAAAGGGTGGATCTTGGGTGAAGACATTATAAAAATGACGTCTGTGATGTATTTAGATTAAGAAGTAAAAATTTATCGATTTTTTCAATAATTTGCAAGACTGTTTAAGAGTTTTTCTCCTCAACTATTCTATTTTTAAACGTCGTATCGTCGTATATCAAACAAATGTTATTGAAAGTGAAATTTAAATAATTACAAAATAGTTCAAATGTGTGAAAAAAAATAAATAAAATGGCATAAAAACTAAATTTTTTTTAAATAAGCTAACAAATAGTGAGTTTTGTTTAAATGTGTCAAATGTGAACTTTGCAATTTATTTTTTTTTTAAATTCGTTGAATTGATTTCAATAAAGTTAATACGTGTATTTAGTTTTTGTTTTTTATTTTTAAGTGCGCATGAATATGAACATTTTAATTGTTTCGTTTATTTGTCAGTTGAAAGAAAATAAAAATCAATTTACGAATCCTTGCAGGTTGGTAACATCGTTCAAGGATAAAAGAACTATAAAAATATATTAAAGCAAAAATAAAATAATAATAAAACAAAAATATTTCTAAGTATTAAAAGCAAAATGAAAGCTGATTCTACAGTTAAAAGATAAACGAAAAGAGCACTAAATGAAAGGTTTTGTTTAAAATCTGAGAGGTCCTTAATTCAAAAAGCAACAATTTTTGATGTAACAAAAACATAATTCTTAACAAGCAATAAGAAAAAACTTAATACAAATGAATGACATCACAAAGAGAGTTTGATTTCTAATATGATTTATTCCAATCTTTTTTTTTTTTTTTGTTATTTAGTTACAAAGGGAAAGTTGACAAACTTGAAATAAACAAAATAGAGTTAAGCTAAAAGTGTTTTAAAGCAGACATACACACATACATTGCTATTTAATGGTATTGAAAATAAAAGAAAAAATTATTCAATATTTAAAATATTTCACGTATTCATTAGAGGGTTTTTCTTTAACTAAACGGCATATTCCAAAAAAATATGTAGTACAATCATACAGTGAGGTGGACAAATTTGTACTTTGAGCACTTTTTGTTTCATAAATATAAAAGTAATTAAGCAAATCCAAAAATGTTTTCTGTCGTTTATTAAATATCTATTACTTAATAAAATTTGTAACAAAATGCATCAAGCACCAAGAAAAAACGAAAAAAACCAAAATAACTCTTATGTACTCAATTTTGCACCTCTGCATTTTATGAAGAATTTGAAGAAAGGAAATAAAAAAGTACCGTTATTTTCAATTTTTTTGCTTTTTATTAGTTTTTTTTTTTTAAGAAGTGTGGTAAAAAAATTGTACAAATTTTTGAGCAAAAATCAAATAAATACCTAACAATAATAAATAAACTTTCAAAATCCACCGAGGAGAGGATCCCGACCATGACTGAAAGAGGATGTTCTACCCGGGAAATTGCAAAAGAACTTTAAGTGAGTCAATCAGTGGTCATAAGCGTACAAAAACGGTGTTCCGTTGTTCCCAAGCCTCAAGTTAGATGTCGTATAAAACTTCTCACTAATGCGGACTTACGTCTAATGATAGGAGACTTACGTCTAATGAAAAGATATAAGTTTTTAACACCAAAAGATGCTTCTTTAGCATTCGGAGAACCCGTTAATCGGTGGACGGCATGTAGAGCCCTTTGCGACATTGGTCATATTGCAGCAGTAAAAAAACAAAAACCTGCATTGTAGGGAAAAAATGTAAAGGCACGGTAAAAATTTGGACAGTGGACGACTGGAAACGCGTGATCTGACCAGACGAATCCAAATTCAACCGTTTCTACTCCGACGGTAAACAATATTGCTGGCGCCGCCCTGGTAAAAAAATTCAAAGGCGCCTTGTGAAGCAAACTGTAAAGCACGGTGGAGAAAACGTCAGGCAGTGACCAGCACAAAGTCCCGACCTCAATCCGATTGAGAATTTGTGGTCAATCGCGAAGAGACGCTTGCGATAGTACGACTCAGCCCCTACCCATTTGGACGAGCTTTGGCAGTGGATCCAAAATTAATAGAAGAATATTCCAAAAGAAATTGTACGGAAATTGGTGGAGAGTATGCCAAATCGCGTAAATGATGTCTTACAAAACAAAGGGCTTTGGACTAAGTATTAAAAATATTCGTATTCCGCAAGATTTTTAAGCGGTGCAAAATTGAGTTGTTGTTGTTGGGGTCTTAGTTTTCTTTTTTTTAGGAATTGATGCTTTCAGTTTTGAATTTTACACTGTTTTGTTAAGTACCCTATACTAAATAAATTACAAAAAAAAAATTTAATTTGCTTCTGATCCCACCATGGTCCCACTCTGAAATTTTTATGGTGTACTCATTAGGACACATTAAAACACATATATGTATGAGTTTTAAAAAAATTAGGAGACACTATCTCAAAGTTTTTTATAAAACTTTTTTTAAATATAAGAAAAAAATTTTTTAAAAATTTGATTTTTTCATGATCGATATTAAATTAAAGCGTAAGAAATCATCTTTAAAATGAGCTATTACCCAACTTCCTGGGGCTTATAGAAGTGGAATTAGACTATATTTAATCCTCAAGTGCATATGGAAAAAAGCGATATTTTCCTATTTTGATAACTGTATAGTTAAAAAACTGTAAGAGATAGAATTTTTTTAAAATTATATTTGGCTTCAGAAAGAATATAAATAAAAAAAGTTTCAATAAAATCGGAAGTGGTAAATTTTAAAACAATTTTTTTGTTGATTTGACATGGAATTACCCAAAGTCTGATAAACTGTTATTTTACACAACTGTTTCTAAACAATTCGCTTTGTTTCTTAATAAATTCTGTTGACAGAATTATTTTTCTGAAAAATTTTGTAAATTTGTTTGTTTATTTATTTCAAAATAAATTTACAATATAAAGAAATTAATGTTTTGGGCCATTAGGCCCCTACACCATAAATGATAAGCTTAAATTTGATTTTTCGGATCTAAGAATACTATTTATTGCTGAGTTCTTGTTATTGCAGTAAAGGATCTCTTAAAGCGTCTCATTTGTGGTACTTCTGGGGCAATCTTTAAAAAGTGGTTAATAGTGAGTATCTATAAGCAAGCTATGCATTCTCTCCTAGGCAGTGTTATTTCTTTAGGTGAACATTTTTGTGGAAATTAGCCACAAATTACATATATACACATACATATATACATACATACATATATGTACATATATATATATATATATATATATATATATATATATATATATATATATATATATATATATATATATATATACATTATTTGCGAAGATAATCCTACAATTATGTAAAGAAGCATATAAAAACATTTAGACGAATAAGCTTTTCTATATAAAAGTTAATACAATATTGTTTCAGTAAGCTTATTCTACAATTAAAAGGTTAAGCCTATAGCAATCATACACATATAATAATATCACAAGGGTTCCGTTTTGATTTTTCTACAATTGTTACGATTGCATTTTTCAATATATTCTAAAAAGTTTTTCAAGCTTAACGCTCAGGTTACCTTTTAATATTTTTCTTAAGAAATTTATAAAATGTTTAGAAATGACAGCAACTTTTGTTTTCTGCCCCAACATTAATTTTAGTGGATATTATTATTTTCTATCAAATCAAACCTTGTTAGGTTAGGTTAGGTTAAAAGGGTTGTACCATTAACCACACATCCACTCGGAGATTCGGATGGTCTATTGTGATTCCCTTCAGCTAAACTAAAACTAAACAAAAAGGAAAGAGTGAGACCTACGAGTATATGCGTCCTGCTACCTAGCACTCAGTCAACCGATTTCCTTAATGAAGTCTACGATATCTTCGAGTTGGCACCGCGCGATGTCGTATAGCCTATCGAGAATTCTTTCACCTATCCATCTAAGGCTGCGACCTTGTAACACCGGGCAGAGACACACAGTATGCGCTCGGTATTTTGAGAAATTCTTAGCAAATTTTAATTTTAAAATTACTATAACTTTTTTTCAAAAGATTTTAATGTAAAATAAATTTTGTATAATTAAGTATCTTGTAAACTATTACTGCTAAAAAAATAAAGTCTTTGTGACTTTTATAAATTTTTAACCTTTTTTTTAAATCTATTTCTTTATAGAGCAAAGTCAAACCACGTTAAAAATCTTGCTCTCTCTCCTACACTTCTATACCCCCTTATATATGCGCCAGGTTTTGAAGTATTTTGGCCACCTTAACACAAATTTAAACACAAAAACTTTTTATCAAATTGTCTTCTTAAGTGTTGGCCCCTATAACTTTTGGGGGACCCTGCCAATAAAACAACATGTGACTCAATGCCAGAGTAATTATTATAAAAATAATATACAAATTAATTGGGTTCTAAATAAAATTACTATCAGGACATTTTTTAAATTTTATTAGCTTGATTATAAACAAAATTGATTATAATCAAAATTCCAATCCTATCAGAAGTTTCTTGACCGCCTTCTCGTGAAATGGTCCACTGTGCAACGTCAGGTTTAGAAATTTCTGAACCGCCTTAATTTTGATGACGTTATAGCAAACAAATTAAATTTTATCGGATTACTTTGTTTTATTTGTATTATAGGGAAAATTAATTTGAATTTGTTGTTCACACATTTATTTCGTTTTAAAATTTGAAATATTTTCTGTAAATACTGATAAGAAATAGAATATGGATGAGATATCGATACATATGAATGCTTGTTTGTGTCCGAATGTGTATTTAATTTCGAGGGTGGTTAATATGACTCAGGGCACCTTTTGTGGTTTCTGTTTTGTGGGAATAACTGCATCATACCTATCATGACATTGAATCATTTTAACAAAATTGTATTAGACCAACTGAAAAAACACACCCACCCTCAATAAATATGCAAAAATTATTTCTTTAAAGAGGACATAATTAAATATTTATTTACATATACATACATATGTATGTACATACACACATATGTATTTCATTCACTTCTAAGGATTATGTGAAACTTTCTACCATGTAGAGTGTAGGAGTACATGTAAATTTATATTTCGCGAAATTGTGTAAAATGCATATTTGTATGACCTGGCAGAGTATATGTTTTATAACTAGAATTTCAACTTAGCACAAAGGAGACCATACCTTACGACCACTGGGGAATTTTATATTTTCCTTTTTTTTCTCTCTATAAACCCCTTGAAAAATAAAATTTACTTGTTTTACAGGAAAGAAAAAGAAAAGAATCAAAACACAGCTAATAAAACGAAGCGGAGTGACTTTATAGCCGGAAAGGCAAAGAAAAGTTATTTCATTTCTTTTGCAAATATAGCAACTCGCCAACGGCACAAAATATAGTCGCAAAAACAAAACTGTTTGTTAAAAACCTATAAAGAGAATATAATTGAAAATGAACCCAGCCTTATACGAATGCAGTTTGACTGCCAAAGGTAAAAAGTGCAATTATAAAAAGAGAATTAAAGAATTCCTTCATTAGTGTTGCACCAAGCAGAGCTTTCAAGGAAGTTGGTGTTTAATTCAATTTGAACAAAGTCAACAATATAACAAATCTGAGATGCTATTGACAGCTTAAATTGGCTGTTTTAAATTAATTGAGAAATAAATAGGAAAATCAAACAAAAGCTGTCACTCGTTGGAAGCAATATACATTTTTGTAATAAAATCTCAATTAATGAAGTGAGCCTTACTTTTTTTACATTCCAACCTTCTTGTCTTAGCTTAGAGTAGCTTAACCTGTTAGTCCCATTTTCAAAGACCTTGTTCACGGTTGCTTGTTCTAAGAGTGTGGATCGATTTTGGATTATTCAGATATTTAACAGCAGTCTACAACACCACATCTTCAAACTGCTACTCTCTGTGAATGACGTGCGGGTTTTTCAATCCCCAAAAGTCATTGTTGACACCGAGGCCGAGATGACAATGCGGCTCGTCAAAAAATATGATTTTTCTGCCGACGTTATTTAAACGTAGTGATTAATTTTGGTCCGCGGAGTTTTGATACTAATAGATAGTCAATATTTCAAACATAATAAATTTATTAGGTTCAGGGTCATATTGTAAATCTCTCTGTAAGTCAGTTTAAATGACGCATCGATACGTCCTTTTAACGACGAAATACCGAAACTAAAAAATCGGCTGTAGGAATAGCGAGACATTTTGTAAATTATAATTAAAGGTAAAAATTAATAAAACACATTGGATTACTTTTCTTTTATTATAATACAAAATTACAGCCTGAAAGATTATTGGTATTTAAAAACAATATTAATAAGTTTTTGTTCTTCTTCTGGATTGTTGCTCATACAAAGCAACAATGTTGGTACCAAGTGGTAAAAAGCTGCCGTAAACACTTAGTTCTTATTTGCAGCTCTTGGTCTAGTCCAGAAACGATGCACGAGGAGTATTTTGCCAATATAGCCGGGTATTAGGCCAAAAATTAAATTTAAGAAATGTAAAAATTTAAGTACGCTGATCGACAGACAACAAAATTCTGCATCGAGTAGTGAACTTTTAAGGCTTTTGCTCGAAACTTGTCGTTTTGGGACACTGTTAAAATCAGGAAAGTTGAGTAAATTGCATCTTTTTATTGAGTTTTTACGATTTTGAGAGGTTTGCAATATTTTTTTGTAGTTAAACGAATAAATATTTTAAATTGATTTTTTTTTCTGAGAAAGGCTATATGAACAGCTAGTTATATTAATTACTAGAAAAATTTGTATATACATATATATTTGTATTGGGTACTTTAGTATCCAGTTTAAGATATAGGATATTTCTTTCCGTAAAAATATCTAATTTCCAAAAGGAAATAAAGAAAAAGTATTGAAAGTACCGATTCAATGTTACTGCAGACTTGGCTGTAACTTTGATTTTTTAAACACTATTTACACAACTTTACAATAATTTTAGAATTTTAAATAAATTTAGAATTTTATATAAAGCTTAAATTTCTGAATAATTTTCCAGGGATGGGTACTTTTATATATTCTTGCATAGGTGGAGAGAGGGTAGATAACAATTAAAAGGGCCGAAGTACATATATTCATATACTCATACATATATTCATATACTCTTGAGTACATATATTCATATACTCTTGAAATTGAAATTGTTTTGTTCCCTTATTCGTAGTTATAATTATGAAGTTTAAAATTTAAATGAATGCGTCCATCCACATAAACTGCTGCAATAAAAATTGCACGATATAAATACAAATAAAATTTTAAAGAAGAAAATAAATAAATAAATTTCAACGACATAAGTTGCATAATGTAATTGAGCTCCTTCGAAGCTAAATCGATCAAAATATTGTAAGGACGTTGGCAAAATACCGGACACAGCTAGTTGCGCATAAGTTATTTTCATATATATAAATTAAATATCATAAAGAAATAAATTACGAAAATGTATTTTTATTAATAATCTTCGGTGGTGAGGATTGGTTAGTAATTGGAAAAGCACCTTCCCTTCTACATAAAAGCTTCAAAATTAATATTTGTTGGAAATTACCAAAAAATAAAACTGGAGTGGCCTACACTCAACTTTACCATACCAAATGGAAAGAGATATCTTTATGGATATATTACATAAAGAATAAAAGTTCAAAGTATATTCGAATCGAAAAATTAATTAATTTGGGTTTGGGGTGTTAAGTAATTTACCCCTTGCCCTTCCCAATTATGCTCAAAATTTATACAGCTATTCATCTCCATAAACCATATGAACATACTTAATTTAAATTTGATATGTCATACGGTATGACCTGCAGAGCGTGCACAAAATTTGGGAGCTAGTAAACTACCACTTTCTCCCTCCCGATTATGCCCAAAATTTATACAGCTCTTTATTTCCATATACCAAAAGCACTTACTAAATTTCGTTTTAATATATCATACTGTATGACCTGTAGAGCGTTCACAAAATTGGGGGGAAAGGAAACCACCCTTGCCCGCTCCCGATTATGCCCAAAAACTATACAGCTCTTTATCACCATATACCAAAGACACATACTAAATTTTATTTTATTTTCACGTTTTGGGGATAGGATTAGAGGAATACTTCCCCTTGCCCAAAAAAACTTAAAACTTTTGTTTTAATGATATTAAGTCGTATGTAATTCATTACTTTTAATAATTACATTATTTTTTCAAAAATAAAAATATTTTATGTCACCGCCCAAAGAGGGCGGGCGGAAATGTTATTTTATAATCTCCTGGGTCCAAGTTTAGGTTTTTGAACATTCCCTGACTTTGCTAAACGAAACGAAAGTGTGAGAAAATTTACAACGAAATTTAATTTTTCAGAGGTAGGATTAGTTCTTCTAAGGGGAACTTTTTTCTCCTTGGTCCGATTTTTTTATTTTCAAGCCTTAACAGCGTAAGGCCATAAGATATTTTCTGCCAAGTTTGAATGATCTAGGATTACTCAAGAACTTTTGAGAGCCAATATAAATTAAAATACATCTGGAGTGGCCTACACTCATCTTTACCATACCCAATGGAAAAAGATATATTTATGGATATATTACATAAAAAATATAAGTTCAAAGTATATTAAAATCGAAAAATAAAAGTCTGGGGTGGTCAGTAAACTAGCCCTTGCCCCTTCCCGATTATGCCCAAATTTACAATGATCTCCATTTCCATAAACCAAAGGCACATACTTAATTTCAATTTGATATGTCATACGGTATGACGTGTAGAGCGTTTACAAAATTTAGGAGTATTTGGTATATCTCCATATACCAAAAGCACATACTAAATTTCGTTTTAATATGTCATACGGTATGACCTGTAGATCGTTCACAAAATTTGGTGGTAAGGAAACTACCCTTGCCCCCACCCGATTATTCCTAAAAACTATACAGCTCTTCATCCCCATATACCAAAGACACATACTAAATTTCGTTTTGATATGTTAAACGGTATGACCTGTACAAACTCCGCAAAAATAGTGGCATACACATTTCTCATATTTTTCATAAATGAGATTAACAAAATTTTATAATACATACATATGTATGTATGTATTTATTTTACACTCTCTTAAACGAACAAAAAAAATTTTCTATGATCACATATTCATACATGAACAGTGAAAAACAAGAAATATCTATATTATTCATGTGTGATTGGTGATAAATTAGCTTCTGCTCATTAATGCTGTTTTACATAAAAGTTTGTATATTTTCTTTCATTTATTATATTATTCATTTGTGAGTGTTCATTTATGAAATTTCTCATAACACTACGTTTACATTTGACAATACTGTTAAGACAATAGCAATACATACACACATACTTTTTCACTACTACATATATACTTTTTCAATTGTCTCAACTACTGTTTTGAATATTTTGAAGACAGTAAATAGGACACTGATTAGACGTATGTCGCCAATAACTGATATTTTTGTGTACAGAAATAAATTCAAAAGGAAAAAACAAAAATTAAACACTTATTTGACGTATGCTGACAATAACTTGTGTACAGAAAAAAATCAAAAAAGAAAAATAAAAAAATGTAAATGAATTGTCATAACTTTCTTCTGGACAATTGTCAGCATTTTTGACATCCAATATTTGTTCTTTTATTGTCATGACAGAATTGTCAAATGTAACGTAGGTAAATGAGATTGCTTAAACATTTTTTTACGATCCTCTCATTTGTGAGAAATTAACAAAATTCTAAATTCTCATATATGAGCACTTGCGTCAAAAGCAAAATATTTTTTCATTTATTCACTTTTGAAAAGAAAGGAAAACAAAAATAAATCATCTCACTCGTAAATGAACAAACACAAAATATTTTCTATGAAAAGGAGAAGAAAAAAACTAAAATGTACATACTCACACATGAGTGAGCAATAAGTGAGCATTTCGGTACTATTTAAAAAAAAAGTATAACAACTCTGCTGAGTCGAACTTGGAAGGCACTGTGGGGTTTTATATTTTTTAAATCGTAATACAATTTGGAAATACATTGAAAAAATATAAATTTAAGACAAAGCCAAGTATATACATATTTCTTTATATTATATTTATTTTATCTTCAATACAACTGAATCAACAATAAGTGTTCCTATCCTAAATGTAAAAACTATACTTGACTTAGTTCAGTCAGTGCTAGACAACAAGTTTATTTTTTATGATTGCTGCTATCACTTGATAATAATCAACAAATTGATGTCATGCTGATTTCAGAGACTCTCTTAACAAAAAATAGCTTTCTTAAAATCAATGGCTATATATTAGATGATACTAAGGACCCTTGCGGACGATCATGTGGTGTATCGGCAATACTTATAAAGGCCCGAATCAAACATTATTTACTGTGTGATTTTTGTAAGGATTAGCTTCAAGTAAAAGATATCTGCTTTGAAGAATTTCATCAAAACTTAGTTATTTCTTTAATTTCTTCACCTCCTAGATTTCAAGTATCAGAGAGTCAGTATATCGACATCTTCAAATCACTAGGTCCCTGTTTCATAGCATCAGGCGACTACAACGCTAAATATACATTTTGGGGATCACGATTAATAACTCCAAAAGTTCGTGTTTTGTTTGATACAATTTAAAAAATGCGTCTGAATGTGATCTCGAGTGGACGGACAACCTATCTATTGGCCTACTGATCGACAAAAAATACCTGATGTATTTTATTAGTAAATGTAATTAAAACGACTTTTGAAGAAAAAAAAAATACTGTTCTGCGCTTTTTATCGACGTTTCTCAAGCATTTGATAAGGTTTGGCACGAAGGCCTAATATTTGACCTAAAGCTGAACTTGCCCGAAAACTTGTATAAGCTCTTAAAAGATTATTTAACGAATCGAAGGTGACTTTTTAAGTTCGCCACAGCTCATTAAAGCCGGAGTTCCTCAAAGTAGTATTTTGGGTCCAATTTTATATTTACTGTACACATCAGATATGCCAATTAGCACCCTAGTCCACACATCAACTTTTGCAGATGACACAGCTTTTTTAAGTATTCATGAAAGTGCCCAAGAAGCATCACAACTTTTACAAGACCACGTAATCAATTTGGAAAATTGGTTGAAGAAATGGAGAATAAAGGTGAATGAACAAAAATGCACTCATATGACTTTCACACTGCGTAGGGACTCATGCCTCCCTATTCGCATAAATAAACAAATGATACCTCAGCTTTCAGACGTCAAATACCTCGGTATACATCTTGATCGTCGCTTTACTTGGAAAAGCCACATAAAATCCAAGTTAACACAATTGAAGTTAAAAGCAGTCCAACTAAACTGGCTTATAGGCAGAAACTCTACCCTTAGCTTAGATTGCAAAGTTCTAATGTACAAGTCGATCCTTAAACCAATTTGATGTTATGGGATTTGTAATGTGTGGACATTTTTTTAAGGATTTTTTTGCTTTAGTCTGACCATTCTAAAGAAAGGTCTCCTTATAAAAGAAAATTCAATAAAATTTTAACAAACAAAATTTTAGATAAATTAACAAAAAAATATTACAAAAAATTTCGAAAAAAATTTCAAAAAAATATTTTTACGAAAAATTTAAAAAAATATTTTTACAAAAAACTTTCCAACAAATTTACGAAAAGATTAAAAAAAATAACAAAAAATTTTTGATAAAATTTTTACAAAGATAATTTTTTTTAAAAAATTTTTAAAAAATATTTACAAAAAATTTTCGATAAAAGTGATATTTTATCAATATAGCTTCACAACTTTGTTGGTGCACAACATTGTTGGTATATCCACTTTATTCCCCAGTTATGTCTCCTAGCGAATTTCTCCTTTTTGTAATTTGGAGATTTGCTTCGGCGGGCGAAGATTTGCGCTGTATAAGGAAGGGCTGAAAAATCGAAGAATCGCTAGAGGGAGTATATTGAACAATACGGAGACCTTGTTGAAAAATTAAAAAAGATCTAAACTAAAAAATACGTTTTTATATGTTTTTTTTTTTGAGAACTTAGCGAAATTATAGTACGAATGCATGTTCCACCACTTACTCTGTAGGGTATTAACCGTGCGTACAAATGAATACCAATTAACTTTGAGGTATTTTTAACACAACTACATATGTATTTCAATGTTTTGAGTGAAATCTGATGCAAAAGTTAATTAGATAAATAAAATTTAATTAAAATATTTTATTTCTATTTTAGACTTTGAGCGTTATGCGAGTTCCCGATATTTCTGCTACAGCTGGTTACGCTGCATCTGTCTTCAATCCAATTAATCACCAACGAGAGAATCACAGCACAAATTCGCTTCTTTTTTCCGCACTAGGATCCGGGCACAATAAATTCGACAATACACCTTTAACAGGAACACCAAATTTTTATAGGGAGACGACAACTACAGCAACTGGTAGCACAGCAGCAGCATCCCCAACGAGCCCAGCATCAACGATATCAACTTATGCCTCCTCGGCAGATGAGTTTATACAAAAGGCATTGAACTCCACTCCTACAGAATATTCTCCACCAATTTTAAATCATTTGAACGACAATGCTGCTGTACCGCACTACTGTTGCGGAGCTCTACCTAAATCACTTGTAAACTCTTTTGAGGATTGTTATGACAAAGAAGCCAACAATACGGGAAATACTTACAAAAGCTTTAAAGAAATATTTAACACAAATAAAAGCTTTTACGAGGACTGTGTAATAGACTTTGAAAATATTAATGTTAGTTCAAAAGTAATATTTCAAAGGACACAATTATCTATTAATGTATTTCCATTTCTTTAAATCTCTTATTTTTTTTCTTAGTTATTGAAAAATAGCTTAGAAGATCATGTAAACGATATCGATTTGGATCCCATTCAATTGATTAATTCGCAAGATACTCCTAATAGCAATAACGATTGTGGTGGCAAACATATCTGTACGAATCCATTTGATGAAGCCTTTAATCAATATAATGCAACAAATTGTAAAAAATTGCGAGGGGACAGTTTAGAACAAATGGATGATAAATCATCAGTGGATCTCATTGAAACGGAAAAGGTTGAGAGTGGTTTTGAACCAGACGACAATGATTATGACGATCAGTCTATGATCGATTTATGCAGTGATACTAAATCAATTTACGATAGTGATGAAAAAGGTTGGTAATGAATGTTTTAGTTTATTTTTATTTTAAGTCTACTAAATATCCAAATCTGCTTAAAAGGTTATTGTTTTAGGCCGAGGTCATGCAATGAGCTCCATATCAGAGCGGTTTCCAGTGTCTAGCTTTGAAGCTGCAATGACAAACCTAAATAAGAGTGCAACCCTATGTCGCAAACAGCAATGTTAACCAACTTCACTACTTAACGCTCTGTCAAAATCGGATATGTCAAGCGCTGACGTATGTTGGTTTTAATAGTTAGTTAGAGTTCAGCTCTCTTATTTATGTTTGGCATCGTCAAGAGATATTTGTTTAAAACTTCTGCGGGAAAATCGTATTTATATTTTTAAGAAGTGAATGCTATTAAGAAAAAGTATTGGTGTTTATTCTATAAATCGAGCAAAGCTAAATTACGTCCAAATAAATACTTTATTGCAAATCTGCGCAAATTTCTAGAAAAATCTTGACAATACCCCCATTGTCTGTGAAAGCCGTCGCATAAAGTAAAAGTCAGATTGAAGAAAAACAAAGAAAAGCAATGTCTGCAGACTTGTTTCAACTTTGTGCTTCACATTCACTTTTACTATTTTTGCTCGATGCCGCTTCGACAACAGTGAAAATTAGAACAAGTTTTATTAATAAAATTTTTGGGAATTCAAATATTAATTATTTAATATTATGCTAATTACCCATAACGTTTTATAATAAAAATGCAATTTATTTGTTAGGGGAAAGAGCTAGTCCCTATACGTATTTCACTGGTTGCTCAGGCCAGATCATCAGGAAACCTTTTTCCTAATTTTAGAGAAGCCAAAAATACTCTATAAGTAATAAAATTCTACAAAACACAATGAGAATTATGCATGTTAATAGAATAATATTACAGAATATTAAAGCTTCAACAAAACACCAACAAACAAACCACGTTTTTATTTTTCCTTACTGTCCTTCTACAATTGGATGGTTTTTTACCATCACTGAATGCAGACGTAAGGTGTGATGAAAAGCATACACAAGTTAATTTTGTTCTCGCAAGAGAATCGAAAAAAAACAAGTGCTGCCAAGGTTTGCACAAGCAGTTGCATATTTAGTTATTAATAAAATTTTTGGGAATTCAAATATTAATTATTTAATATTATGCTAATTACCCATAACGTTTTATAATAAAAATGCAATTTATTTGTTAGGGGAAAGAGCTAGTCCCTATGAATTCCCAAAAATTTTATTAATAACTAAATATGCAACTGCTTGTGCAAACCTTGGCAGCACTTGTTTTTTTTCGATTCTCTTGCGAGAACAAAATTAACTTGTGTATGCTTTTCATCACACCTTACGTCTGCATTCAGTGATGGTAAAAAACCATCCAATTGTAGAAGGACAGTAAGGAAAAATAAAAACGTGGTTTGTTTGTTGGTGTTTTGTTGAAGCTTTAATATTCTGTAATATTATTCTATTAACATGCATAATTCTCATTGTGTTTTGTAGAATTTTATTACTTGTAGAGTATTTTTGGCTTCTCTAAAATTAGGAAAAAGGTTTCCTGATGATCTGGCCTGAGCAACCAGTGAAATACGTATAGGGACTAGCTCTTTCCCCTAACAAATAAATTGCATTTTTATTATAAAACGTTATGGGTAATTAGCATAATATTAAATAATTAGAACAAGTTTTATTTCTAAATAGCGCCGTTCAGTCGCTAAAAATCGACAATAGTTGCTTAAGTTTTGACGCTCACCACTCTAACGATCGCGGCTCATTGCGTAGCCTCTGTCTTACCCACATAATTCTTATATTTTATTCGTAATAGATTATGATAAACAAATTAAACTAATCTTTGCAGAGGATGACTTTTTGACATCAGCTTCATCATCCAGCGTCTCCTTGCATACACCTAAACACTCATTCTTTCCCAGAGGTATAATAAATCCTAACTATCCGGGTTTTCAACATTTAGCTCACACCCTCTCAGAACATTTCATTACTAGTTCACCCTCCGATTCCTACGAGAGCGATATATCCGAGTATGAAATGGAACTGAGCGCCGACAGTTTTGAAAGTCTGAACGAGGAAAAATCCCAAATACAGTTAAACACATTCAACAATAATACTCCCGAAAAGATTATGAATCCTATTGAACAGTCAAATAATTTAAACTGTATACAAGAGACAGAGGCAGAAGATGACTATTGTCTAATGGAGTGCAATAGGGGCCATAGACCCTCCCTAGATGACGACACCAATCGCAATAGTTGTACTACCCATCAGTCATTTAGCATAACAGAGTTGCAAACTCATTTAAAAAATACTCTCACTTTGCTGGAGAAGCAGGAATGTGCTTTGCAAAATCACAACAAGATGCCAGCGGTTTCCATAACACCGGATATTTTGATTAAGAACCATAATTTGCATGTGCAGCCATTGCTTAAAAAAGAAAATCGACCAGATCTGCTGAGAGGCGTTAGTCCTCATCTTGTACCCGAAAGAAAATATCAGGAACCAAGAAATGGGAATTCAAAAGTTGAAAATGCACACGGTGTTAAAAGTTATGTAAAGCGCACTACTGAAAATAAAGATGAGACGTCATTTGGCTTAACACCGGTTGATATAATTGGTGACTTTGGTCAGGAAGTAGAAAGAGAATTTGGCCTCTTAGTGAGTGGGTATAGGCGTTTGGTGGACACTCAAGATATAATGGCGCTACCCATGGATGAAGGGGAAAAGGTTTGTTATTTACAATGACATTTTACACTTTATTTACTTTTACATTTTAATATTTTTTTGCAACAGATTTCTGATGCAGCTTTATCTGAAGCCAAAGATGAAATCGATACCAATAAATATTTGGAGGCCTTGAATAAACAAACCGAAAATGAAATTGCCGATAAAATATCCCCTGAGTTAGCTGATGATAATGCTGTTGATTTACCATTGCCTTCACAAAATCGATCTCAAAACTCCCTCTCTCAAGTCCTACAATCCAGTTCAAGTCCTCAAGAATCTCCCAAAACCGATATTCGCTTAAAACCCAAATACCAAAAATCTTCCTACGACGATCGACAACTGCCCCCGGTTGCAATTGAGTATAAACGTTGCCAACAGACGTCACGTTCCAATAAAAAACCACAATCAAATTTAAATGAGAAAACGGCTAAAGTTGTGAAGCCTTCTCATTCAAAACCGAGTATTGCAAGTCGTTTGTTTCATCCCAAACGAAATAGTAATAAAAATGATAGCAATTCAAGTCGCAAACGAGAGGAAGCTGAGTTGAGTCAGTATCAACAATTGATCAGTGACAAAGAACAAATTCTAAGCAATAGTAAATATGCAAAATTATCATCATGGGCTCATTATCTAAAGAACTCGGTAAATGATCGTGGTTCACGCAACAGCACAGACCTAATCTCACCAAGTGCACTGGGTAAGTTTGTGGTGGCATGTTTTTTCATCTTAAAATTGTGTGATTTTAATTAATAATTTCCTTTTTTTATTTTTAATAGATTTGTTTGACGCTTATAGAATTGGAACAGAAGTTGATATGGAACAGTTGCAGCAACATTTAAAAATGGCCAAGGAAATAGAAAAGAAGGTAGGAATTAAATACAGAAAATAAGCAAAATAATTGCAGAAATAAGATTTATTCTTAAAATAATTCGAAGCGTATAATTGTATATTTCTCGTAACGTTAAAAAACAAGTGAAAATTATTGACCTTTTTCGTCAAACTTTAAATAACATCTTAACAGCATTCGTATTCATCCAATTCGTATTCAGCCTGTCAGAAATCCTGATATAAGATTGTGCGAACTGAGTCGATTTCATTTCTTTATTTTTTTATTTGAACCAGCACTCAGGGGAATGACCCTTACTCATGGTTATGAAAGGGAGGATAGAGGAAATAGTGTTTGTGGACATTTAACTTCAATTTTCTCGTACTGAAATTGGCAAAAAAGACATCCGCAGGTAGTTTATTCCACATACGAACTGTTCGCGCAAAAAATGAATTTCACTACAATGTCCACTACGCAAATGAATTTTCCCTATACTCGTCCACTACGCATTATAGGGAAAACTCATTTTTTCCTATAATGGCAAATCGACCACAAATGCATGGGCTCCTAATGAAAAGCGTGTTGTTCGCAAAAATATGTGGGTATCGGGTTTAGGTTCCCTGATTTCATTAGAGTATATTACAGTAATGGTAAATATGCAGCAATGGTAAAACACATCCCACATTGCGTCGATTCTCCATTGAGTCAATAAAGCTGGATGCCCTACTGTCACCGATAAGATTTTTCGTTCTCTCTTGCACGAGGTCGAGTAGCTACAAAATACTTTGGGGCGCGCCGGCCCATTCATAAAAGTTGTATGCAATTTTAGGCCGGATATATGTAGGTAATATAAATAGTAAGAAGATCGTTTCATAAAACCGATGCTCTTAAATGTTGCTTTCGAGACTTGAAAAATTAGTTCAGTCATCTGATATCTCACTTCTGATTCCTTTACACCTACATCACTCATAACTACAGATGTAGTATCATTTTCGAACGAATGTCAGTGCGTAATCGTACAACATTGAGTCTTGCTAGCATTAAATTCTACTCTATTCGCACGACCCCATTCAGAATTTATGATATGATCTTTATTGAGTGTGTCATTCATGTTTTGTCTCTTCTCTCCAATCTCAAACTGGTTCGTTCTATTATTGAATTAAAATTAATGGCAAAAGCTGCTGTCATTTTCAAAAGAGGTCATTTAGATAAATAAGAAATAGGGTAGGATAAAGAACAGAGCCTTGTGTTACCCCTGAAATAATCTTGAATTCGTTTAATGAAATCCTTTTTATAACAACTCGTATAGTGCGATCCCTAAGAGAGCTCGATATAAATCAAGAGAAGATAGAAGGGTATCATGCCACACTTACTTTCGCCAAAATGGTGTATTACTTGAAAGACCCAATGCTGTATTCTTGCATACAAAAATTTAACTAAACATTGTAGTTCACCTATAGTTATAAGCAAATATAGAATACATGGTCATCGGTGATAGTAGTATTTCCAACTGGATTGAGTCTCTAGACTCTGGCAAATTGTTTTTTATGAAATGAGTAAACTTCTAATTGTACGATACGCCAGAGCTCATCTAGCTGTGGTTGATTGGCCAATAAATCACACAACGCTTACAAGCGTTAATTTGTTTCTTTACCGTAAAGTTCCTATGTGTAATAAACTTAGTGCAGAAGTCTTTCCTATTGTATTCAATTTAGGAAAACTATATTAGATTGTTCTCAAACACTACTTCCACTATCCTTTTTCTCATACCATATCTTCCTTTCTCCACCATAATGCATTGCATGAGTAGGGGACATTAAAAAGCTAACATGTCTGCAAAATCACAAAGGAGCAAAAAGAATTAAAAACAAGGTGGCTCTATCAAAAATTAAGAAAAAACTACTAACAAATATTAAGGAAAAGCCTTTATTTACTTTTCTAAACATTCGCGTGGATGGGATAACTTTTGCTATTTTTGCATTATGGCAAAAACAAAAAAATTTTTGCTTTGGGATTGTCTGTAGTTGACAGAAGTTTAAAGGATTGTTGTATACCATGTGTCTTTTTGAAACCAAATATCGTTCTCTTTAAAAGCATATAATTCAAGCAAAAAGAACAGTGCTATATATGGTCAAAATATCGAGCGTCAGTACCAATCACTGCCTAGCCAGTCCCGTTTTCCAACAAAGCAAATGAATGTGCTTCATCGTGAATATTTTGCTCGAAATATCAGAGTCGTTGTTTTATTATTTGTCAAATATTGTTCAACAATAAAAACGTGTTTTTTGGACAACTTTAAAATATCTTCGGCAAACATTTTGTTTTGTTTTTGTTTTGATATGCGAGCGATCTTGCTGGATCAAAATTCAAGACGGCGCAAAATTAGTATGAAAAAATCAGTACACAGTATTAGAAACAAGAATAAAAGAAAAAATCTTAAATTACGTTTATATTATTTGTTAATAAAAGGAGCTAAAAGACGAAAATGTGTAAAGGCGTTGCTCCGCCCCTTTTGTAATAACAAATATATCAGAATAATCAAATGCGTACGAAAATTTCGGTTGAGTAAAGTAAGATTAAAAAAAAATCTTATTTTTTATGGGCGTGGCTCCGCACAGTTTTAAGTAAATCTTATATTATTATGTGTAAAGTTCTGATATAAGAAAAGAAATACTTGCTTAGATAATTTATTATGAGGTGGCGAGGTTGTATTACTTTTCTAAAAATAGTTTTGCATTGTCATACATACATATGTTTTACATATGCATACAAAGTTTAGCTCACTAAATAAAAGCACTTGAGAAGTGCTTTAACTAAGTTATTAGTGTGGATGTAGAGATTACGTTCGCCAAGTCTGTACGCTGAAACAGGATACATCTGAAACTTTAGGCAAAATTGCTGTCAAATAAATAAGGTCCATAATTAAATTGACAGCAGTAACTTCAAATAGTTTTTAATTTTATGAAATGTGTTTGTTTATTTGTTTCGTGTTTAATTTTCTTTCTATAGTTTTATTAAAAAAACAATGAAATTTTATGCTAAAATGGTAACATTGTTGAGAGATTAATTTCCTAAAAATGAGAGCATGATAAAAAACGAAGTAAAAGGTCTATCTTTTGCCAAAGTCTAGAAGAATTTGCAGAGGCGTAGTACCCGACTTTGAGACCTTGTAGCGCCACCCCTGCCAAGTAGGTGGTACCGCCACCTACTTCCGTTGGTACAACTTGACAAAATCAAAACTTTTTGATCTGTAGTACAACCGTATGTTTTGTTTTTTTTGTTCTACTTAATGTCAAATTTTGGTACAATTTATGCTGATTTGGTACAATTTCATCATTGGGGCGGTTCAATTTAAATATTGTCAGACTTCCTACTACGACATTACATGTCAAATTGTATGGGGAAAAAATTATATGCCTCAGTTCTGTTTCATCATTGACTACTTTAGCTGTAAACAATTTTTGGTATGAACAATTAAAAGTATTAACTTTTTATGCCCGTGTCACGCCCTCATTCATTCATTTGAATCTGCTAAAGAAAGTTGGTAACAAATTAATGTCCACAAAGTATAATGATTCGAGTTTTTACACTTTCACTTTCTCTCCATTTTGTACCTTCGCGCCAAGATTGGAGACTCTAGCTCTTGGGAAAGGATTTTTGGATGTGGATAAGAAGTTTGGCATCAAATATACAAATACTTCAGTTCCATAAAAGCCGTTAAAAAACTTCAATTTAAATGCAATTTGTAATGAAATTGTTAAACTTTGCAACAGTAACTTGTTTTTGTTTTTAACATGAAACTCGACAACACTACACAGAGCCAACCAAGCAGATCGCACATCACTCACTTCATGAGTTTATTAAATAAAGCTTTTAAGTTAGAGTTTTTTCTTTGCATTATTATTTTTTCGAAAATAATAAAATACAAAATATTATTTTGTTGCAATCTCTTTGCACGTTCACTTTACATTTAGTCAGGGAGGCAGACAACCAATCTACCAGCCAGCCAGTGTGTCTGCCAGTTAACTTGTTGCTAGATTTTAGTTGTGACTTTAAGTTCAGTCTATAAGCCTCATACAGAATAACGGAATAAACAAGTGTTGTTGTTGTTTTTTTTTTTTAATTAAAATAAAACAATTTTAAGCTCTTTATGAGTACCTTTGGAGTCATTCATGGCTTTTCGTTTTGATCATAAAAACTCCTAATTTCCATTTACAATCACATGCTGAATCATACAAAAATTAAACTTAATAAAAATTAATACAACTAAACTCGTTATACAATTAGCTAAATAAATTATTACAAACGTCATTATTTTATCAAACAAAAAAACACGTAAAAGTAATAACTCAACATCCACAAGATATAACAAACAAAAAAAAAAAAACATTATTTCTTCTGAATACTTGTGCTTTGCATCTTGTATACCTTCGTGTTGAAGTGTGTTTGGTATCTTGTTGCTAAATATAATTAAAAAGGTGTTTTTTTTAATAAAACAACAACAAAAACAAAAAGTTTATATGCCAAATAGACCGACCAGACGAAACAAACTTTCTGCAATCGCAATTGGCCATGGCCGCCAAAGAAACTTTCGATGATCATAATGAATCTTTGATATTTAATGAAAGAACTCGTCGTCATTACAAGAAGGATTCTCGTTTCGTGTTCGATTTGTACACACTGTGTTACGATGAAAATGAAAGTGTTGATACAGTGGAACTATTTACCTCGATTATTAATAACACTGCGGGTAATTGGAAAGAAGAGGTACTTATATACAGACTCTTTTTAGACGTACATTACTGATTAATATTAAAAACACCAAATGAAAAAATTATTTATTACCAGGAACATAATTGTTATAACCACTAGATGAATTATTACCTTTCAAAACCTGTTAACAAAGGTAAGGTCAGATAAGGGCAAACAATTGAGGAAATATAAATAACAACTATTTTTGTAAATCTTACATGACATTTACATTATAAACCTAGACGTATAATAAAAATAAATAAGAAAAATTTATTTAATTCTTTATATTATTCGAACCATTTTATTACTTTCAAATGAATAAGGATAGAGTTCGTACCCTAACTGCTCTCTAGAGTTAAGGGAATATAATTTTTTCAAATTATGTAATTAATTTTTTAAAAATAAACAATGCAATTTAACACACTGACCACACTCAACGATTAACAATCAATCTAACACACACCGAACCAAATATCGTAAGTAATATTAACGAATAAAATTAGTAGAACCTTAACGACAAAAATAATTTAATCAACCTAGTTTTTACTCAAATCTGTATACGATTTGTTTATATAAACTAATTTTATTTAAATCAACCGAAATTCTTTTGTTGAAAACATATTTCAATAAAACTTTAAAAATCATAAAAATTAAAATAAAATTATGTTAAATTAAAAAAATTTAGTTAAAAACAAACAGTAGTAAAACATTCTAAGAAAAACAACCTATAAAGTTAGTTAAATTTACACCCCTAAAAGAAGTTAACGTGACTAATTTATCCATTGATTTGACAAAATTTTTGTTTATTTTACCAATTTTTTTTAAGAAAATTCAATATACAATAAAAATGTAAAAAGAGCTGTAAAATAGAAGAAATTTCGTTAAATTTAACTTCAGAAAAAATATTTTAGTTCACATATAAAATAGAAAATTTTCTATGTAAAATAGAAAATTTTTTCAATTTCAATTTTTTATTTTGTCCCGTTCAACACTTGCAATTTTTGTTTCTGAAACATTTTTTAAATTCTCTTTTAATGTTGCATTCAAGGCGAATTCAAAAAATTAATTACATACCAGGTGTGAGCAGTAGGACAACAACTAGAACAAAACAAGACATTAGCAAAAAAACGAGAGCAACAAACAATCAGCTAGGCTATCGACTCCACCTGGTATGAATTCGCCTTGGTTTCATTAATGTCCATACTTCAAAAAACGTGTTTCTGATGACTGTTTACTTCAGTGTTGCCATACTTTTTTTTTCTCAAAAATCTTCAAATCAACAAAAAAATCATTGTTTTTGATTAAAAATCTTTGTTAGTGATAAATTCTTATATTCATGTTTTTTTATTGTGTCATTACATGTCATGAAATTTGTTCGATTATGAATTTTTGGTGAATTGTTCTAAATATTGTTTTTATTGATATTGATTAATAAAAAAGTTCTTTCAACGTTAGTTGTTGCTATTAGCATTGATAAATCGGCATAAACTTTTTAAACAGGATAAAGTCTTAAAACCCTCGAAACTATTTCAATTCAAAACGAATCTCCAAAATACTAAAAAAACTTTTTGCAGTATTTAGGTACATTTTTGGTTCAGTGCACATATTTATCACGCAGGTCTACAAAAACTTTTAACTTAAACCGTTTTATTTTAAACCGTTAGATCGCGACGTCTGGTAAAAATTGCCAGTACGTCAGTGAAATAAAAAATAATATGATGAGAATTAATTTTCCCAGCAAAAAATACTGCTTCGCCGTATGCAGCTTTGTATGGGAATGACGAGTTGTTATTGCTTACAAACCTGCTTACGTATGACATGATATTTGTTCGCGATGTCCCACTTAGTAGCATTTCCTTTTAAGCTCTCAATACAGCGCAATTTAGATGTTCTAAAATCATACGGTATTAAGTTCGTAACTCGTCGTAACTCCTCATAAATTCGAAATTTGTTAATCTCCACCTTACAGTTGTGCTTTTTAGTATGCACTACTGTAAGGCGAAATGTAAAAAATTCGTTGTTTTTTGAAAACTTAACATTTTATGTCATATAAAATTGCATTTATTTACGCAAAATATATGTGCCTACTATTAAGAGATTTTGTATGACAAGAAAAGATTTTTCTGCTTCCAAAAACCCAATTTTTTTTTGGGTTATTATGTAGTAAAACTTATTTCAACAGTTATATTTGGTGATAGCAATACTACCATATTTGAAATAGCAGAAACGAAACACTTATGGGATGAATATATAAAAACTTTATTTACAAAAGACGCACAGAGGCGTATTTTGCCAATCTAGGCCAAAAATTAATTTTGAGAAATGTAAAAATTTAAGTACGCAGCTCGACAGACAACAAAATTCTGCATCGTATAGTGAATTTTCAAGGCGTTTGCTTGGGATTTGTTGTTTTGGGACACTGTTAAAGTCAGGAAAGTTGAGTAAATCGCATACGTTTTTATTGAGTTTAAACGATTTTGAGAGGTTTGCAATATATTTTTTTGTGGCTAAACGAATAAAGATTTTGTATTGATTTTTTTTTCTGGTGAAAGAGTTTATTAGTAGCTACTTATGTTAATTTTTTTTAATTTTTAATGATAAAAAATTTCGTTCAAAATTAAAAAAAAGGTTTTTCTTTGTAAAATTTTTGGTAAAAAAAAAGTGAAAAACTTTTTAAGAGTGATCTCCATCGCGATCCTAAAAATGTTATATATCACTACAAAATTTACGATCTCTTCTTTTTATGCAGTAAAAAAAACGTTGCGCATATTTGCGCCATTTTTTTGCGATTTTTGGAAAATTTTACCTTTTTATGTTTTTTCTTATCGTGGATAGGTAAATACGAGTAAGAAACCCTTGCATATTCATAAAATGTTTTGGTTTTTAATAACTGAAGGTAGATGTTTTTTATTTAAATCATTACATCTAACACTGTTATTACCTCTACAAAAAACAATTTAAATATAAAAAGAGATATAGACGTAGATGCTCTTTCTTTCGCACTATCTACTTTACTCGCCAGAATTCGCCTATTTGAGAGCATATTACACCTGTCATATAAACTGTCAGTGAAAAAATGGCGAGGAAAAAAAAATATCCAAGAAAAATTTAGAAGTGAATTAGGGCTAGTAGTGGGTGTACCGAAAGCTGGATTTGGAAACACCAACGATGGTAACACTAGCAGAAGATTTTTTTCCAATTCTGAATCAGCTGCAGAAATAACTGTACTTAACGCTGAGGATTCAGATTCGGAAGAGGGATTTGAAGAAGAACCATGGCACTCATCATCACCTTAATGCAAAGCAGAAGTTGTTTTAAATAAATTAATTGTTATAATTTTAAATAAAATTTATCGTGACAATCATAAGTAAGTTATTACTATGAATAAATTAAATATTTTCCGATAAATAAAATACTATAAAGTAACAACTTACAAAAATATTTTTTTAATAATATTCTTGGGAGGCGAAGATTGGTTAGGCATTGGAAAGCTTAAAAATTAATATTTTTAGGAAATTGCACATAAAAATAAATTTTTATGGTTTTAAGAAGTATGTAAACTATTTCTTTTAATAATTTCATTATTTTTTCAAATAATTTTTTATTTCACCGCCCACGAAAGAGGGCGTTGCTAAAAATGGCATTTAAGAATCTCTTGAGTCCAACTTTAAGTTTTTAAATATTCTTTGACCTTAAAAGTTGTAATTGCTAAACAAAATGACGGGAAAATAAAAAAAAACTTGCAATTTTCAGAGGTAGGATTAGTTCTTCCAAGGGGAACTTTTTTCTCCTTGATCCGAATTTTCCTTTTTTATAGCATTAATAGCCTATGACCATAACAGATTTTCTGAAAAGTTTCATTAACCTAGGGGCACTCAGTACATTTTTAGAGTCAATATAATCTAAAAAAAAGTAATGTCCGGCTAGATTGGCAAAATACCCCTATGTGCGACGGAAGAACAGAATTTCTTAATACTGATACAGAAACCAATATTACAGGAAGGCTAATTACAGACAGAGGATGAGTTAGGATCGACAATCGATGAAAGACAAAAAGGCAACGGGCCCAGACCAAATACCTGCCGAAGTTCTTAAACTAATAGATGGAAATAATATTTAACTATTATTGAGATTGTTCAACCAAATCTATGAGACAGCACAGTACCGTCGCAGTACCATGGCTTAAATCGACCTTAATTACAATATCCAAGAAAATTAGTGCGAGGACATGCGGTATTATAGACAAATAAGTCTAAGGAGCCATGATTTGAAAATCTTTAAAAATTATACATAGTCGAATATACCCAGTGTCTGAGGCATATTTGGGAGAGATACAACTTGGATTTAAAGAAGGCATGGACACATGAGAGGCACTACGAAGTGGCTGAAGCAACAAACAAAATATAAGGTGGTAATATTAAAGAAAAAATATTAAAACAAGAGGGAAGCTTTAGGTAATGGTAGACTTCGTTCTCACCAACTGACGATAGATGATTAAATGCAATTTTTGTGGTATTCCTTTATCTGAGTTTGGTTGGTTAAATAAATGATATTTACAACTTAACACTACCCAAAGCTGATAGATACGAAGAGAGCTGATGACGAACGTAGCTGTCGAGAAAATTCATTCCATTCTGCTGGTGTCTAAAAATTAAATTTTCCCAATTTTTCATTAATATTAAACACCTAATTTTTAATTTATTTTATTTTTTCTTAGAGAGAATAAAACGAACTTAAACTTGACTTCAAATTTCATCTGTATGCAAAAAATAATAAAAATAAAAAAGGAAGCAATATTTTTATTTTCTATTATAAAAGTCAAAAACAATACTTTTTTTCACGATGTAAAAACACTCCCTTGACAGACTGTATGTTAATATTTGCTTAAAAAGTCTTAATATAATAAGTAAAGCTTTTAGCTTCGTCTGACTTTACCACAAACAAAACACTTTTAAATCCAAGCAATTGTTTTGTTTTATTTTTGTAAATATTAAGGCACTTGTATTTAATATAATGAATCTGTACTGACTTACTATTGACACAGTCACCAGTACTAGTGTCATTATACCCCAGACAGTGCTATTTACTATAGACATTTAACATGTGCATGTCATTGAAAATCCACTACTGACATTGGTACTATTGACTAGGTAGTTATTTTGGGACCATATGTAGACATTGGAACTAGAACTAGTGATTCACTAGTACATTTTAGTAATTCTAGTCTACACTTTTGGTACTTTTCTGAAATAGATTGGCCAATGAAAATGCATATTTTCTTAACTTTTGTTGGTTTATTAAAAAATAAATAAACGACTAAAAAGTACTAATTCATAACAGTTTTCTAACATAAAATCTAAAAATTTAAATTTTTCGTATGTTGATATGAACAATTCAAGACTATGATTATAAAAAATTTAAGTTAAAATTAATTATTACGAAAAATTCAATAAGATTGTTAAGAGTATGATTATAAATAATTTCAGTTAAAAAAAATTTAAAAATTAATCTTTGTTTGAAGTGTCTTCATCCATTTGTTTTCCGTTTGATTTTGCTTTGTCTCGACCTATTTGTTTAAAAAGTTTCCTTTTTTGTCGCTGAAATGCTGCTCGAAGCGTTTAATCCAAAAATTCATTAAAAGTTGAAATAACATCTAAATATTATGAAAAAAAAAAAAAATAATTGTAAAAATATTACAAAACTTAAAACAAACAACAAACTGTTGACCTATTAAAACTTTAAACACATATGGATAATCACGCAATCTCTTTGTTTTCTAATGGCTAAAATAGCGTCCAGTTCTTTTAATTTTTACTCACTCCTACTTGGGAAGAATAAGGTTTGTAGCAACCATATTTTACTTAACAATTCTGACTAGCAAAACTTTATTTTATACTCCGCCAGAATGTCCAGTAAGGTGTTATGCCGTTTTGATGATTTGAAATACAATTTATATTGATTTATTGAATATTTAAAATAAACATGTTTTTTTCATACAATGAATTTTTATAATCAAGCTTAAGTTCGTTTTTATTCTCTCTAAGAAAGAATTAATTAAATTACAAATTAGGTGGATAATATTAAAGAAAAATTGGGAACATTTAATTTTTAGACACCAGCACGAGCGGAATGCACATTTTCTAGACAGCCACGTCCTCATCAGCACTCTTGTACCTAATTTTCAAATATAAAATGGTAGACGATTTGTTGACAATGTCGCCAAAGAGTCACCATAATAGTTGACAAAAGTGGTGACATGGGGGCAATTGCCCCAAATTTCCTTCAGGGAAGCTTCTGTTAAAAAAAGAAGTAGAGAAATTATTAATTAAGTATATGTAAATGCATATCGTACTCTAAATCTTAAATAGTCACAACTCAAAATTCACAACTGTTCAGTATGTAATTTTATAATCAAATTGAATTCCACAATAATGGTATTTTTTCAGTTGAAAAAGACAAAGCTGGTTTATGAAAAAAAGATTTTGATAAATTTGGAGTTGTGACTGTTTATGATTTAGGGTGCGATATGCAGTTATAAATTTTGCCGTTAACATGCATTTTAAAGGTCAAATGTGTTATTAACTTGATGATTTACGTCATTTCGATCTTGATGAAACACTTAAATACATTTCTTGAGGTTCTATCGTCATAAGTTCCTTTAATAGTTATTTTAACACCACGACTGAAAAATCGCCACAGATGTGGCGATTTTTCAGTCGTTTTCAGTTTGGCAACATGGCGAATTTTGTTGCGACTTTTTATTGAAGTGGCGAAATGTTTGGCTATTTTTTCTCATTACAGAGGCGTTTTTATTTGTTATTATTATATATGTATGTATATCTTATTTATAAACCCGGTTTTGTTACCAAAATAAATTATCTAAACCTGGAAATTCACTCTGATTACGTGGACGTAGGCAGCATGCATCAACAAATTTTTTCTACAATATCTACTAGTTTGTTCATGAACAATTTTTAAATCTTCGTATATAAATAATATTAAAAATATTGATAACTTGCTGATCAAAGTAAATTCAGGTATAGATTTATCAGAATCTATTCTGTCTTTGGAAGCAATAGCTTATGACATTGAATTTGAAAACGAGATAAGAAATGTGAATCTAACAGATCATTTAACAGTTTTAAGAGAAAATTCTTTTATTTATTTAAATAAACTGTTTAAAAAAAATGTTAAATTGTTTGCCAGAAAATATAAAACTTTTTAAAGTTTACAGATAAGAGGGATTCCATTGACTCAAGACAACTTTTGAGTAATTGAAGATGCGTTGGAATATTTTATGTGTAAAAAGTCTCAGCATGCGAATACGAGCTTCAATGGTTTAACTTGTGCTATATTAGTTGCAGAGATTATTTTAAAGACGAGTACATTTCTCAATATTTTTGTTATTCCAAATAGCAACGCTTGCGTGGAAAAAGCATTTTCAATTATGAACTATGGTCACCAAAAATCGTTTGCGTAACAAAATATAATATGAACTTTTAGATGACTTAATTAGAATAATAAATTATACGAACGTAAATAAAATTTGCTGCAACACGTTTGAGCCAACAGAAAACACGATGCAAAATTTTAAATACAATATTATATTTGATACTCAAAACATTACAAGTAAGCAGTGTTGCCAGAAAATTTACCAACAAAATCTTTAAAATTGTGCTAAAAAATCTGCAAAATCTGAATAAAATTTTTTAAATCGGCAAAATAACAAAACACATACATAAATATGAGATTTTTATGAATTTTTTAAAGAATATTATTACAAATCATTTAAAACAAAGTGAAACAATAAATATTCAGAATCATTTATTATTATTCAACAGAAAAATAAAATGCATTTACATAAATGCATTGAGACCACCACAAAAAAATCGAAGAATTTAACAGATGTAATATTGCTTTCAAAAGCATCACTACTTGTGAAGCTTCTTACTTGTCTGCAGAAAACACCCAAAGTATTTGGCGGAAATCGAACCCGCAACGTTTTTCCTCACTACAAATTTGAAATCAAAAATTGCTTAGAAGATCAAAATAATTTAGTTCTGTTAACTTGTGTATTATTTAGTTTAAAGTAATACTATTTTTTCTGTGTCATAAATGAGTCATAAAAATAATGAATTTAAGTATGCATATCGGTTTTTGGTCAAATATCAACTTTTTTTTTTAATCTACTCAGAAAAACCAACCAAAAAAGAAATCACTCTTTCAAGAATTTAAATTATTTTCTTCAATATTTCTCAATATTTTTCCTTTATCTACAATAACAGGAACACACACTTAAAGATTATTTGCCGATTGTTACCTACTTGCCAAAGATATTTAATGTCTTCTTGTAGTTTTTCTTTTTTTTTTATAAAATTCCAACCCTAAAAATTAAACTCAGTTTAGCACATGATACCGTGCGCCCACACACACATACACACACACTAACTTTTACACAAAAAGGGCTTGACTACAAACCTGTGAGAATCCAGATGTAAAAGAATTCCTAGAAAATGTTTAAATTGCGGGAGGTTGAACGAATAAGTACCAGGGATGGTAAGCGGAATTTCAAAATTTGTTTTTTTCCCAAGTTTTACTAATATATTTTATATATTTCGTAACAAAATATAAAGAGTTGTATTGCCGTTATTTTATGAGTCTATATAAGCTTTTGGCAGGTCTACTAGACACAATGTTAATTGCAATTTGTGTCTTGTTTCAGATTAATTTGTAAATAATTTATTACGAAATTAAATATTTTATTGGCAGTATTTGGCTATTTTTATTGTTTAAGTTTTGGTGTTCCCGTTTCCGAGTTACACTTACCTTGATTTAACATGAGAACTTGAAGCGATTCAAAAAAAAATTATAGATTATTATTTAAAGGTTAAGAACTTCGCCATTACATGTATGTATCCAAATATATTTTAGAAGCAACGCCTCATTTTACTTACATTTTTCTAGTTGCTTAATAATGCATAAATATTTTTAGGTGTTTTTGTACATCTTTTATTTTTCGGTAGCTAGATTAGCAATTTTTCTTTTGAGGCGATGCGGCTTAAGTCAGATAGCTGAATAAAACTGCGTGCATAATCACAGGTCTGATTTTGCCCAGCCTAAAACTGAAGAAACTTTTGCCCCTAAAAATCTAGTTTGCCGAAAGTTGTTTTATGAAGGTTCCTGCACAGAACCGACGTTATTTCCATTTTATCAACTGCAATGGTGGATACAGTAAATCTCTTCATCATGATTTGTAGCTGGTTAAAGTAAGAAACAACATTTTTTCTCATACTTCTGAAATATATGTATGTATGTGATTCTATTGAAAAATATATGTATGTGATTCTATTGAAAAATTTATTTATTTGTATAGGTATAACTCTAAAAATTAAGTAGCGCAGTGGTTTAGGAATGCCTTCGAAATCATTATATAACACTTAAACACACATTAAAAACTTGGACTCAGAATAAGGTTTTCATCAAAAACGTTTGCCACTTAATGTTTTAAGTTTGGGAAATCATAATGACAACAGTTACTAAAGGCCAGGATTCACTATCCGACACAATCGTAAGAATTAAAATCAAAAAACCTGACAGAATTCTGTCCTACTCAAAAAATCGTTTCAAAAAAAATCGTTTCAAGATTATGCAACTCTGATCGCATGGAAAAATACTATTTTATGAATTTTTTCAAAAGATTATAAAATCGTACAGATCTGTCAAAGAGTCTGTCACACACATACAATTTTAATCCACACATTCATACTTTTTGAGCACACATGCAATTTTTGACAAATCGTACGACTGAGTAAGATAGTGAATCATGGCTATAAGTGCCATGATGTTCTTGTATACGACTGCTCGTTTTGGGTTCGATGCTCTGGTAAAGGTTTAAACTCGTATAGGTCTTCTTTTCTATGCTTAATTAATTAAGTTGGAATGTATTTAAAAAAATCTACAAAATAATTAAAACCGGACAAATTGTTCATTTGCACCATAGAAGTGATACTCAATTTACAATTGTACTAACATACACATCTCTGAACTGTTCATACTGACACACACACTTTCTTTTACTTGTACTGTACATCTTTAGAAATGTTTCTTTACAAAATATAAGAACATCTGTTCCATAGTTTTTAGTCAAAGGCAATAAAGGAATAAACATTAATTACGAGGTGAGCCAATATGTATTTACATACAAAATAATGTAAGAAGAGCTAAGAATTTTAAACAATTTAAGTTTCTGCGAAATGTCAAGCTTCAAAATAATAATTTTGCACTTAAAGAAAACTCCATCATTCGAGGTTTCTAAACAACTAATATGTATATGTATTAAGAAGACTTTTGGTATTTATCACCTCTACTTCAACTGGAAAAAGCCGAAGCAAATCAAAGATAAATTGGACAAAGTTTATCAAAGCGCATCTGTAACAGCATTTATATCTTGGGATATAGTATATTGGGAAAATTAATTTAAACGCACGTATGTACATACATAAATATATGATGAACTTCGTCCAGGACGTCGAGTTGTAGCAGTTACTCTAGAAATAATCGTTAAAATACAGGACCTAGTTTTAAGTGACCGACGAGTTAAATTGCTCGGTACAGTTAGGGGTGCTGGTATTTCACAAGATATAGGAATTTACATTTTGCACAAAGTTTTTTTAAAGCATTTCGAGATATCATTATTTTCAAAATGTAGCTGCACGAATATATTAGCATAACTCGATAACAGTTTACCTATTGTGGTGAAGTTAAAACTTCGTAAATCCACACAAAAATTACCTTTCAGGCATCCTATTAATATATTTGAACCTGCGAAAAAAAATATGTTCATCCTTATTGATATTGTTTTTATATCACAAGCTGTTATCGAAACAATTCTTTCAACAGTAAGTGTAGCCTTCATAGAGTTTGAATACTACTAATACGAGTTAGCATAGCAGGAATAACAAATAACTGGACGGACACAATTCTTACAATGACCAATTTGATGACTTGATTAAAGAGAAGATGTTTCTGAATCTTCTAAGTTAAGCACATAGTTAAAGATATGTTGGTATATTTGTGTAAGCGGTTTACTTTACTCTTCAAAAGGAACTTAAGAAATTTCAGAACTCAGGAACTTGTCGTTCCCGTTCGTTCGGAACTCCAATTAAACTTTACAAAAGCATTTTTACAGAAAAAAACAAACGTCGATACCCGCATTGTAAATATAGTTTAAGGCAACGAACTCGTAAGGAATGGGAGCTTATACATTAGGTTCTTCGAGCCTTCATAGTTTGACGTCCAGGTACCCTTGCCCGTGGCGTCCTTTAGCAAACGTTCTTTTATCTTGCCTCGAATCAAGAAATTCTCACGGCACCTTTATCTCTGGCACTTTGATTGATGGACATGTTCAATACGAACATTATTACGCTTGGGTAAGGTCCTTCCGCATACCTGTGCATAAATTTGTCAAGGAGTCGGATATTTCTTCGAATATCATATCTCTGGAGGAACCATAAATTGTATAAATTCGAAAAGGAAGCCAACTAATAAATTTAATTTAAGATGTTCGTTTTCCTGATAGACCAAGGGGTAAATTACGGTACGCGATTCGAATTTTCCATTTAAATTTGATTGAAATTTTGATCAATATAGAATGCCGTAAATTGCCCCTGGTACTCGTATTCTCATGATCTAAATGGAACTAAATAAAAGTATTCCTGGTTGGCTATTTGAACTGACTTGTTGATTAATTTTTCATTAGATGTATAATTTTTAGTGTTCGGTACCCAAAGAATAAAAACTCAACCTTTTTTTCGCTACAATGTCTGTCTGTCTGTCCATCAGATCCCTTTATCTCTGGAACTTTGAACGGTAAACTCTTGAAATTTTCACAGAACATGTACAACTATGGCCGCTTCAATAAAAATTACTAAAATTTAAAAGGTGTTCCAATAGTGTCTTGATATGCACGTATATGGTTTTAGTTAGGATTTATTTTATGCTATATCTTGTGAACATTAATTGCGGCCCAGTTGGAATTCAGCAGTTACAGCTGAATCATTTAAATGATTAAATGATAATTGACACAGTGGTAACAGAAAGTCAGCTGAATATAAATCCGCAGCTGGTCATCCAAACATGATAATATATATGTATGTATCTATGTAATCTATTGTGAATAAACAAAAAGAATGTGAATAAACAGAAGCTGATTCAGAAAAGGGTAAATCAACAAAAATTCAAAATTTATAAACCCAAGAAGGTTTTGAGTCCGCTACTGACCGAAAACAAGACATAGACTTTAATTATAAAACACTGCAAGAGATTGAACGAATTTTTAATTTTTTACGAAAATCGTTAGAACATGTTTAAAATCGGTTCAAAAATAAATTGTTGAGCTTGCCAACTGGAGGTGGTAAGGCCAAATGTAAAATTTCAGTGAAATTAGATATTCTTTGTCAAGCTCCTATAATGGGATTGTAATCTAGAATGATAGATGATAATATGACGCCATGCGCACGTTTTCTCGTTAGATGGCGTAGTTCGACCAATATAAGGTTGCCAACATCTGTAATCAACAAATTGGTCCAAATAAGTAGGGATGAAAAAATACGAATAAATACAAGTACATACTCAATACTTTCCTTTCGATACCAAGTACTTTTAGCATTGATATTTTACCACCGAGAGATTAAAGACAATTTCTGGTTAAACAAAACATTTGACATGTTTGTTGCTTAAAACGTCAGACAAATCGTAAAACGAGCCAGCAGTGTTATTTATTCTGACGAACTCAGAAAAACTCGGAGTTCCAGGCGAATAGACATACAATATCTTTTTATGTAAAGAAACACTAATTACATTCTGAACGAATTATAAATATGTGAAAAGGGCTTTCGGAGTTCTGCTACCACAGCTAATCCTGAAATAATGAGCGACCACGAACTCAAAATTTTAAAACAACTAGTCCCCAGCTGTTTAAATCATTCGAGTTTGTCACGGCGCCATAATTATATCTCTTTTATAAAAGATTATATAAATTATAAATTGTACAAACACAAAGTAATTGTCCATAACAAAGTGACCCCTGATTCAAATGCAGATGAGGTATCAACATATTTGTCTGATCCTCTTTGCGGTTTTAAAAGCAAATCCACTACACACTGATTGTAATATAATTACTTGAAATTATGTAATTATTTACTACTGGTTCCTTTGTATTTAATCCTGCAAAAGAAAAATCGCCTGATAAAAGTGAATATCGATACTTTTTGTTCGATATCGACTAGGCATCTATACTTTACGACCGATACTGTATCGAGTATAAATATCGATACCATAGTAGTATCGTTTCAGCCCTACATATAATTAAGTACGTCCTAATAAATATAAGCCATAGACAAAAAATGGCAACCCTGCAAATTAACTTCTACTCTTAATCAGAATTATTAGCCAATAGGAAGACAGTTTCGTGACGTCATTAGGTCGCGGAAAAATTAGATTTTATTTTGGGGAAGCGCAATGTTTTTTTATATCATTCCACGCTTGTGTTATCCCAAATGCTGTTTACGCTTTCTTTAGATATTTTTTTTTTCATACATGTAGCTATGAAAATGACTTTTGAGTTTCGGTAGAAATTGCTGTTTATTATCGAATTCCAATATTCATGACTTCTCACTTCATTAAAGTTTTGATCTAAATGAGGTGATTGTCTTGCGGTGGCAGCCTCCTATTAGGGTCTTGTCTCTGAGTTGGCTTATTTACTGTGTGTGCAGTAGTGCAGCATTTTCGCCCAAAGTCCATATTCTTCATTAAAGTATTTGTAATCAAATCTTAAAAATTCAAAATATTCGCCTGTGCATTTGCTTTACTTTCAAAAATTTAGGCTCACAAACTCTGACATCTTTCCTATAAACTTTTATCTTAATTTCTACATAACGAAGATATTGCAAAAATATAAATTATTCAATAATTCATTAAACTGCATAATAATTTTAAATAAAAACAATTGCACAATTATATTGCAAGTGTATGGGCCGGGCCGCCTATAAATATAAACATTTGGTAGAAATGGTACAAATTGTGGTAATAGTTGTTAATGATACAATCTATGCAAACATACAAAAGTATACCATATTCATAAGTACATACATATGTATGTTTGGACATTTTCATCCCTGTACGGGAATGTGGATTGAGAAAACAAATTAAACACTCACTCAAGCATATCTGAAACTCCCAGAAACTAATCAGGGTTGAATGGAGAAGTTGTAGTTGTGTTGGTACACGCATTAACTGTTGTAAATAAATACAATGATAATGAATACCTACATTTGTATTGTTATTGTACGTATCAATGATCTACAAAAAGGACGGCTGAAAGAATTTATAAAAATCTTTGTGAAGTTCGTTTAGTTACAAAAAAAAAACAAAACATAAAATCAGTAGTCATCAGTTTGTAGGATCTTAAACATCTCGTTTTTTATCGGTTAATGATTGTTTAATTTTTATTACGCGAATAAAATGTTTGAAAAATTTGTGTTCGAGATCAGAACAAAGTTCTTGTCGAATTTCAATCGTAAACGATATAGGTACAGATCATGTGCCCAGCATAATATTGATTGTATCGATGGCATGTTTCCGCGAGTGTACAGCCAAAATAAATTCACAAATATTGAATTGACTTTGTTTATGAAAGATGCATCGAGCATTGAACCTGAATTCCTCACAAATATAGTTGATAAATTTTTACGAGTTACGGATCCCAGTGTGGATGATGCAAAGAGATATGGTGTAAGCTTAGTTCAGATGCTCTTAAGTTTAAGTGATAATAATTATTTAAATAAAAAGTTCGCCTAAATGAACTATCACATGTAGCAGTTTTGAAAACAATTTTAAAATTCCCGCGTTCTTTAATTAAAAAAGACACATTTCAATAGGAAATTTTATTTATATCAGGCACAACTTTTCAATGTAAGAGATTATAATCGTATAGAAAGGATACTCAAGCAGGCCAAAAACCTAAGATGAACACACTCCCGAGAATTATGGGATGTTCCTACATAGGACGAGATGATCCTCGAACCCATTCAAATGCAGTCAATGCATAAGAGCTTTTGTAAGCAATGACGGGATTTGACGTACTCTAGAGGAGAATGTACTTGTGCGTACTCTGACAACGCAGAAAATCTTTGATTCTTGCGCTCGGTCGATTGCCGGCAGTACTAGAGAGCTTTGGTATAAAACGTTGAGTTTGGACATGCCCCAGAGGAGAAAGTCGCTTTGGCAAGAGAAACCGAAATCCCGGTAATACGGAGAAGCTTTAGTGCCTGTCCCACGATGTCACACAATTACATTTAAAACAAAAACAAAATTTTTGTAGCCAAGCTTCTTTTGATCATGCATCTTTTAAAGAATACTTGTCCAATTTTTATAAGTTTTTTTCTTTTCGCCTGATATAAGCTTGCATCGTCTGCCAACACGTATATATGTAAATACGTCGCAACGTCGTTTAAATAATATGTATATTGCGATGTCCTCTATAACCGAAGGTATGCATGGTGCATATAGCTTTTTCTTTGAACATAGAGTCTGCACTTCTATAACAGCAACAATAAAAAGTAGTAAAAACTTAAAATTAAAAACTAAAGGGTGAACCATACAAAACGTGATTTTTGGCGAATATTCTTTATTAAAATTATACGCTTTTATTTAATGCCCTTCTGTGTGTGTTGAAAGTAGTTTTTTTGACAAGAAATGTGAACATTTCAACCGGAAAAGGTTTCTTTTTGAGATCAAGTCAATCTTTTAAATGTATCAACCTTATATTTATTTGTGTCTTTCTCTGCAGAGACGTAGTGATCGGGAGGAGATTCGGCGACGTTTGGCAATGGGTGCTGAAGAGAATTGCAATGAAGAGCAGCAGCAGCAGCAACAAACACAACCCGAACGAAACTTTTGGAAACCCAGTGTACAATCGCGTTTACAAAATGGTAATACCAAATCTTACACATCTTTTAAATAGATAAAAATAAATTAAATTTCCGTAATGAAACGTTTTCCAGATTTTACTCGCATTACAGAAATATCATCCGATACAGAAAGCCATAGTTCCGATTCGGAAACTTGTCCGAAATTATCCAAATCAAAATCACAAATTGGCATATTTCCATTTAATGGTAGCCAGAATATAAAACCCGATAATCAACAATTACATCCATATCATGGACGACCGCTTTCAGTCAGCTGTACAAATAATTCAAATACCAACAATAATAATTCATCTGCAGCATTAAGCGTACAACAGCAACAATTGCACCAAAAACTAAATGAAACATTTAGCAACGAAGACAGAGAATGTGATTTCTTTACAAAACAAGCAAAATTACAAATTGAAGCCCGTATGGCTCTGTCACAGGCCAAAGAAATGGCCCACATGCAAATGGAGGTTAGTGTCAAATTAGCATTTCTCTTCTTAGCGCAAGATCTTTAATCATTTGCCATTACTTTACAGATTGAACGTCAAAATCAACGTGTCTCTCCCATAACAGCCATAGTTCGTGACTCTCTGGACAAAATTGGTGTACAAATAAAACCAGACAAACGTCGTTTATCACGACAATTATTAACCGACATGAATATAGCACAACTTCAAATTTTAGTCAATAATCTACACACACGCATTGAAGAGTTAAACGAGTCACTTGTTAATTATTTAATGGAACGTGATGATTTACATGACGGTCAGGATACTATGTTAGTGGATATTGAGGAACTCACTCGTTATATGTAAGTATTTATATGTAATTATTTATAATTTCAACATCTGAACGGACTTCTGCTTTGTGCCGCACTGTGGGATTTTGCTGGCAAAAATACATTTTTCGAGTAAAAAATATCAAAAATGTAATGATGCAGTTTTGTAGGGAACTGTTTAGTTAAGGGAAATGCATCATTAGTTTTTTTCTTTTTTATTTTTTTTTCCAAAATAACGCGGCAAAGTCAATTAAATGAAACTCTGCAGAAACTGCCTCAGATTTTCATGAATTTCAACGGTTCGGTTACATAACTTCTTTTTGCGATATATATTTACTGTAAGTATATTTTGAAAATATAGTACTTCCACATAAATTAAAAAAATATATATTGGAAAACGATAATAGTTTACAAGATATTCTGCTTTTAATGATGGCACTTAAAAATGCAGTGTTTTAAGTTTTTCTTGAAAAAAAAAGGTTATCTTTATCTACCTTTGTGCCCTGGTTACAATCAAGTGAAAGGTGGGAGTGTATTCTTTCAATTTAATAAATAAAATTCCCATAATATTCCATACTGTTGAACAAAGTTATAAATTTTATAAAAAGGTCACATGAAATTTCACTTTAATATTTCTAAGAAACATCATACATAAAAAGTAGTGCATACTCTTAGGATTAATTATTTTCATGTTATGAATAATAGCAACAATTTGTTAAAGATTATTTAACAGGCATATAAAAGAAGTGATGAATAAGAATAAAAAAACAAAAATTTACAAATCAGACTGCAACATTCGGCTACGCCGAATCTTAAATGCCCTACAATATACATTATTAACAATTTGCTAACGATTATTTGCCAGGCGTTTAAAAGAAGTGACCAAGAAGAAAAAAAAAAAAAAAATTACTAGTCGAAGTGGAACATTCGGTTATGCCGAATCCTACGTACCCTTCACCATATGTCAGTAACTATTTCATCACTACCAATGTACTTTTTTTGTTATATAAAGTTCTCTATGGAAAATTTTTACAAACGGAATGATAACCTTATAATAAATAGCCTTATCACCCATACCCTTATCACCCATGAATGGCATAATAAACATCAAAATAAGAAGTTTTAAATATTTTTAAGACGTGTAAAATTGTGAAATCGCGACTTTATATTAAACAAATTTATAAAATGTATACTTTTGAAGCTACTTATTTCGATCTAGTTGTCGTAATAATATTGATCTGCTAAGCGATTACATTAAATCAAAAAATGCGCTTTTAACAAGAGAAGAATGTTTACAAAAGACAAGAAGAGTCTTCAGGAAATCGTGATAACTGCTTTAAAAAAATGACTCGTGGCTACAAAGTACGTATCAATCGCAGCATGTAAGTTATTAGAAGGACTAGCAATATATTTAGAGTGAGCTTTTCTGTTAATCTTTAATTTTGGACTGTTTTACAATAAGAAAAAAATATCGTTGGTCACAAAATGCTACTTCTGAATTCGCTTAAAATTCGAATAGCGTTTTTTATGACAATCTCTCTCTTCATGTAATTATGTGTTTTCAATACTTTTAAAAATTTTCTATCTTGCGAAATCTTAAAACTCGTCTTCTCCTGCAAAGTCCAAAAAAATAAGTTGATATTTAGCAATTTGTGACTGACGATATATTATTGCTTTATACTATAGTACACAACAATATCATATATCCCTAAAACTAAAAGAATAAGTTTTTTCTATACAAAATTCTTATTGTAAATAAATCGCGGTTTACAAAAAGCACGAAAGTTTAAAACTCTTTTAGTTGACCACAAATGTTTAAAATTTATTTAACTGAAACGGGTGTTTTGATGATAAATTCACGCATCATACTGAAACGTTTTTTATTGCATTCTGTCTTTAATTTTGCATTAGAAACATTTAAAGTGTCCCTGCTCGATGGTATAACGAATTGTTCAAAATCAAGAGGAAGGCCAGCAATAGATTTTGATGATTGTAAAGATCGCGCAAAGCGGTACAAAGCTTTTGAATTAGCATTACAATATTGTCAAGAACATTTGATACATAGTTATTCATTGATTTTTATAGTTATTCATTTCGATGTTCTGTAGAACATTAGGGGGCGATGGGCGTGGCAGATTTTTTTGAAACACAGATAATTTGTGGTAAGTTTCATGACTTTTGGTGAAGAAATAAAAATTTTAGGAGAAAATATATTTTCCAATTACATGTTCGGTGGGCGTTGGGCGTGTCATATTTTCATGACACTTTCTAGATATTTCAATTTTATAATACTGATAACTTGTGCCAAGTTTCGTTATTATTCGGATAAGAAACAAAACTTAGGGGCGAAAAAATATTTTCGGATTATATGGGCTGGGGGCGATGAGCGTGGTCAATTTTGATGCAATTTTAAAATTTTCTTAACTAAGTTTATAGAAGCATATGCACCAAATTTTAATGTTCTATGAGCTCTCCTTATATTTTTTGCCAAGAAATGTATGAAGAAATCCCACTGTGTGCCGTATTAAAATTTTTTTGTTTATATTTGTTGACTCCCTGAATCCAAATATAATTTAAAAAAAATCTATCTCTTACAGTTTTTTATACTGTTTCGAATTCCAGTTCTATAAGGCCTTAGAAGTTAAGTATAGCTCATTTTAAAAGGGATTTCATATGATTTAAATTGATATCAATCACAAAAAAATAATTTTTGACAATTTTTTTTTTCTTATATATGTAAAGTTTTATTAAAATTTTTGAGATAGTCTCATTTAACTATTTTAAAATTACCATAGGTATTTTAATGTGGCCTAGTGAGTACACCATACAATTGTTAAGTTATTTTGAAATTATATTTGTATTCAGGGAGTCAATAAATATAAATAAAAAATGTTTCAATAAAATCTGAAGTAGCCATTTTGAGTAACTTGTTGATTTGAAGAAGTTATTTTACAAAGTTTTATTGGGATAGAATCACATCTTGAGGTGCCGCAGAACCCTTCACCACAATTTTTTGTCTTCAAATCTTATAGAGGTATATTTTTTATTTTATTAATGGCTTTTTATATTTATTATTTCAATTTTATTAAAACAGAACACAAACATTTGTTGTCTATCGTCATTTTATAACCTTTATTTTTCATGTTTTAATACCTAAATTTTTAATTTTCTCTTATTTTGTTGTAGTAAGATAGGGGTAGATATGATATTGATATCCAAATGCATTGAAAATTGCTAAATTTCAATTTATTTAGATTTGCGGCACCTCTTACCCTTCTCCAATCGTGTTCAAACTTTACATAGATGGGGGTAGTGCACTAAATTTTGATTGAAATCAGCATTGCACTACCACTAAATCATATTGCAAAAGAAATTATTGCACTATTTTTTTGCAGCTTAGTGATAAACTGCAAAGCTGCACTAACAATCAAAAGAATTTAGTGGTACTGAAAATGTTTGCACTACCAATCAACGCAGATTTAGTGCAAGAATTCTTCACTCACTCAATTGATTGCAAAAGTTTTACTTGCAATCAAAAAAAAAAAAAAAAAAAAAAACCAATTGATTGCAAAATTTTTACTTGCAATCAATAAAAAGCTGCATTTATTCATACTCTCAATCAACTTTCAAAAATTATTGGTCATGAGAATTTTGAAATAAATTCGTTTTTTGAATATTTTACACCAAAATAAAAAAAAGTGATGTAACGGAATGAATTTTTTATTCAGTATTGAAACAAGGTACATAATGGTAACAAATTAATTATTAATACTATAAAACAGTTACATAAAAATTTTCAAAGTCAGTTCGAACATTACTAGGTAAGTTAGATACCTAGATTTTAGTGCAATTTACGAAGTAAATAAAACGATTGTTTAAATCACGAGTCTTCTCATATCTTTGATATTAGATAATTCAACAGTAGAACAAAATGATAGCATATGAATAGAATTAAATACTTCTCTACTGGATTTTGAGACTGAATTGGGTTGTCTTAACAAATATCCAGTAATTAGGCAAATGTTTTTAAAATTCAACACGCATTTGCCTTCTTTTGCACCTGTGAGGCCTTTATTTTTCTTTAGTGGAATGGTAGACAACCAGAAGATAAAAAATTTGGTAGTAACAGTTTTGAAAAGTTTGTTGCAAATAATTTTTTTTATTGAAATAAAAAAAAAGTTTGTTAAACTAAAAATTAATTAAATTAATTTTTGAAGGTCTAGATGGTCATACTCGTATATTTATGTTACATATATATATTAATTTACTGTTTTATCTAATCATTAATAAATATAAAATAAATTGAATTATATTTTTAATGAAGTATAAGTCTTCACTTTTGAATTAGTCAACAAAAATAACAATAAATCAATTTGACCCTCAAATTGAATTTAAAATTTCTTCTTGCAATCAACTTGAGTGAAGAAAAAAAAGTTGCAATATATTGCTGATTGCATTTTTTGAAATCAAAATAATTAAATTTTAGTGCAAAGACTTTTTAACTCACTATCACTAATGTTGATTGAGGCTGCAAATTTTGCAATCACCATTAGAAATCAAAAAAATGAATGCAATAATTTTGCAATATCACTCAGTGTGAGTGAAGATTGCAGAATTAGTGCACTACCCCCAACTATGAAACTTTACAATTGACTTAACAATAGCAAATGGCAACTTTTTATTACTACTACATATTGAAAATGAAAAAAATATTTATTCGTTCCACCCTACTGTATAAGTAAAAAATTGTGGAATCATTTCAATTCCGAATGAAATTTGTGATTTGCCTGTATATGATAGAAAATATTTTTCAATTCTAATAAAACTGGAGATTAAAGCATAAGAGGTCTTTAGACCCATGGATAGGACTCCGAAAAGAGCAGCTAGCCGGTCAGAGTTTTGTCTTGAAGAATATACTGAACCATAACAATATGGCGATCAAGTGCAGTTATAAAACTCTGTTGCTTTCAGAAGTGATGTAGTCCAACACTTTACTAAGTGCATCATCAGCTGGACTTCACGGAATATTTTCGTGAAGTCCAGCTTTTTATTTTTGTTTTAAGAGAAGTAACACTCAGGCAATTATGCCTATTGAGAGTGGATTGACTGAAGCGGTGAATAGAGAAAAGTTTCAAGTAGATTCATTATTTTTGAAGCTGTTTATCCATTTTAATAATATTTTACTTCTCCGGCGATTTATTGCTTTAGAGTAATACCGGCGAAGGAGTGCGCTGTGATACATATTAGTAATAACAGGGCGACTCAAGCCAAGATACATACAGTACATGCTTGATAGTCGTCGTGCTAACTAAAAAAAATAAATTCAGTAAACAAATTTTTACAATTGATATCGCCAATGCCGAGTTCCCCTTTTATTTTCAAGACTTTTCTTAAATTCGGTTATTTGTTTTACGTAAAAAATATTTTGTTTTATTGGTAAAGTAAATTCACGGCTCTTGATTTTCTGATTGTAATGGCTTTTAAACAGATTAGTCTACTAAGAGATGGTAATTGGTGAAATCATTATTGAGTTTTTATAAGCTACGACAGAACTTTTCAAGCTGCCACCGTATCTAAATATTTATTGTTATACCTATTTTTTTAAAAAATCTAAATACTCTAACCAATTATTTTCCACGAATACCTTTTTGAGAAGTGCATTTCGAGGCTGAATAAAAGAACTTGACTGCACCCATTCCATTACTAAATTGAACGCAAATACCTTAATTTAAAAACGCATATACATACCTTTAATTAAAAAGAAAAAATGAATTGGTTACAGTTGTTTTAAGTCCAACGGCATAATTATCATATGGTCCAGCGTTACATTTGTGCCAGCAGCTATATTGATGTTGGTGTGTTTTTATTTCCAAATGTCTAATTTATCACAAACATACTGAACTATAGACCGAAGTAAGCTTATTTTATTGTTCTTCTAGACTTTTTAGGCAGCCGGGTAATTTAACCAAAGATTTGAGTAACGTCTTTAGAATAATTAAGATTACGAAAAGTTTTCAAAATAGGATTTTGTTACATAGGTACCCACTTCAAATAATTCGAAAGTCAAATCATAACTTTTGTGTCATTGTGCCATTGTGTCACTGTAAAAAAACATTACGAACTTAATCTGCCCCGAAGGAAGCAGAAGCATTGAAAAAAGTAGACGAAGAATATCATATATCGCACTTGTTCCTCAAAAGCGTAACAACTCAAAATTTTCAAATTTTTACTTTTTGCAAAAAAAAAAAACAAACCGCAAAAGTTATATCTACCCACTGTACAAATCTTCCTTTGATTTGTCTTCTCTTCCGTGACAAAAACCGTTATGACCCTCTTTGTGTTTTTAGAATAACTACTTTAGACTCAATTAACGGAAACAGTTTTTGGCCTCTACTGAAAATTCATGAGTTGTTACGCTCTTGAGGAACAAGTGCGATACACGTTACAAATTGTTTCTTTATCCACACAATTTGTCAGATTTTACTTTTAACAACTTTTGTTTTGTTTTCGAATTTAAAGAAGTGGCTCGAAGAGGAGTAACCAAGCGTTTACATTTGGCAATGCTGTCGTTACAATTCACATAAGTTACTAATATCTCCTTTTTGAATTCCTTTCTATTTACAAAATCTTGAGTTATTGCCGGCATACGTGAAATCACTGTCATATTTACTGTCTTCAAAATATTCAAGACAGTAGTTTAGATAATTGAAAAAGTGTGAATATTAAATAAAAAAAAAATCCATCTAAAACAATTATTTTGGATAGTAAAAATAAAAACTCAAATGAAAGTTAAAAAAAAAGAATTTTATTTTGCCGTAAAAAAATAAAACTTTTTTAGGAGTTTTATTTTTTTCGTCTGAAAATTAAACTCATTTTATGTAAATTAATAACCTATACAATCACACTGCATTTTAATTGAATAAATCGTCATTAAAATATTGTAGGTTTTTAATATTTTATTGTTTGATCTTCAGCGGATGTTTTCCCAGTTTCACCGCATTTTTGCGACACATCTCATACATCACTTTTAGAGCAGAACAAGAAAGCAAAGAAAATTGCTATGAGGTTGAAATAAAGTTTTCTTGGAATTTATATTATAAATTGGCAAAAAAAAGAACAGTTTGTTTCTGCACCCCCAGGAAGTATGGAAAGAGCATTATATTATCTTAAATTGGTATCAAGCGGCCTCTTGATAACTGTTATTTACGGCCTCTGGTGCATATACTAGTGACAAAGTGTGTATGTTTTGTCATTGTCTTAACAGCCATGTCAAATGTAATCTCAGTATTAGAAGAAAACTCCTTTTGCAGGAATCTTTCAAAATCATATATCATGACCAGAAAAGACAATAGTGAACTCAAAACTGTGTTTTCTATGAAAAGTCGTAGGAACTTTCTTTGATGAACTTCCGAGCTTCAAGATTAATCAGTCAGCTTTTAAGATTAATCAGTCCATCCTTATTTTTCTCCTTTCGAGAGTTTTGTGTATCAGTAGCCGAAATCTAACCACTAATTAAATGTTAAACGGCCCTATGCTCCTTATAGGAACAATAGGAATTAATATATATATATATATATATATATATATATATATATATATATATATATATATATATATATATATATATATATATATACATATATATATATAAAATTTGTGATTATTAAAACCCCGTTATTTTGTGGTTTTCTATTATATACATTTGCAACATTTTTTAATTGAATAATAGTTCTTGTAACTCAGTAACACAGTTGGGTTAGGAACACTGCTGTCGTATGAAGAAATATATGTATGTCGGCAACATTTTATTATTATTGAAGCAAATTTCAAAAAGCAAAAACTATTTCAATAAAGAAAAAACACAAAAATGATTCTCTTCTTCCCACCCGTAATATGGTTATCAACTTAATGTTTCTTATCCAAATGTTTCAAAGTGTAAACTCAGACAAAGAGATGCAATAAATAATCATTTAACCTGCAAACAGTAACGATTGTTATTTACAATAAGAAATAAAGATAACTTATTTTTTAAATAACCATTCAGAACTTTTTTGGAATATTCTTTATTTTTCAGCAATATCTTTTCTATGTCTTTTCTAATAATTTATTATTCTTAATAATTTCTTATCTTTTTCTTTCAATTTTCAGAGGAGCAAAAGAACATATCGCCCAGCAAGAGCGTATATCATCTGTAAACAAATGTTCAAAGTAGATATTTTACTCATAAACAAATCCTTGGAAGAAAACAATATTTATTAAAGAAATTAAAACAAAAAGATAGAAACCAAATACAAAATGGCAATGTTTATTAATTTATAATTTATTTATTATATGATTATTAAATAATATTAACTAACATTATATACAACAAAAGAAATATTTGACAAAATAAAAGAACCACTTGCATCCAAAATACAAAATAAAAAAAGGACACTTGCAAAAAATCCATACATACCAATTCACAATTATACACTTACATGCATTGAACACATAAATACATACACACACATACATATATAATATAATGCATAACATATTTAAATATTTATGATAATATTGAATTATACCCCCCACTAACTAAACTATTATACTACGAGTATTTCGAAAACATTATTAAAAGAGTGTTTTAAAGTGCATCTCTCTTAAATAAAATTTAAAACCAGTTAAATTTCAAATTAACAAAATACACAACAAATTGTTTTATTTTATTTTCGAGCGGTAAGTATCAGAGATAGAATCGTGAGTAAATCACGGTTACCAGATTAGGTGATTTTCCCCTAGATTTAGGGGATTTTTTTATTAGGGGAGAATTTGGGGGTTAACATTTGTTAGGGAAAAAAATTGAGGGTGTTTTTTTGGGGTTTTTTATGTTTTACCAGATGCTTAATTGGTCTATTCCTATTTTTATGCAAACAATAAATTAAAAATATGTAACAATCGGCTTTCTGATAGGTTCTTCTAAACTATTTATACAACGTATTAGAAAGCTAAGTTCGCCATTTGAAAAAACAAAGCAAATTTAGTCACACATTATATTTATTTAGTCTTAAAATTGGCCGAAAACGTTACAATTTTATACGCGAGTTTTACACGGCTTGTGAAAAAAATGAATTTAAGTGTAAAATTTGTTGTGCTAATTTTTTTGGAAACAATGGAATTTCTCTGGATTTAAACTACTTGGTCCACATGTTTACCTAATTTTAAGAAAAACAAATCTTTTGCTTCCTTTTTCTGAAATGCGCCTTTTAATGATGAATGCGTTGAAATCATTTTTTCATTGGTGAACCGTTTTATTTTTGTAAATATTTAGATGAAATGTTTCATTAAAAACTTGCATTTCTAATAAGAAGAAGATTCATTTGCATTTAATTAGTCAATATAATTCATTACTCCCATGTATGATTTCTACGTGTGTAAGTATGTCTACTTGATTAGTTTTTCTTTGGAAAATTGAATGCGAAATTTCAAAATTTCAATGATTTACCTTAGGCAACAACACAAAATAACTCATTATCTTTAAAGTCTGTAGCATGCCTTAAGGCTATAATTACAATAATAATAAAAAGCGAGTTTTTAGGTTCGAGTTTAAACTCAAGTTTCTTTTTTAATTAGGTAATCTTATACTTAATTTAATGCAATATTAATTGAGGTTGGTGGTTTTAAGTGGTAGTTTAAAGTTGATGGTTTTAAGTGGTAGTTTAAACCTTACAGTGTTACCAGGGCCGCCCCGAGGTTAGTAGGTGCCCGGTGCGAGATTGTGATCTTATTCGCAACTTAAACGCACCAAAGTTATGCAACGGAAAAATTGTTCACCAAATTTAAACGAGACAACAATCATCGGTGGCAGATTCAAAGGCGAAGACGTAATTATTCCACGAATTCCGATGATTTCCAACGATTCACCATTCCAACTCAAGCGGCTCCAATTCCCTTTGCGTCTTGCCTTTGCTAATACCATCAACAAAGCATAAGGCCAATCATTGACTATTGCTGGCTTAATTTTGGAAAATTCATGTTTTTTACACGGCCAGTTGTGTGTGGCTTGCTCCCGAGTTGGCACGCCAAACAATTTATACGTTTTTACACCAAATAACAAAACAAAAAGCATTGCCTATCCGTTGGCCTTAAGATGAAGTAATAAACAAATATAATTTCCAATTTGCCTTAAATACATGCATTTCTTTCTTGATTGAGCCCATATCTACACCGTATGTAAGTTATTCTGTAAAAAAAAGTTCCTGGTATTCCAGGGATTTTTATTTAAAGCCAGTAAATTTCGTTAAAAATTCAATTTAAGTAGTGTGGTAATACAACACTAATGTTTGCTTAGGGCCAGCAACGCGGACCGGGTCAGTAAACTTAGTAAACTTATATTTCTCATATAATTTATTTTTTTTTTTCTTTTGATTTTATACTTATATTTACAAAAGACTTACATATTATGTAGTTAAAATAAATATTTCGCCGTGTTCATTGGACGGTTCACCGTACTTTGGAAAAACGGTCTTTACACCTGGCAACCATTGAGCCACGAGTGGAGCATACATAGGTGCTCTTCTACAACTTATTGTTGTTTGTTTTAATAGTCATAGATTACATTCGAATTCTTCGTCAAATATTCAATATTCGTGCTCCTATCTATAAAAACGACGGCGATATTTCTTTCGCCCTTAGACAAGTTTGCGCCCTACCCTTGGGGCGGCTCTGAGTGTTACCATACTAAACAATAAAAAAATACAACTTTTTTTGTAAATGTCATAATTTTATCAAAAGAACACTGTGTTGTCTCGAGAAGAAGAAGAACAAATTGCTAGTATTTATTGTAATTTACAAAGGATTTATTTTAAAGTTGAAAATAGGGACATAACTCTTATAACAAATATTTAAAATAATCCTGAAATAATGATTAACCAAGAATTTTTGAAAATTTCGCTCTAAATAACAGTTATAAATAAGCAATATTTTTTGGTCTGCCATAACTATTATAATTAACAAAAACTATTTTCAGCTTTCTTTTACCTTTATAAAATATATTTTTTTTGTACTTACATAACCATTAAAAATTTCTATTTTTCAGGTCTTTAATAGCAATACAATTTTTTGTCGGTCTTCTAACGAGTGATTTTTTAAGAGCTTGAGAACTTTTTTTTTAAAAAAAACGCATAAAATTTGCAAAATCTCATCGGTTCTTTATTTGAAACGTTAGATTGGTCCATGACATTTACTTTTTGAAGATAATTTCATTTAAATGTTGACCGCGGCTGCGTCTTAGGTGGTCCATTCGGAAAGTCCAATTTTGGGCAACTTTTTGGAGCATTTCGGCCGGAATAGCCCGAATTTCTTCGGAAATGTTGTCTTCCAAAGCTGGAATAGTTGCTGGCTTATTTCTGTAGACTTTAGACTTGACGTAGCCCCACAAAAAATAGTCTAAAGGCGTCAAATCGCATGATCTTGGTGGCCAACTTACCGGTCCATTTCTTGAGATGAATTGTTCTCCGAAGTTTTCCCTCAAAATGGCCATAGAATCGCGAGCTGTGTGGCATGTAGCGCCATCTTGTTGAAACCACATGTCAACCAAGTTCAGTTGTTCCATTTTTGGCAACAAAAAGTTTGTTAGCATCGAATGATAGCGATCGCCATTCACCGTAACGTTGCGTCCAACAGCATCTTTGAAAAAATACGGTCCAATGATTCCACCAGCGTACAAACCACACCAAACAGTGCATTTTTCGGGATGCATGGGCAGTTCTTGAACGGCTTCTGGTTGCTCTTCACTCCAAATGCGGCAATTTTGCTTATTTACGTAGCCATTCAACCAGAAATGAGCCTCATCGCTGAACAAAATTTGTCGATTTCGAACATTTCGAACCGAACACTGATTTTGGTAATAAAATTCAATGATTTGCAAGCGTTGCTCGTTAGTAAGTCTATTCATGATGAAATGTCAAAGCATACTGAGCATCTTTCTCTTTGGCACCATGTCTGAAATCTCACGTGATCTGTCAAATACTAATGCATGAAAATCCTAACCTCAAAAAAATCACCCATTATAACCAATAAAAAAATTTTATTTTTTCGATCTTCAATAACTATTATTAGTAACCAAAAAAATTTTTTGGTCTCCTAACTTTACAAGGCGACAACACAAGTGATGGCATTCGAATTATCTAAAAGTATAATGAAAATGGAGGCTGAATAAAATCGCACATTTTTTGAACAAAATTTATTTTTTAATCATGAGTTACGTCAATGAATTAGTAAACGGGCAAAATTTCCGCAGTTTGTGTTCGCAGAAGATCTATCGCTATTCATGATTTCATATGTAAAAGAAAGCCGTTGCTTATAAATACAGATATAATGAATTCAGTATTGTTACTTGATCCGCATTTTCACCGAATTAAAAATTTAAACCGAAAAGAAGCTGCCAAATGTCATCTAAAACAACTAGCCCAACGGATCGTTTCTTGAAAGCAGGTTTTTAAATGCTGAAATGTGAAGGATCTAAGCAAAAAAGAAGCTTTTTATTTTAAGAGAGACGCCCCCTCAGTCCGCACTTCATCGACAAGACCTTAAATACGAGAACCTCATCCGTGAGAGAAAATTTAAGAGCACTAGAAGTTGACTCGAATTCCGAAGAAGAGAATTCAAACCTTTACAGTCAACTGGTAAAATTCGTATTCTCGAAATCGATATCTATAAGGAAGCCCGAGTGATATTGATGCGAACTTGGTAGAGCACTGGCCTACCTTTTTTGAGGAAGCTAGCATTACTAGTTCATGCAGTTCCGGCAACACAAATCACCATTGAAAGAGACTTTTCTGCTCTGAAATTTATATTAAGTGACTTACGTTGAAATTTATCTGAAATAGTATGCGTTCATTACTGTGTCTTATCTTGAAATCTAAATAATAGACGTATTTCTAAATGTTTTACTGAATCCTTTATTATTTTCGAAGATATAGTTTTATACTTACAATGGCCCCTTTCTAATTCAAATGATAATGAATTAAGTATTTATTCGATTTTGACAAGTAGCTAATAAAGAAATCTATAAAAATGAAAACAAAGCCATGTTTAAAAGTCGCCCTACAAGCAAAATGGTAGTCGACTACGAAAATAACACACTTTAAGCTAATTTTTATGGCCTAACTATAAGCTAACTACAATATAAATGCAAAACCTCCCCAAAATCAAAAATGAAATAAAATTATTTTTGACAATTTTGTTTTAAATATTTTTCATTTCTTTTTTAAAATTATAATATGAAAATTTGTATCACATCACTTTCGTTCTTTTGTGTTCTTAAATGATGATTAAATTATGATCTTAACGTTATTTGGTAGGAAATATCTTACTGACTTTCGAGCATTTCATGTATTAACATTTTTAGTTAAGAAACCTTCAATCAAAGATGCAGGAAATAAGAATAAACAGGGAAAAAATGTATTGCATATTTTTACAAACTCGCTTTATAGCTAACTACAAATTGACTTACTTTAAGCTAACGTCTGAGTAGTAAGTAAGACAACTCACTACACCCTAGGACATCATAATGTTAAAAAAGTCAGTTATTTTTAATAAAAATAATCCAAGTATCAACTACCAAGTTTCAACTAATAATGTTCTAGATCAGGACTGTACAACCTTAGAAAACCAATGTAAAATTTTGCCAGTTTTCGCCCATTATAAAAAACGTTGTTTTATTTCAATGTTCAGTGCTTGAAAAAAATCATATAGATTAAAACCAATTTGGTGTTATGGAATTCAATAACGGGGCACTGCCTCATCTAGCAATGCAGAAATAAAATTAAAAGGCGACAAAAGAAGATTCTACGAACGATCACAAGTTGCTCCCTGGTTCATAAAAAATTCGAACATTCATAAAGAACTAAATATGTGTGACATCAATTAAAGCAGAAGTAGCGAAATATGCAGTAACGGTTTTGAACAAGTTTGAAACGCATCCAAATCCGCTGGCCCATTACATACTAAATTAACGTGGTTACATTCGACGAAGAACTTAAGATATGAGTAATTATTGTTAGTTTAATTGCATTGGAGATACAATAAATAAAAATAAGAAAAAAAACTAAGCTTGCTAAGAAGAAGAAGAAGTACTTTGAGAAGCTTTCGTGATTTTTTGATAGAAGCAGATATTCGTTAGATAACCGCCGAAACTGTTAACAAAGAGTCTTCACTGTACGCAAGGAGTTTCCCCTTCTTCGTAAATCTTAGAGAATTTTTCTGAAAACACTCTATTCTTTGATTGATCGATTTAATGATTTTAAAAAATCGATAGAGTTATCAGTTTTTACTCAGCTCCTTCGAATTTAATTTGGGAAGGTAACAGACCTTCAGACAGGACTTCAACTAAAATAGGTACTTTATAATCAGATCTTTTTTACCAAGAAAGACTAAAACTAAATTGGACCCTTTAAGTTGCTGCCAGAAGAACGATTAACCAACTTGCAAAACCTTGGGCTCACAGGGCAGGAGAGGCTGGAAAGCACGCATCTTTGAGAAAGAAATTTATAAAGCATTCCCTCTAAGTCACTTACTCAGTTGCTTCGTTTATCAACAAATAAAAAGTTAATATTGATGAATTACTTAAACTTCAGGTAATTTTATATTTTTTGGATAAATTCAAATAATAAGATAAAATCGTTTATTTCTATTAAAACTCAATGAAAAAGTTGCATTCGAAGAAGTATTTTATAATACGGCCCTACAAGTCACGTTTTTTAAATCGGCCTTTGGAGCACTTGCAGTTGCGCAACCTTGTTATAGATTGATCCTGCATTTTCTATATAAGACTCTTAAATCGTTAATCGTGTATTTAAAGATAATTAATTGGGAGATAAAAAAAGTATTTTTTTGTAGCAGATTTATCAATATACTAACCGGTAATCACTATATTTTCGTACTAATGTCGCCCACCTAAGCCTATTCGTCCCTTGGCTTATTTGATCTTTTTCTTTTTTGGTTTATCGTTCAGGGTGAACAATTTTCACTTTTGACCTTGGGTTGTTGTACTTTTGTATCTTGCAAATCACGTCGTTTAATTTTTTTTCAAGTTCGACAAAGAAATGTTTTTGTTTATCAAATTACGATAGCTTTGAGCGCAGTTTTTTTTATCTGTTTTAGGTTCATTCTCGTTGTCTTTATTTATGTTTGTTTTGTTTAGCATTTCCAATATGTAACGTTTGTTGTAATGTTCTTCTTTTTGTAAAGTCTCTACTCTATCTATTTATCTAAGCTAGGTTTGTGTAGTCTCTCAGCACAGTGGGCTATAGGCGACGTTTATTGCGTTAATAATTATTTTTATTTTAATCCGATTTATTTAATTTTTCTTGTTGTTACAAAGAGCTGGTTGCACTAACATAAATAAGTAGTGCAATATTAAATGAAAAAAACTAGTTTTCATGTTGTTCATTTTGTTTATTGCTACTTATTGAAAATGTCAATCTTGTTTAATGTATCAAATGTAATTGTCTAGGCAATGTTTTGTGTATATCTATTTATTGTAGATTCCTGATAGTGCCAGACGATAGTGAAATATTGAAAGCTTGAAGAAAATAATTTATTGTTAAAATTTAAAAATTGAAAATCGTAGGACAGGTTACAAAGTTTGGTTTGATACTAAAATAATATCAACGTAAATATGTGTGTGTATGTGAGGAAAAGCAAAAGACCCATAAGTTGCTTTCATTGCTAACTAACTGAATCGATAAATAAACAAACGGAAACACTTCTCGCCATTTGCCATCACTACTAAGCCGTACTTCAGATATATACACCCAATTCTGTTTTTACACGGTTTTGATTTAACACGGTTTGAAAATAATAAAATTATTTTTTTACACGATTTTATTCCATTTAGCACGATTCAAAACCTAAGAGCTTAGATTTTTTAGAGCTTAGATATTATTTGTAAAATTTAAGTTTTGCGAAATATTTTTATATCAATTTCTTTTCTTTTTGCCCATACAATCATTTTAACTTGTTAGAACAATTGAAATGTGTTAATGTTTTGTGAACTATCAATGCATCTCTAAAAGAAGACGTCGAAAATTACAAATAAAAACTACAACGTAAAGCCATTTGTTTAGAAAACAAAATTGAAATTTTAGATCGCCTTCAAAATAGAGAAGGCTCAACATTTCTTGGCAAAATGTTCGGTTTAAACGAAGTCACAGTAAGAACTATAAAAAATTCAAATTGAATTAGGCAATCGTTGATTTCTGAAACGAAACTATCTGTTATGTGTTCATCATACACTAAAGATGCAAATAAACGGTGCAAATACACATTATATGTATGTACATGGATATATGATTTCTTGTTCTTAAAAAATTATCGTTTTTCACTAATTTGAATAGGTTTTAGAGATAAGGAACCAATCACCTATTTTTGTGTATGATTAATGTCTTTTTTACACGTTTTTTTTACACGGATTTTTCTGGAACCAATCTACGTGTAAAAACTGAATTAGGTGTATATAGTTTTTTAATTACAAAAAAATAATAATTTTGAATGCCAATCACTTAAAACGAACTCTTCTTATAAACGAAAACGAAAGTCATATTTTCAAAATTGTTAAATTTAATCCGACTTTTTAGCTCTGTTCAGTAACTGAAAATTGATACTAATTGTTACTAATTTTTACTGGAAAAGTGTTCATTAACTCGAAAAACTAGCTAGAAGAAAGTAAAACAAGAGAATAAATATGTGAGAAAAAATTTTACTAGCAAGAATTAATCAATCAATCAGCTGTTCGGGGTTTTGTTTACAAAAATTTTTTTTTGGAAAAATTGTATGAAAAAAGAAATTTTTGCAATATTGAAGAAAATATATATACGAAGGAATCTCTATTTATTTAGAAGTAAAAATAATATTAAAGTGAATAAAATTTTGTTGGTGTAAAGTGAATAAAATTTTGTTAATTTACCAAGGGTATCAAAAGATAAAATTTATTTTTTCCATTTTAAATTAGGTTTTGATTTTAGGTCTTTTCGTTTCTAAATAATAATGCTATAAACACAACTGAAACGAACGGCGAATTTTTCGTTCCGAATATTCGTCAAAAAAAAAAAAATTCATTTGTGTATAGAAAATGCGCAGAGTCAATAATGCGGTAGGTTTATTTATATTTCTTATGCCGACGAACGACGACCAAATTGGTGCAGAGTGACCGTTTTTCTTTTAAATTTTTAAATATTTTAGTAAATAAAGATAAAGAATTGGTTTTTTTTTTTCTTTATTTATCTATAGCCGACAAATAAAATAAAAATTTGTTAATTGTATAATTTTGTTTTATATTTATTTTATGTTAATATTTCTTCTTTCAATTTGTGTTTTATTTTTTTAGCGAAATATGGTTACACTACCAATAAATGTAAACAAAAATTTATTTATAAATTAAATTATTTGTGTAATTTTATCAGAATTTAAATAAAAACGGATAACAGTAAAACTATAATCGAGGAAGTAAAAAAAATTATATAATCTGTCGTCGAAGGATGTAAAAATATACCCAGAAAAACAGAGATCTGGATAAGTGTTAATGCTTTTTAATATTTTTTTCGCCCACATTGTGTTTTTGTCGACGAATTTACGCATCGAATTTCTTTTCGTCGAATTCGTCATACTGTGCGAAGTTCGTCGTTCGTTTCTGTAGTGTTATTACTATAAATTGTAAATGAATCGGGGATGATTTATTGCACAATTGTACTATTTTTTGGTACAATTTTAATTTTAAAATTGGTATTGTACAGTTTTTAATATATTTTGAATAATACACATATTTATGTGTTGGAATATTATTAGTGAAAATATTATAGAAATTACTTTGAAATAAGAATGTTTACTATTAGCACAGACTAATCAAAAATAATAACATCTAAAGCTGAAATGCATCGTAAATCCTTTCCATAAACACACAATATTTTAAAACAATAATTTTGTTTTAAATTTTTGTTCTTTTATTTAAAGGCTCATTGCTTTCCGTGAGATTATCATCAGTTAGAACTTCTTTAAAAAATATTTATGTTTGCCATTTAAGTACAATTACGTTTACAAAGGTGCTATTTGATGGTCAAATCAGTACAAGTTTTAAGTCCTTCCTCACGCTACCGTCGTCTAATTGCTAAGTTTTGCTAGTAAAGCGTTCATTTACTTTTTCATATTTAAGAGAGTAATTATGCAAATTTCAGTTTTACTCTCTCGTTGCTAGTTTTTGCTAGGAAAGTTACTCAACAGACCTTTTATATCATTCAAAATAGTTTTTCTACCATTTTTAAGTAACTTTTAAAACTCTACTCGTATATCATTACAGTTTTATGACATCTCTAAAAAAACAAACTGTCACAGAAGAAAGCAGTAGTTGGTAATATTTTTTAGTACTATTTTTGTGGTGATAAATGTGCGATTATTTGAACAAACAAATCGAACTGTAACCCTACAAGTGTTCAATACCTGTTTATGTTTAAATGGGACACAATTTATTTGTTGTCATTTTGTTAAGGTTTAATTAGTAAGTGTCAGGGTGGGTGTAAGTAAGTACTCGTACATGTGCGAATTGTTCTACAACGATGTGTATAAATGAGTTCGTATCAATTTAAATTCGAAAACAAATAACAAAAATATGTACATAAATATGAATTAACTGATATATGCACATAAATATGTTTGCATATTTTATTTCTTATCAGCAAAGTTCTTGAATAAGATCATTGATCAGCTGAAAGAGACTGAAGGCAGCATCAAAAAGTGTGTTTTTAAAAATGCAGATTTTTAATTAAAATAGTCTTTAAGTCAAGCCAGTGTGGAGCAGAAGAATTTTTTTGTTTTGTTGTGTTAATAAAATAAAAAAATATTAGTGTGCGTGTGGTGTGGCTCAAACAAAATTTCAACAACATCATGAATTATAGAAATAATGATCGATATGTCTCATATCCCTGTGTAAGAGCTTTACTTATGCTCTTCAACGTAGCATTTTGGGTAGGAAGTGATTATTTCCTTAAGTTCGGTAAATGCTAATTCAGTTTGTGTTTTCAGATATCTGGTCTGTCGTTAATATGGATTGGCGTTTGGATGCAAACTGATTTTCAAATCTATTTAAAAAGCAACACAGCCTATGCCGACCAAGCCCCCTACGTTTTGCTGATAATGGGCGCTATTATTGTGTTTGTAAGCTCGTTGGCTTGCTCTTGCATTGTCAGAGTACAATCATCAATGTTAGTTGTTGTAAGTAATTAGAAATAGTTTGAAGTGTTTTTTAATCACCTCCTGGGGCAATTCTTGCGCACAACACAACCCAAACGAAACGAAACCACAAGTGCTATAATGATGGATCAGTAACACAAAATATTAATTATAATCTTCACTACATTCTACTACATTTATACAAATAATTATATTTTATATTTATTAATTAATTATTATTTGATACTGGTATTTTATATTTATACAATAATATTTTTTTTTTTTTTGTATTACAGTACGGTGGATTTTTGATAGCAATGCTCTTTTCGCTAATTTCGTTATCTATCTACGTCAACACATACAAAGATGAGTTATTGGATGGTGTCTCTGGTGGCATTTCCCATCAAATCGAAACTTATGATCATCAACATCCAGCAAATTCTGCAAATGTAATGGACTATATTCAGAGAAATGTAAGTATCTATAAATAAAACTATATATGTATGTAGTTATAAATAATCATCAGAAAATAGAGGAAAATTATTTGGTGGCAAGGGTAACATTTTTTCTGATTAGTTTGGTTTTCGAAACTTGCCCCTACGTTTCCGATAGTTAAAAGTAACTGAACTTTAAATTGAGGTTTATCTTTTTTAGTTCTTGCAACCCACCTGTAAAAAAATATTTTGAAAATACGGCAACGCCACAGCAGAAAGCAAATTCTTTTTTCGGCAAATTTTCCTTTAAGGTACTGTCAACTTTAACAAAGAGAAAAAATTGAAACTTAAAAACAAACTTTTTGAAACGTAAGGAAGCAACACAAGTCTTCACCTGATAAAATTAAAATGTTGAAGACAGGCAAATTTATTAACCAGACGCAATAGAATAGCTAATTATTTTTTATATATGAATTTTTCAACTTTGAAGTGTCAACCTACATACATGTACAAATTCTATTTTCAAATGTCAAACACAACCAAATAAATTCCTTAATGTTGAAGCTGAAAGAAAAAAATTTATATACAGACAAAAAAATGGCCGAAATTTGGACTTCAGCAACAAAAAAGGCCTTAAATATAAATAGATATGAATAGATACCTTACGGCCGTTTTCACAACTTGCATGTAAGAATCGATATTTACCTTCTATTTTTAGTAATCACAAATTTTATTGCTTTGATATTAAGACAAGGCAACAAAAAGTATGTATTACTTTTGGCAAATTATCATTTGTCTGTTAAGACAAATTGCCCAAATTAACAGTTTGGCGAAGAAAAGGAAATAAAATATTTGGGTTCTTAACAAATACAGACATTTTTGTGGATATAAAAGTTGCTAAATTTTTAAATTTCAACCTAAAATAATCTAATAACACTTATAATGTAAATAAAATACAATATAATATTTGACACGTTACATTGATAAGTTAATTTTATGGCACAACATTTGTAGTTAATCAATCTGAAAGAGTCAAAAGAAACTGAAGAAATTGTACTGTCCTTCTCTATTCTTGTAGCGTGTACACTCTCCTTGACAAGTACGGAGTATTATATGCTTCTTCCCAATAATTATACCCAAATTAAATGAACTAATCCTGATAGTAGGTAAAAATATTGTAATATGACTAAAATTTATATTGTAAGCAAAACGAAAAATATAACGGTCTGTTTTTATACAGCGCTTTTAATTTGTGAACTGCATATTTATATAAGTATGAAAATATATACTGTGGAAAAAGTACATACATAAAGTAGAGAATATAGTAATATTCGCTTTGTTCAAATTTCAAATGTTTATCTATAACGGTTCAAAAGATAAGGTCATATGGATAAAATATCATTAACTATAAGGACACCCTTTAATTTCAAGCTGTATACTTGTTACTATAGCGGACATAGTAATACACGTGGTGTGTAAAATTCTATAATGGTTTTGAAAATGGGGCAATAACATCACCTATTGGGACACCCTTTAAGTTAAATTAAACACTTGTTATAGAGGACTTAGCTATACAGATTATTTGTAAGTTTCAGTTGTCTGTCTATAACGGTTCAAGAGTTTGTCCATATATACCAATTTAAGTAAACTATTAGCACACCCTTTAACTTTTAATTTTAAATATTTATACTTTATACTTGTAATTATAGCGAACATAGTAGTATACATTCTATCTAACTTCAAGTGTTTGTCTATAGCGGGTCCAAAGATAGGGCCATATAGGTCAAATTACATAAATTATGGGGACATCCTTTTATTTCCAAATTCAATTTTTATATTTGTTGTTATAGCGGACTTAGCAATGCACCTCTTTAATTTTTAAAATTATAAATTAATTTTTAAAATTATAAATTTTTTTAGAATAGGACCAATCTGTATTCATGACCTTTGTAATAAAATAAAAAAAAATCCATTTGCACAAAACACCTATCTATAGAAACCAGTGTTAGGTGACGATTTACGTGAGTTAAATGATTGTTCTTCACCCAAAAGGTGAAGTAAAGAAGTTTTCACTTCAAAAAATTATTTATTCATTTATTAAATTTTACAATAGAATTACAAATTATCTATACATATAATAAAATAGTAACTCATATCCGTCTGCCTGTCTGCTTTTCATTGACGTTCGCATCACGTAAAAACTACTGGATGGATTTTAACAAAATTTTGTGAGGAGATACCTATGTATCCTGGTCCCAATATAGGATACTTTTTTTGCAAAACTATCTTAAAAAGCAGTGAAAGTACGCAGTGGAACTAACCGCATATGAATACTTTACTTTTATAAAGTTAAAAAATACATAGCATATCTTAAGGCGGAACTAAAAACGCCGGTACTACCACATAGCACTAATTTGCCGGCGAAGTAAAATAATTATAAATTGGCTATGCTAGCTCCAAACTAATTCGCCTAAAGAACACCAGAAGCGCTTGCGAAGCATAGCTGCCAGATTTGACGATTTTGGGTTCTCATAATGGCATGGTGACGATAGGATTTATGCCCTAATTTTGACGATTTAAAACAATTCAAAATTTATGCAGTTAAAGCTGCCTTGAACTCATCACAGTTCTTGAAAAATGACAACAATAACTTGTTAATAATAAAATGTTTCTCTTATTCTTTGGTGTTGTAGTCTTCTTACACTTGTCTAAAACTACCATCATCGGAAGAAACTTTAAAGAGGAGGTGCAACCAATTTGATAATATTTTAAGACTATTAAAAATAAAAGCAAAAAAATGTCAGATTCGTTGGTAATTCTTAGAAGCTATTGTTGTCAGGATCTAAGTTGCTGGCAATTTTTTGAACTTTTGGAGAAAAAGTAGTGAAAGCTACAACTTTGCCTCAGAGAGTATATCAAAATTTCAAACGGTTTGCAAAATATGAGCTTGAGTAAATGATCATTTTTTTGCAAAAATGACATCGAGGCCCCACATCTTTGAGGGCCCATAAAAAAAAAACCTGGAGAACTTCGGGCAAAACTGGGAGACAGGGGTCTTTTTTTTGTCTTTTATCACATAGTGGTGTCCGTATATGGTTATTTTGCCATGACTTAAAAAATTACACAGTGTGTAATCCAATAATTTTAATTGCCTGGATTCAGTTTCTAGCTCTTGTCTTTCACTTTCTTCAACAAAATAGGAACATTTTTTTATAATTTCAGAAAACTAACTTTTTCCTTCATTAATAATATTAAATAGATTAATTTGGTCAAGAACTGATCTATATACAATTTAAAACAATTATAAATACCTAGGTGTGAGGTACTCAGGAACAAAGGCTTTCATAAAATTTGCCTATAAATCGGCAAATTTTCGTACTTTCACTAATTTTTCTCCAAAAGTTCAAAAAATTGCCAGCAACTTAGATTTTTTTTTGTCTTTTATCACGTAGTGGTGTCCGTATATGGTTATTTTTTTCCGTGTTGCACTGTGTTATTTGACAAAAATAAGTGTTTAAAACGAGGGATTCTAGTCTTTTGTTTCCCGCTTTGACTTTATTTATTACAAAAATCCTTGTTATACCATATTCTTCAGCAAATGTGGAAAGAGTATTTAGGTAAATATAAATAAAACAAAAGTAAGAAAGATCTGTATTTATAAGAATTCTGTTTTAATACTAAGATTTGTTGATTTAAGAGTTGTTTGATATGTTTTGCCTTTAATAAAAATATTTTTATTGGTAAAACGCGTTTGACGTTTTTATGACGATTTCAATAATCTATATTGACGATAATGACGATTTTTTCCCAAAAATATGACGATATTACCTCTAAAAAATCTGGCAGCTATGTTGCGAAGCTTTACTATCGCACTAACATCTGTCTTATCTCTACTACTATCCCTTAAATACCTGAGTGTTACTTCTCTTAAAAAAATTAAAAACGTAAGGGTCTTTGGTGTGGATTGCTTTCCAAGCAAGATCGAACAAAATATTAAAGGACGCTGATGAAGTGGCGGGCACAGCTAGTATTCTATATATTCTAATTTAAAGATCTAAAACAAAGACCTTTACTCGATGTAGCAAATCATCCAGAGTGTTTGTTAAAAATCGAACCGATAACCACAATAGAAAGTTTAAATTTGATTCGATTTTAAGAATTTTACAAAAAAACATTGCTACACTTGTTAGTATGTATCCCTTACAGTTGAGGAAAAATTTGGATTTAAATTTATTTTTTGTTTAGTCTAACTTTCGGCTAGAAGAAGAGCTAAGAGCATTTCAATTTTGTCTTTTGGATTGAGAGATAAGTTTCTAGTATTCAAAAGAAATAATTTTTAAAAAATTGTTTCTGAGATTAAAATTTACAAAAAAATATATAAGAAAGCGTTTCGATTTTTCTGAAGCTATTTTTAGAGAAAATATTGCAAAAAAAAAATAAGTTCAAAATTAAAAACTTGTTTTTTACTTTTAAGGATTTTTCTTAGTCAATCATACATAACCTTTGTTAAAACTTACACAAAATCAATTCGTATTGAAGTGCTCGTCTTCACAAATAAAGAATAAAACATAATCAGTTTTTCCTTCTTGCCGCGGATATACATATCAATGTTCGTTTAAGAAATTGTGTCCTCTTTTTAAAAAAATATGTTTGAGATTTTTAAAAAATAATAAATTTTTAAAAAGAGGACACAATTTCTTAAACGAACAACAAAAAAAAAAACTGCTTATGTTTTATTCTTTATTTGTGAAGACGAGCACTTTAAAACTTCGCCGATGCTTTTTATTAATTTATCCTCTTCCAGTTAAGGATATTTCTTTCTGTTAGGACATTCAAATAAATGAGTTATTTACAATAACAAAACTTAAGAGCTAAAGTCGACTTAAGCAGTTATGCTTTTTCTCGGAATATAAATAAATGGAATAAAATACCAAAAAAATAGAAAATTTTATGCTTACTAATATTTTGGTTCCTCTACTAGCAAAAAGCTACCAATCAGACATAGGTTTGACCAAACCTCTACAAATAAAACCAGACAACCGGTTTAGAAACTACTGATTCATTTCCATTTTTTTGGGCGAAATATCCCACTGTTCAAAAGGAATTTAATTAATACCTCATTCGCACGCACCACCATTGTTGAGTTTTCATTTTCTTCTAATGTTTACATGGTTAATTTACAAAATTCACGGGAATTGTAAAGTAAGCTTAAAATAAGCTTACTTGGTTAAAGTCCAAACGTCTTAGTTTTATCTCTAGTTTTTAAGACATAACGTTATATACAAAAACATATATTAACATAAAGCGATAACCCTTTTGGTTAAGTAGAAAATTTGAAAATCTACTCCAAAAATACCTTTAGATCATGGAAACAGTATTTTGAAGTGTTGTAAGTGGTTTAAGAGATACATATCAAAAAATAATTGACGAAAAAAATAATTTTCATGAAAAATTTTAATGTGTTCTCGACATACCATTTACATAAATACCATTTTAGTACGACTTAAAGATGTGGATTATTGAATTTTTTTTTCTTAACCTAATGGAATAAAGCGTTATTGAGTAACCTCCGTTGAGGTACCTTTTGATTATTTATGCGAATAGGAACGCACGAATCTCTACGCAGTGTGAACGTTAATAAATATCTACCCACTTTTTGTCCATTCACCTTTATTTTTCATTTCTTCAAAATTTTTTCTAAATTGAATAAGTGGACTTATAAATATCGTGATGTTATTTGCAGCTTTAGGTGAATCCTTAAGAAGATAGTGCTGCAAGCGTATGTCGATGTATGCACTCGGATGCTTGTTGGCCTTGGGGATATACAGTTGGCTTGGGTGACGCCAAAAAATCTCCTTTCAGTATGAACGTTTTTGAGACAACTTCAGTTTTAACTTATTTATTAAGCCATATGTTGTCAAACGCTTGAGACACTTCTACGTAAAGCGCAGAATAACATTTTTTTCCTCAAAAGCCTTTTTAACTACGTTTACTAATCTGTATTTATATTCAATTGTACAATGTTTTTTCTGAATCCGAATTGATGGTTCGGAATACATCTATTTTCGTTTCAGCTTCCTTGTTAAAGTCTTCTCAAATATAGGTGGCTCTGACATCTTTGATGAAAGGCCTATGGGTATAAAATGAACTATTTTTAAAGCTATACGGAGCAACTAAAATAACATCTTGTTACTGGTTTTATTTTCAAATATCTAAGATATTATTAACCTTACGAATAAATTGTGATAAAAAAAAACAAAAAATACAGACTGGCTTAGGATAGCAGGCGAGGTACCTCCCATACAAAGTGAAAAATTACTATCGTGTATAGAGAACTACCATAGGTAGAATCTTTAAACTGTGCACAAGTAATCCCAATACTAATATGCATAGTGTAGCAAAATTAAGACTGGATTGGGACAGTGGGCGAGGTATCTCTCATACAAAGTGAAAACTTATTATTGTGTACCTAGAGGACTATAATATGTAGAGTCTTGATAATTTGCACGAGTAACCCTCATACTAATGTGCATAATCTACCAAAATACAGGCTGGATTAGGATAGTGGGAGTGGTACCTCATACGCATAGTCTAGCAAAAAACAGATTGGATGGGAACTGTGGGCGTCGTATCTTTCATATAAACTAAAACATTTTTGACGTGAGAATAGCATGCATTTTTGAGTTAAAGGTTGGCCATACTTTTCTTCCAAGTGTTTATTGTATTTTTGTGGATGGATGTGGCGAAGCGCTAGTTGTAAATAAAATTATAAATTGTACAAATAAAATTTAAATCTTGCAATTTCATTTTTATAAATTTTGTATGATTTATTCAAATATAATTTTTATTTTAGTTGCAATGTTGCGGCAATGATAGTTTTCTTGATTGGCCTGAAAATTCTGTACCATCTTCATGTTTCCGTTTACAAGGATCGAGTGTTGAAAATTCGACGACGACAGATGCCAATAATGTTTACGAAATTGTAAGTTACTTTCTATTCGGTTAGCAACGCAATCTATTGTCTACTGCCGATGAATTTATATGATGATACAATTTAAACTTCATTAATAAAAAAATACATTTTTATAATAACAGCTTGACTTTTGTCATCATAAAGATTTGTCAGGCCTAGGTGGGCACTAGGTAATAATTTGGTAATAATTTTAAAAGCACTTTTATGATTTCCGCATATTCTCTCTCATTGCAGGGTTGCTTTTATAAATTACGAAATATAATCAATACCAATTTCACAACATTGGGAGTAGTAACTTCTGCAATTGCACTATTTCCTCTATTCGGGTCTGTGCTATCGTTTGGTCTTTCCATGATGTACAACAAAGGCGAATATGAAATCATTATATAAACTTGTTTTGTTAAATGTTTTTTTATTTATTTTTTACGCTTTATATAATTTATGTTATTATGTTATAATTAAAATTACTACATATTATTACTACAAGCATGTTTTTAAGTGTAATGTGTTTTTTACGAGTAGGTGTTATCGAAAATTAACGGGTGGTCCAAATAAAAGTGTAAAAAAAATTTAAAAAATTTAACTAAACTTATTTTTTTTTTAATATAATATGGATTTATTAAAAATAACAAATTTCCTATTATTTATGGAACACACTTTTGTAGTTGCTTATCATGACATTTAAATTTTTCAAGACTTCATTGACGGTTTCTCACGAATGGGTCGAACGATATAAGCCTTAATCGTTAATCGTTTAGCATCAGTTTTTAACGGCTTCACACAAACAAATATTTAAGGGATCACATCCCACTTCAGATGTGGCCAATTTATATCGCCAAGGCACCCTATTGCTGAAATTAGTGTGCAAAAAATCGATTGTTTGATGAGCTATGTGACATGGAGTTCTATCCTGCTAAAGTCAAAGATTTTGCAAGTTCATATCTTCCATTCTTCCAGACAAAAAAAAATCCACAATCATGGATGTGTAGCGGTAGCCAATTTCTGAAATGGCGTTTCCTATTACATTTTAGAAAAAAATAGGCCAACGATGCTACCACTCCAAAATCCAACCCAAACTGCTACTGTTTACGGCAATTTTGTTTGTTAAAATAGCCGCCGAGATGAAAATGCGCCTCGTCAGAAAATATGATTTTTAGGCCAAATTCGAAGTTTGACTGGAGCTTCTTTAAGGCCTAAACTAAGTTAATTGCACCTTAAAAGCAAAATTTTATTCATGCAGAACATTCTTGATTTATGTTCAGGATTTGTATTATTTACTCTGCTTACGCTATTGTGTATAAGTGATAGGTAATTTAGCTACGTTTTTGCATCGCCTTAATCAGTTTCCGGCATTATTCGACTGATATATTTTTCCATTCTTTGAGAGAAATCGTAAGGTCTTTTTGGTAAGTAGATGATTTTTTAATTGTTCTTCCAAATAGCTCCAGGAATATTTAATCGGAATAAGATCCGGTGACTTTGGTGAAGTTTCAAGTACTTGATGGTAATTGTAGTGTAGCCAGCTCCTAACATTGCACAATGTAAAGGGCTAGTACGATTGATTCAAAATTTGACATAGATATAGCAGAGGAGTATCCGAGCTTAAGTTTTGAAGCTGAATCATTCACTTATTAGTGGTGGTGATATGTGGTCACAAATTTGAAAACCTCACACCTTTAAATTTTTTTTATAATTTTTTCTTCGATTTTTCAAAAATTTTACATCTGAGGTACCAAAGGGATCATAAAAAGAAGATATTCCCAAATATTGCTGAATTGTTTTAAGTATTTCATGAACCCTAGTCCATATGTACATTTTATGAGCCAAAGCCTGAAATTTCCAATTTTGGGATTTTGGTATTGATTTTAGGAATTGCCGGATGTTCTTTACCTTAATCTTTGATTTTAGTTAACTAAAATACACAGAAAATATATTCAAGGAATCAAGTTCAATGTCAAATGTTGGTACAACTGATGCTGATTTGGTACAATTTTATCACTGGGATGGTACAATTTCAACATTTTCAGATCCCAACACTGATGCAGAATTGTTTAAATTGATGTCCAGTCGATTTTATCGCATTATTTTACACACTCTCGGCCACAGCAGCCTCATTCTCATCGGTGTACACGGTGAGTACCATGAGTGTTATCGACAGCAAGCCCTAAAATGCGTACTACATAAGCGGTGGGTGCACAAACACACAGTTTGAGCAACACAACACTCAATTTGGAAATAAGTTATCCCTATATATCTCAACGTTTTTCACGCATAAAGTAACTGACTGATAAAAAAACATTTGCTTTAAAAAATGTATTTGGACCACCTGATATTTCTCAATCTCCATAACTTTATGTTCATAGTAAACAATCATTCTGATTTTATTAAGCTGTCAATTAAAAATTATATACATATAAACATTAATAAGTATACTAAGGAAACATTTAAATACTGGAAAATTATTTAAAAATGAATCACGCATACATCTACGGGACTTTGACAAAACTTCTTAGTCTAAAATAAAAATAATTTGTTTTTTAAACACATTTTTATAACTGAGTATGATCAAAATATGCCAATTTAAAAATATACCAAATTTATAAATTAGAATAAAAATTAGAAAACTTACTTAACTCAACTTAGGCTAGTTTGTCAAAACTTCACAGCTATACTATATTAGATACTGACATAAAACTAAATAAATGTTTTAAGGAATAATTTACTTAAATACTTATTTATCTTTCGTTATTCTTTCATTAACGTTAGGTGATGCAACAATTTCATTAAATTAGAAAAATAAATAGAAATGGCACAAAAAGGCGAACTAAGACTTAAATTTAAATTAATCGGCATAAATAAAAAATATTTACAGAAGCACTTAAGAAGACTTAAATCTACACAGTAGGCATACGGCGTGTAGAATTGGAACTCAATAGTACTGTATTGCCGTCAATAGCATTAAGGCGCGTCATCGATATATTGTGTTGAGTATAAGTGGAATGAGTAGCACCAGTAGCGGCTGGACCGTTCTTCATCGATTCACTGGTTCTTAAACCTATTAAAAATTAAACAACTATTTTGAATATTTAGCGATATTATTAATTTTTGAAAATTTTTTACCAAATTTCTCCAAAACCGAATGCCAAACTCTTTTCTTGAAGACAAAAATAAAAAATACGAAAACACCCAGCAGAACATTAAACGAATCACTGATGGCCCAGAAGAGAATCTTTTTGTGATCGTAACATAAAATACTTAAAAGCTCCAGAAACCATGTTATACCCATAACCACGAATAGTTTAGTGTTCATGACAAATCTCGCCTTGTCCACAAAGAAACGTCTTTTCAGCACAGGCTTTTCATTATTCGAACTTTGCATGCGAAAGATTTCCCGCTTTACACGATTGCAGTAGCGCAACGTTAAAATGAATAGAATAAAATTGATAAGAAACAACAAGCCAATAGGGCCGGAGAAAAATAACAGATTTGCCGATCCCGGAGAATCATCTGAAAACAGTTTAGAATTAAGAGAGAGAGAGAGAGAGAGAGAGAGAGTAAAGGCTTGATTATATTTACATATTTACTTACATGTAAACCAGCATCTGCCATGGCCGAAATTGGGACGAAAATTTTCACTTAAAGCCTCGGTTTTTGTCAAAGTCACTGTAATGGCTGTTATAAGTGAAGGTAGGCCCCAACCGTACAATGAGTACAACAGAAATCGTTTTGTTTGATTCTTTTTGAATCCATGATTCTTTTTAGCTGATCTGCAACAAAAATAATATTTAAAATATTTAATTCTTAAATGTTATGGGTTTAATTAAATAATATAAAACTTTAATTAGCGACGTGAATCGATACGCTCTTTTACCGAAACTCACAATAAAATCTGTCTATGTATCTCAATTAAATGCAAAATAAATAAAACACAAGTTAGGTTATTTTTTATTACTGTACATTTACATTTTTGCGGAGAAAAAGAATTTGGCAAGTTTGATTGAAAGAGAGAGACCTGCATTGAAAAGTCAGTCTGAATTCACAAGTTGCAGTAGTAAGCGAATCAAAATCTCTAGATGTATAAAGAGACCTTAGGATATCTTCTCAACTTCTTCTTTAATATTAATTAAAGCTTTTAATGGACAGGGGCTCATCATTCTCGAACTTTCTGACAATTTTTTCATAGGCTTGTCATACTTTATGCGATGTTTAGGGGTGACCATCTGTGCAATAGCTTAATAGTTTTCGAATCCTTAACGTTTTTTGACATAGAAATAGTAAATTGTAATTAAATTGTTCGTTATCCATATGCAAAACCAAGCCTTGTAGAATTTGAGATTTTTTTTTAATTACACATTACATGCAATTACTTGTAATGTGTAATTAAAAATATGTAATTACTCATTACCTGTAATTTTAATTTAAGTGTAACTGAATCCCCCATGTCTGGTTCAAATATATTGAAGATACAAATAAATATAAAGTTGCTTGAGATACGAGTTACTAAGCAGTGACTATGCTAATCTAAGCTTTTTCGAAGTAATCCAAATGTGTACCGCCTGTTCTATCATAATCTATTCTTTGCAGACAAATATGTATATACTTCAACTTGTTGTTGTTGCAAATGCCTTAATACGTACCGGGTGGTCCAAATATAAGGATCTTTTCAAATCATATGTTATTTTGACACTGACCATAATGAGTTACTATACGCTTCTCTGTTCTGGCCTTACAGAAGCTACAATAGAACAAAGAGTTTGGCCAAAAATCATATTATCTGACGAGACGCATTTTCATCTCAGCGGGTATGTCAACAAACAAACTTGCGGCATGTAGGGATCCGAAAATCCACAGGTGACAGTTTTCTATGGATTTTGGAGTTGTGGCATTTTTTTTTTCTTTCTCAAAAATGCTGTGAACGCCATTTCAGTAAGTAATCAGCGCCTGAAAGGGATGATATAAACTTGGATAATTTTTTGATTGCAACACCATCAAACAATCGATCTTTGTACATTAAGGTGGATAATCGAGTTATCAACCATCTTGGGGATTTCAATTACAATAAATCCAGAAACGATATATATATATTCTAGGCTGTTATCCTCCGAGTCTTTCGCGAGATAGAATTCTAATTCTCTGAACCGTCAACACATTTTTAGAATGTTTGACTTTACTTGAATTTGGACCACCCGGTGTGTGTGATACAGATTTACGTCGGTTCCTGGCGTGTTGCCTTAACCTGACTTTGGTCTCACCACTGGGTAAAAACAAAGCATCGTCTAACGCCCGTGTTGCGCATTGCGAAACAAGTAGCAATTTTAGAACATGGCTGGCAGAACCATTCATACACCCTATTTATTACATTGGTGACATCAATTGAAGTTTAACAACACACAAGACTAAATCGCTCTTCCTACGATTTAGGTGCAAACCACAGCCACTTGGTGTGGTTCCGAAGGGCTCACTGAGACTTGCCGTTCCTTTCGTACTAATCGTTTGGACACTGATCAAACCTCGAAGGTTCTTATCTTAACGTCAAGGTGTTCGAAGTAAACAAAATAATATGTCCCCGGGGAACCACTAGGTATATTAATGTTCTTAAGCTTGAAAGGTATATTTGTATAAAAACATCGCCGATAACGATATATCGACACCAAAGAATAACCGATATATCAGTATCGGATATGTACTTAATAATATACAACATTGACAGTTGTTAAAACTGACAAATGAAAAACCCGTGTATCAGATCGAAATTTTGTTCTAAATATCCCCATTTAATGTATTCAAAGATTCTATTACATATTTTCCATAGTCATGTGAAGTTTCATTGAAATCAGTCCACCCGTTGTGGAACTAAATATGTATAACAATTTTGATTTTTGTTGTCAGGTCCGCTTTTTCTAGTTGGTCTCAAATAGAAAAGCCCTAACTCAAATAACACAGTGCAACAGTGCAAAAATACAAGGAAGTGACAGTATAGGTTCGATTCTACAATCAAAGGGTTGTAAAACCCTATATTCAGTTTGGCGAAATTGGTGACAAATTTTTATTTATGGACCTCAAAAGATTCGAAAAATCAGTGGGATGTAATGTACAACTGCTTGTACAACGTTCCAATTGTCACTGCAGGAATGGCAAATGCTTTGACGCGGTTCACTCGGGGAAAATAGGGGCACCAGACGCTAGGGTTCCTAGAGCCTAAATCTGGCAGAAAAGGTCTGTGTTGAAACATACAGAGAGCCTATCCTCTCTGTGACCGGTTATTGGTGAGGTCCCCTTCGGGGTTACACGTGGTGGTTGTGGTTTAAGATCGATTTATGTAGGTAAGGTGCAAGGTCGATCAAGTGTGCTGTTGCACTCTCAACAGACGGAGTTTGGATAGTATCCAAACCCCTAAGCAAGAGGCTATAATATGGATCTAGGCTTGCCTTGGATAAGGCTTGCCATATTATATAAATTGCTACTCATTGTGACTGTATCAGACACAAATTGCGATTGGTGGCAGTCGTAAAGTGTTGTTATACTACACAATGGGGGCGCTAGTCTACGCTTGAATTTCACTCGGTGGTAAGACCGCCGTGAGATTAGGCTAACTAGGCAGGTTCTCACGTTAATCTTGTTCCACAATCACTTCGATATTTCTTTACATATAATTTTATAATACACAATTGATGTTCTCTAACTCCTTAATTTTACTACGTAAAATTAAAAATAGGTTTCACCTTAATGTGTTATTTGATTTTGGCAGTTGTAATAATTTATTAGACATTTGTACCCCTATAAATACATAGGGTAATTTCTTGCCAAATCGGCCGATATTTTCACGATATCTTTGTTTTGAAGGCCGGGACGCATAGAATCCGTCATACGTTATACGTCGACTTTTTCAACGAACATGAAAGTTGAAATACAGGTTTTTGAATGAGTGTTGTCACAATCAATACGTCTGCGTCAACGCAAAGTACGAAAGTTGGGCAACTTTTAACTTTTGACGTATGTTGAGAGCAGTTTACAGCTATAATTTGGTTTCTCTTTGCTTCTCTCTCTCTCTCAAAATTAAATTTTTGTGTTGAGTGGCAGCAAAATGTAACAAAATAAATAAATTAATTAAAGTAAAATGGTGAAAAAAGGTTTTTTCCTGATTTAATCTCCGTCAACAAAGTACTCATTGTGTTAACCTGTTCCGTTGGTACTTTCTTTTCAGTTGAGTACGGATTCTATGTGCCCCGGCCTTGACTCAACCTTAAGAAAGCATGTTTATTTGTCTATGTAACAACTAGTATATGAGATCTAAATTTTTGTTTTTTTAGAAATATGTTGATGTTTTGATAATAATTTCTCTTTTTTTACTATTTGGAAGAGGCTTTTTGAGAGTTCAAAGCAAAATATTTTTTTTATATGTTTAAATATGATTTAAAAATCGGGCCAACATAAGAATTTTGTTTTGTTTTTCATGTAGCTTTTTTGTTTTATTAAATTCACGATCAAGTGATGCCGAAATTTAGATCAAAAATTCAAAATTCGATATCACGAATACACCAATTTCCTAGGGCTTATAGAACTGGAATTAGAATATATTTCAGCCTCGAGCGCATATGCAAAAAGCGATATTTTTCTATTTTTATAACTGTATAGCTAAAAGACTGTAAGAGAAAAATTTGAAAAAATTATTTTTTTGGTTGAATTAACATGGAATAATTACATTTCTATCAATATCTCAGAAATTATTGCGAAACCCACTCTTAAATTTTACCCTACCCCAATGCAAATTTACAGCCAAATCGCTGATGGTGTATTTGTGATATCGAATTTTGAACTTTTCATCTAATTTTCGATGAAAAATATCGCACTGCAGTTAATTTAAGAAATCAAATAGTTTTTTTTGGAGCACATCGAGCTGTCAAAAAGGCTCTTCCAAAAAGCAAAAAAAAAATTATTATCAAAACAATCAAATACCTATTTTTAAAAATTTCAGATCTCATATTCTTTTTATTAGATGGACAAATAAACATGTTTTTGTGACAAAACAAAGACTCGTGAAAATATACCCAATAACAAATAAAATATATTTCAAATTTATTCTAGAGCAAATTTTTCATACAAAATTAGTTCTAAAATACATTTTCAATTAGTTTAATATTTATTATGAATATGGGCATTAATATTTATTTAAAAAAAAAAAAAAATAACGCGCTTTTAGATACCGACCCCACCAAAATTGGCAGTTGATGAAACCAGAACAATTGCATATGTATGTATGTCCATTAATTTACCGTTATTCCTGGGAAAAATAAATATATGAATATGTATAGTTTTATTGACGATATCTATCAATATCATCATTAAATATTATTTGTAAATACAAATAAGAATTAAGTTGATGGAAATTACACATTTCATTTGTTGCTGATCCAATAATAAAATAGAATTATTAGCGAAATAAAATTTTAATGATTTGTTTGTACGCGTAAGTGCAAAATAAATATAAAAACATATTCGCCGCAAGAGGTCCCTAAATGAATAAGGGAATAAAAAACTAATGAATATGAGCAATTCAGCATAAATACAAAAGGTACGACAAAAATAAGGGTGTATTTGTATGTGTATGTGTATGTGTATTTGTATTTTTTTTTTTTTTTTGTTTTGTTGAAACAGGGGAGTGATAGAAGTTTTGGTCTTTTAATTAAATTGCATTACATAATAAATTAGACAAATAAACTGCTCCACACCATGAGTGCGATTTGCAGCGATATTAATGTGACTATTTTATAATTCTACGGTGTTTAACAAAAGACTCATTTGTTTTTTGGCTTTTATGACACAAAAGATATTAATTAAATTAGCAATGACAAATATTTTTTTTTTGCGACAGAAAGGTGGCAAAGTTTTCATTAAATCATAAAATTGTTAAATTTCTTAAAAAAATATAGTCAGATCCTATATCGTCTTTACTTAGCATTTGAGAAAATCAAGTGTGGAAAGTGACATCTTTCATGTTGCGCCCACGATTAGCGAAACACTGTAGGACTGTTCAGAATGGCTTAGATTAAGAATGGTATGGGTTCGACTCGTTCGTGTAGTGAATGGTGCGTGAATAGCTCGCTGAACTGTCGTGATCGACTTATTATATAGTGATTAACCGTCCACGGAATTCTGGCTTTAACTGGTAACAAAATACTAAGACCTCTGCTGTAGCAACATACCTTTCTACAGCACCCTGTATAAAGAACTCTCTAAAGTTTTTAATAATTTTTCAAACCTAAGTCAGGACGATAACCAACGTTGTCTAGCGCCTTGCTTTAACACTGCAATGACAAACTTAAATAAGAGCGCAACGTTCAGTCATGAACTAAATGGAAATCCAAAATAGGGACAAAATCAGACAGCTTGTCTGCCACCAACTAACTTATATAAGTTAGTTAAGAATTGTTGGAAATTGTAGAAAGATCCTATTTGCTGGTACTAAACAGGGGGTAGAATCCACCTTTGTTGATTCACGAAGGGCTGAGGCGATTGATATCACCGTGTGTTCTGTCAATAGGATAAAAGACTGGAAGGTCGCGAACAGATTAACCATGTCTGACCACAGAGCTATTCAGTTCAAGAATCTGTATAACAGAATTCGGAAAAATGTCCTTAGACGTATAAGAATACCGAAGAACACTGATCACAGAAGAATCTTTTGGAACATATGAGACCTCTTACATTTTAAATTCCACGGTTAAGCTAACTTTCGAACACGCTTGTCCCTTGACAGTAGTGGACGAGAAAGATCCGACACCCTGGTGGAACGGAGAGCTTGAATCCATCAAAAAGAACACAAGAAAGACAATGCAGTCGCCTATGGAAGTTCATTTTTCTGAAAACTTTAGTTCTAATGACTCGTGGACTCTTAATAGTAGGGGGCTAGTGAGAGAAGACGGCCTGAGGCTAAATTATAATAACTCTAAATGGTGTTAGCAGTGTGTTATACACAATGAGTGTATGGAGAACGACATCAGCATTTTTACTGATGGTTCTCTTATGAACGGTAGAGCAGGTACAGGTATATACTCAGCTAAACCTGTCCTGTAGTCTGCGTTTGGGGAAGTACGTATCCGTTTACCAGGTGGAATTGCTTGGGTTGTTGCATGCGTTAAATCACCTACTAAAAAGTGTGGTACATCGAAGAAAGATTCTCATTGCACTGGCAACCAGTCGGTTATAAAACGCATGAGGCAAGTCAACGTGTACTCTAGGGTAGTGCTGGAATGTGTTAATGCTTAACAGATTTGCCTCGGTTAATGAGGTAACATTCATGTGGATTAAGGGAACATATAGGCACAGCTGAAAATTAAGTAGCAGATCAACCAGAAAAAAGGGGATCTGCTGGGAATTTCTGTGGACCAAAACCTAGAGTATTACTGGGAAATGGCTGAACTCACTAAACCTGAAAAGGTGGATGCAAGTCACTATGTGTATGCAGGCTCGAATGGTGTTAAAAGAGCCCATAAGCAGGAAGGTCAGTAAGGTGCTCAGATATAAAAGAAGTACCTTAAGCTGGATAACTGCGCTAGTAACAGATCATGGAAACTTCAAGTATCATCTAGCTTAGATAAAAATCGAAGAAGATTACACTTGCAGACTATGTCTGAAAGACGATAGCGCACATTGTGCACTGTTGCCAATTTGGAGATTTTGGAGCTAAATCTAGCAATTTTAAAATTAATTTTAGGAGATACAATTTTTGTCAAATATCCAATGCATTTGAACAAAGTAAACTTGCTGGGGGGAGCAAAAACTTTTTTGTACAGAGTGGCAGTTAAAAATTATTTTCGTGACTTTGTGGTTCTTACATCTGTCATGCAAGAACCACGACTTCTCAGCAATAGCACGTTTAGTGCCGTTTTTTAAAGTTAAAATAAGATATAAGTACAAAATAACTAGCTCTGGGTTAAAATTTTATTCACAATAAATCGATTGCTACGGTGACTATGTGGTAGGTGACAGGGTATTTTATAAAACATTTACAAATTGTATCGAATACCGTAAGTAACAGCACAAAAATAATCTTACTTTTCAAACATATATAGGACGAATTACTACACCAGGATGTGGATGTGCTCAGGTAGGCAAGTAAGTGTTCTTGTCTTTTAGTTTGCGGGTTGCATTTGTGTCACTTCAGCAAAAGGTATTAGTTACTACTCGTGTAAAATTAGGTTACACTTTTTAATTTAATTGCAACTGTATTGTAAAGAAAACTTTGTGAGAATTTTCGACATTCCAAGTTCTGTTTGCCTACATAACCATTTGAATGGGCTTTAGTAATAAACGTTGAAATAAAACTGTAAAAATGAACTAAATTTTCTAAAAAATTTACAAGTTGTTGTTTGAGAAAGGTTTCATTGTCGGAAACGAATAAATCGTTCCTACATCTGATGAAAATTACTTTCAAGTTTGCCTAGAATGCGGCAAACTGTCGATTACCTGAATAATTTTCTTTTATTTGTTTTAAATTTCCCTTAGTCATTATACAATCGAATAATATCCATAATTAAATGGCATAATCTACTGAAGAAAAATCGCTTTAAAATTTAAATATGGAATTTCAATGTAATTTTTATATTTTTAGCTATTTTTTTCACTTGAATTACCGCTAAACAAAAAATTTAGCGGTTTCTAGCGTTTTTCAGTACAAATTTAGTAGGAAATCGTAAGAAAAAGTTGCCAACAGTGACATTGTGTGTGAATGCCTAGCACTGGCTAGCATTAGACTTAGGACCGCGGACATAAGCTTGTTAAATGTGAATGGCATGAAACTAAGCCTTGGAAAATGATCACAATGACTAGATACTCCGTGATGAGAAAGAAGGCCGACAGTTACCAGCCGACAGTCTGAAATCACTAAAGTCTAGATTAAAGGCTGGTTGTATCACGTGCCTCAATGAAAGTAAGGTTGCTGTTAATTACAAGTCAGTTTCCTATAGTCATATATATATCCCGTTTTAACAGATGTTCTCTAAGCCATTTAGGCTACCAAGAGACCAAAATTTACAAATCAGAACAGAAAAATTCAACATAAAAACGAAAATTTAAATAAGACCTAAGCAACAGCTGTACCAACCGAAAGTTATTTCCTGAGGAAAGAGTAGCAGAGCTGTTACAACAACTACAGCAATATAGTCAATACAAAACAATCCCTCAAGCCTCTCAAGAACTCACAAAATTATTCAAAAACCTAATTTCCAAATTTTGGGTAATTGAAATTGAAACGAACTGAGTGAGTAAGTAAGTAATGCGTTACGCTGTATGGAGCAGTACATAGTGAAATAAATAAAACGCTAGGACTTACCCAAATGTCTGCCAAATATCGAAGCACATAACGTTCATCCAAGCAAAAGCCGCCATCAAACAAAAGTATATAAAAAAGCCTAGTAAATCACAGAAACATTAAAAAGTTATGGATATAATGTTAAGAAGCAATTATCTGTTGTTATCTCTATAATGTACTCCAAATTGTCTTTAGCTAACCCTATATTTTACTGCAATATTGTCAAAACTTGAAAACATTTTAGCACTTACCTGATGCAAAACATAACGTGTCATTCGCTGTGGGCATGAGCTGGCCCAGTGCAATCCCCAAATATGCCGTAAACAAACTGCACACTAAACAAATCAATATCTTTCCTGGTAAATTTCGCAATTTTGATATACACAAATAGACCAACAGTGTAATGGCATAAAAGGAACATGAAATCAAAAGACCAATAGTATAGACCTTAAAACGTATTCGATCGTTCCCAACCACTTTTGAATCGAAGCAAAGAAATGTGTACAACTAATTAAAGAGGTGAATCGTAAACTATTTTTTGTTTTTTTTTTATAAAAAAAAAATCTGAGCATCAGATTACCTTTTGATCGGCCCACGAAGAGTTGCGTATTTTTTCAACACAATATTGTCCATTTGTGTAGTGTTTTTTGGTGGCCATCACATAAAGAGATCCATCACGTTCGCTTATTGTGTGAGCTTCGTCGGCATATGAATCGGGATCTAAGCGATATTTGAGACAATCAAGGCTGCGTAAAATACCAAAAACTATAAAGAAAATAATTATTACATTAAATTAGCGATATGCATACAACTTATTTTACAAAATTTATACAAATGTTGTAACTTATTATTATTTTGTAAATATTATACTTGAGATTTTTCATTGGCTTTCAATTTTTACTGGCATGATTTGAAGTAATTACAATGACAAAAATTTCAACTACCGTTTAATGCTACTGATTTTTTGTTTCCAATTACAAATGTTTTTACTAATCGTAACCAAAATGTAATAAAATCTCAGTTGTATAATTTCGAATTCTAGTATTTCATTAATATATGTATTTATTCATTGTATTTTCATTGTATTTGATCTAACTAGATATAAGTACCGTAGGGGTGAAACGATACCACTAACGTATCAATATTTTTACTCGACAGATAATGTACGGTCGTAAAGCAACGATACCTACTTGATATCGATTAAAAAGTAGCGATACTTACTCGTATCCATCGAATTATCATAGAATTAAAGTAAAAGAAAACAGCAGCTATTACATGGTTTCAAGTATGTACGATATGTATATTGCAGTCAGTGCGTAATATTTCTTTTATTTTAAATTCAAAAAACAAAACTTTTTACATTCTCGATGTGCTTCCCAAGAAAACAAAATTTTTTGATGTGTTTACCTATCAATTCACAGGGCTTCGTTCTCATATGAGCCCTTGATTTTGAAAGTGGTATAAGTCAAAAATGTTAAAAATCTAGTTTATCAGCAATTTCATATCAAACCCTAGTAAAATAACATAATCTGAAGTAATTTGCAGTATGCCATGAAAATTAAGTTGATAAATTCGGTTTATTTTTTGGTTGATAAACAAAATACAGTTACTGTATATTTTGAAAGTGGTATAATAAGTCAGTCTGTTTTCAAAGTTTGGCAAAATAATTATAGCAATTTTGTCATGTCTTCAGATAATGTAAAAACGTACTATTTATAGTTAATTGAAGACATTATACGGCGAGGAAATATTAGTAATGACCCCAAGAAATGGTAACGAATAAGACTAATATCGTCTTCAGATGAATCAGTTCATACTTTAAAAGTGAATTTGGAACCCTTACAAATGGAAGAAACAAACATGAAGTCAAGAAAGAGGACACGAAATCCACGTAATTATGCACAAAATATAATTAAAATACAGAGAAATAGTGGAGAGGAATATAAAACAAAAGAGTCTAAGCATGTGAGTGGTAAACTTTTCGAAAATAAAGATTGACTTTGTTCAAAAAAAAAAATGCATAAATGAAATCGGATAAGAAGACAGGAAAGCTAATTTTGTTTCTTTTTGGAAATTAGCAACTTTCGAAAAACAGAATTTGTTTCTGTATGGTTTGGTTCGAAAACAATCACTAAAACAAAGACGACCCAGAAATTACGAAGGATATATGAGAAAATGTAGTTTTAAGTTTCATCTATATGTACGGAATTAAGAAGTTTCTTTTCGCCAAACTTTCTTAAACACCTGGAACGGATGGTCGTTGCAAAATGGCTGGTTCATCTAGAAAAACAGATGAAGAAAAAATTAAAGTGGTACGAGAACATATTCTGAGTATCCAGCATGTGAGAGCCATTATACGAGATCACATCAAACTTCACGTCGAAAGTATCTAAGTGCTGACTTAGATATTCGAAAAATGTATGAGCTGTATGTAAAAAAATGTGATGAAAATAATTCATCACTTGTGAAGGAGTGGACTTACAGAAAAATATTCAATACGGAGTCCAACTTTTTTTGCCTAAGAAATGTGTACAACTAATTAAAGAGGTGAATCGTAAACCATTTTTGGTTTTTTTATAAAAAAAAATCTGAGCATCAAATTAGCTTTTGATCGGAATTGTTTTATATATGCTAGTAGAATGTTAAAGTTGTAGTAAGGAGTAAGGACATAAGGTCCAGTATATTATTTGTAAAATCTTCTTTAAAGTGAAATAATTTTGGTCTATAAACTTGAATGACTTTAAGCAGTTGCACTATTTGTTTTGAAATTTTTTATAACTTGTCAGATTGAATTTTTGGCAAAACATTGAAATTATATGTATATCGCTATGGCATTCTCCAGCCTTATAAATGTCGACGTGATGCCCAAGTAGCACCACGATGTTGATAAGACCACATTCGTGAATGCTTAAAAAGGCTGTGTCGTAAGCAGATGTTGATATGCGCACTTGGTTGTCAGTTGGCATATCCGAAGTATACAACAGGTATAAAATTGGTGCCAATATATGTCCTCTTCTATTAGTTTATTAACATTCAGCTTTTGGGCGAGTTCAGCTTTAACTTATTTATTAAGCCTTCATGTCAAACCTTATCGAATGATTAAGAAACGTCGATACAAATGCGGAGCAGTATTTTATTTATTCAAAGGACTTTCTAACTTCATTTCCTTATCTGTATGTTTGTTTGATGGTTTGATTGTTTTATTGTATATTGGTTTCTGAATCATTACTTGTTCACACAGGGCAAGTTTTATTGTCTAAAAATTGCAAGTTGCAAAAAGTGTAAAAAAACAAAGCAAAAAATCAAGTTCAATTGAGTATTGAAATGTGTATAAAATAATCGTGTGTATTGCTACAGGAACATTTTTCCTCTGTGAAACACTTTCTGATCAAAGATAAAAAAGATATGTTCACTAATCGAGACTTTTTCACCGTTATATTTAACAACGGGGCAACAAGTAACTTTTTTGGTTAAAAATATTGAAAGTAAAATTATAATATAAAATAAAATTATAATAAAAATAAAATTTGATAAAACAAAATAGAGTTTTATTTAAATTGGACCTCGAACCCAAATAAAAAGAAATAATTTTATATACTAAAAGGTCGAATAATACAATAAACAATATTGAAAGTAAAAATATTTAATTGTAAAAAAACTAGAAGAAACTGACACGTTTACAGAAAAATTTATTTTTTAACAAAAAACTGAAAAACTTTCCAGGCTTCGAAAATTTCCAAAAAAAATAAAATAAAACAGTTAAATCTTCTCATTTGGCAACACCAATTGGAGTAAAACCATTTTTGAAATGGCTGACAAATAGTTTGACTTTTTAGGTATCATTTTTTGCCCATACTCCACCCAAGGCACGATTGACTAAGTAAAGAAATTATTCGCCACCAATTTTAAATTTTAGTGAATCGTTTCGTTAGCGGCCATGATGTTTAAACATTTAAAATCCATAATGTATGGAACACGGTTTTAATTAGTTTAATTATAGTATTCAATGCTTTATAATTTTTCGATTCTATTGGAGCTTTTATTTGCAAATAAAACAAATTTCTTTCTATAAAAAATAAAGTAAAAAACATAAATTTTTATTTAAGCTAAAAACATTTTTCCAAATACCCGCGAAACTTTGGTAATAATTTTAAAAATCCCAATTACCAAGAGCTAGAATAGGTCAGTTAATTAAAAACCACAGTTTACATTCATATTCTAGCACCCGATATTTTTATGACCTTGTATGTTTATTCTTGTTAGGACACATTTAAAAATTTTTATTCAGAAATTAAATATTAAAAGAATTATAAAGGGAAGCCCAGGAAATATTGCCGAAAAATTTAATCTTACATTCCCCAATAATTGAAAAATTGCCGGGTACCAGTATGATATAGTTATATACAATTATTAAAAATAGAAATTAGAAAATCATTTAATCATTTAACAAGTTTGTGTTAAACAAATATTTGCATAAATAAATCAAATACAACTTGAATCTATTGGCTTTAACATGTATTTATTTGCTATGTATTTCGATAACAAAAAATTTCAAAGAAAATATTTAAAAAAAAATTATTACAAATATGTATGAGGTAAGTATATTTTAAATATGTATGTATGTTAAAGATGAGTTTTGACAAAAAAAATTGACAAAAAAAAAACCAGCAACAGCAGTAAAACTTAAAAGACCTTCTAACATCACGCCTTCTAATAAGGAAAAATACCAAAACTGATTATGTTGTGTCGTAAGAACTGTTGAAAAAGAGGGTGAAAGTTAACAAGAGGAAGAGAAGAAGTAGAAGCAAATATAAAAAGTGCGCCGACATCCGTACATGGCACAGTGGGGCAGAATCAAAATATTTTGGAAATAACCTCGTCATTTATAAACACCTAGGCCGATTGATCCAAAACTTGAGATGTGAAGTCTGTAAGCATACATTTTCAAAAATATAAAGAATATTGAATATTTAATTGGACTATCCAACCCCTAAGCAAGCTTGCCATGTGGCACATATTTTGCGAAGGCGGCCAAAAATTAATTTTTATGGTTACCGATTTCAAAGCTATATTACTCATTTAAAATACTCATTTTAAATACAGGAATACCTCGGGAGTCAAAATATTACTGCTCTATTTCAACATTATCACAGCGAACAGGGTGGTCCAAAATGGAATTTCTCTGTATTTTGCTAAAATTAAATTTTTTTTTAGAAAATGGTAGTTTTTAAATGCCTATAACTTTTTTGTTATAAAAGATTTTGATACTTAATAAACTCTGTATAGTTATGTAACTTATACGCTATTAGTTTCCAAAAAAATTAAGAAAGAAGTTTGTATTTTTTTTAAAGGTCCATATAGCTTTATAATGTCCGAGTTAATAGAGCATAAATCCTAGAGGTCTAACCAGGCCAAAAAATCTTTCACCAGTTTGTAGTCCGAACCCTCCCCTACACTCCTATATCCTATTATAAGTGTGTCGGGTTGCGACCGTGGCACCAGAACAATTTTTCTGACCCATAGTCCGATATTTTCTGCACAAATTAATGAATATACAATTTTACAAAACTAATTATTTTTCGAACAGCTTTGCACGTTGCCTTTTGAAGTATTTTGGCCTTTTGAATACAAATCTGAAGACAAAATATTTTTAATCAAGTCATCTTCTTGAGTGTTTAATCCTCCTACTTTTGGCGGACCCTGTTCATAAAAACAAAAATATTAGAGGAATTAATATAAATTCAATATTTGTTTTCTTAATAAAATTCCTTGAAATGAACTCATCCATTGTTTCCTGATTTGTTAACAGATACTACCTGGACATTTTTAGGAATGTTAGCTTGATTACAAACCAAATGGGTAGTGCGAGTGTATATTAAGCCCAAAGTATTATATATTTAAAATTGATTTTTGTGATAAATAAAATAAAATGATTTTACTATACAAATAAATGACGCACTTCATCACAGTTTTTTTATTTGATTATTAATTTAGTCGATATAAAATACATACTTTCTTATTTGTTTATCGTAACATCTTTATAAGCTAGTCCAGCCTTACTTCTTAAATAAAATTAAAACAATAATTTAATTACATTTGTCGACCTTTTGTCAATTTCTTTCACATTATAAAAGAACAATGAACGAAAGGAACTATTTAGTTCATGTAATAACGATATGCACGATTCATCAAATTCAACGAATGTGCCCAACTCTAATGCAGACCTATAATAAATATAAATACATAAATAGTATAAATAAATTAGTCAAGTGCGAGTTAGACTCACACACGTAGGGTTCCGTACTATGTTCAGTATAATTTAAAAATTCCAGTTGTTTATTTCTTTATGTCTTATGGGACACCCTTAAATTTTAAAATTAAAGTAATATTCGCGAAAATTGCATCATAATTAGAACACCCTTTAAATTTTAATATGTAATTGATTTTATAGCGGTCATGGTAATACACTTTCTATTAAAATATCAGGAGCCTACCTATTGCGGTTAAAAAAATAAGGTAATATTCGTGAAAAACACGTTACTAATGGACACACTTCAATTTTAAGTATTTGTTATAGCGGCCGAAGTAACACATCTACTGTAAACATTTCAAGAGGGTATCTATTACGGTTTATAAAATCTTGTCACTGTCGGAACACCCTTTAATTTTATTATTCATTATAGTGGCCATGGCAACTTCCTTTCTATAAATATATTAAGAGTCTACTTATTGCGATTAAAAAATAAGTCACTATAAGTGAAAAACATGCCACTGTCGGAACACCCTTTAATTTTTAGTAATTGTCATATCGGCCGTGGCAATACATCTTCTGTACAAAATTTCAAGAGTCTACCTGTTACGGTTCAAGAAATAAGGCTTTATACATGCAAATCACGTCACTGACGGAAAACCCTTTAATTTTTATTATTTGTTATAGTGGACATAATTATACACCTCCTGTAAAAATTTCAAGATTCCACCTATTCATTCAAAACTTATGATATATACATGCAAATCATGTCACTATTGGAACACCCTTTAATATTTAAGTTCAATTTTGTATACTTGTTTATAAAACAAACAGTCTGCAAATTGTAAGTGGTTTCCTCTTACAGCTCAAAAAAAAAGACATAAACGTAAATAACACGTCACTTTTGGAACACCCTACGTTTTAGTATTTTTTGCTATTGTGGCCGCAGTAATACACTTTTGGTAAAATTTTCAAGAGTCTACCTATTATGGTTCAAAACTTAGGACTTACACATACAAAGCACACCACTATCGGAACACCTTTTAATTTTTAGGTTTATTTTTTTAGACTTGTTTATAAAGCGAACTAAGTTTTAATTACTGTTTGTAAGAAATAAACACACGTAAATAACACCTCTCTATCGGAACACCCTATAAGTTTTAATATTTTTTGCTATAGCGGACATAGTTATACACCTTTGGTAAAATTTTCAAGAGTCTACCTATTATGGTTCAAAACTTATGCCTTATACATGCATTTCACACCACTATCGGAACACCCTTTAATTTTTAGTTTTATTTTTTATACTTGTTTATATAGTGAACTAAGTTTTAATTACTGTTTGTAAGAAATAAACACATATTCGTAAATAACACCTCTCTATTGGAACACCCTATAAGTTTTAGTATTTGTGGCTATAGCGGCAACAACTATACATCATTTGTGAAAATTTCAAGAGTCTACCTATTACGGTTCCAGAGATAAAAGGCGCTAACAGACGGACAGACGGACAGACATTGTAGCGAAAACAATAGGGTTTCGTTTTGACACTTTGTGTACGGAACCCTAAAAATCAAAATAAATTTCAGTATATACATACATATGTACCTAATAAATTTATGGTTGCTGTTGATTTTTTCACAAATTATAAAGTAAAAACTGCACTAAAACTGAAAAGTAAGTTTATTTTTCTTTATCCCTTTCCTTATAATTATAAGAATATAATAAGATTATAATCTTACAGATAACGTATATTGGCCCTCTTTCTGCGTTGTTCACGTAATCAGCCAACAAAAGAATAACGATGATACGAATAATATTCCGTATTTAAAATTTAAGAAAAAATGGCGGGTAAAATGAACAGGAGAATGTTAGAATATCATTTGGAATGTGATTATGGGGATTCTTTACATATAGCTTGAAAATTTCAACAATATAATGGCGCCAAGCACCACTCAAAAACTAGATTGCAGGGAATAAAATGAAGACCTTATGTTAACCAGCACAAAGTCGTGAATTAAATCCTATAGGTAATCAATAGGGGATTAAAAAAAGGGCAGTAGCTTAACAAAAATTCAAAAACAAGCTCATTTTAATGAAAATGATGCAGGTGGAATGGGAGCAACTAAGTCCAGCTCAATTTGCTGAATTGGTCCAAACTATGCCACAACGATGTGCTAAAGTTATAGGGAATAGGGGCTTTTCAACTTAATATTATCCTAATATAAGGTAAAACTAATAAAAGATTCTATATTCATGTGATAACTATCTTTTTTTCAGATGACTTAATTATATGAGCATACATGATAAACTTGCGCGTTTAGACACAATTTTAAAAAGAATCAAATCTGTAGACATGAAATAATATTTTTTTTTTATTTTCTTTGCTATTTATTAAAAACTATTTTATTGTTTACATTTATTTCCGGTTGAAGGACTGTCAAAATAGCATTATCGATAACTTTATGGCAAATGAAAAAAGTTGCTTTACATAATACTATTTGGTTTGCTATTCATAATCGACCTATAAGTGTTTGTTTACAATAGTTTGGCGTTTGAGAATTATAGGTCGATTATGGATTGCAACCGAACTTTTTTTTTTTGCGTTGTCAAAATGCGTTGTCAAAACGCAACTGGCAAATAAGTTGGTATTACGTATGGCAACTTTTTCCAGTTGCGCTAAAGTTATCGATAATGCTATTTTGACACTCTAGCAACTGGAGAAAGTGTAAACAATCAAATTTTTTTTATAAATTTAATAAATAAGTAATAAAAAAGTAATTTAAAGCGAATAAAAATAAATAAATAAAATAACTATTTCCAAAAGGCAACGTGTCGATTGTTTTCCTTTTTTATATTAAATGCTGAAAGTGTGGCATACGTATTATTTTACTGAAATCTACAATTTGAAGAAATAATAAATAATAAATTTTGTGTTAAATATTTATGTAAACTATAAAATATACAAAATTATATAAAAATAAACCTAGTTTTCTTTATTAATAAAATTTTTGGGAATTTAAATATTAATTATTTAATATTATGCTAATTACCCATAACGTTTTATAATAAAAATGCAATTTATTTGTTGGGGGAAAGAGCTAGTCCCTATACGTATTTCACTGGTTGCATTTTTATTATAAAACGTTATGGGTAATTAGCATAATATTAAATAATTAATATTTAAATTCCCAAAAATTTTATTAATAACTAAATATGCAACTGCTTGTGCAAACCTTGGCAACACTTGTTTTTTTTGATTCTCTTGCGAGAACATAATAAACTTGTGTATGCTTTTCATCACACCTTACGTCTGCATTCAGTGATGGCAAAAAACCATCCAATTGTAGAAGGACAGTAAGGAAAAATAAAAACGTGGTTTGTTTGTTGGTGTTTTGTTGAAGCTTTAATATTCGGTAATATTGTTCTATTAACATTCATAATTCTCATTGTGTTTTGTAGAATTTTATTACTTATAGAGTATTTTTGGTTTCTCTAAAATTAGGAAAAAGGTTTTCTTTAGTTTTACTGCCTTTTTTGCTTAATCTGTGAATAAAAATCAACAGCAACCATAAATTTATAGTTGCCAATTTGGCAACTGAAATGAACAACTTTTAGTTTCCAGTTGCCATACGTAATACAGTTTCGGCAACTGACAACGAAACTGAGATTGGGTTGTCATCCATAATCGACCTATTAGTCTTTTGTGATAATTGTTTAATATCTTTTCAAGTAATATTGTATAATAACGTCTAATTAGAATTGAGAACTTAGTATGTTTCTTTTATTTTATTAGTTCCCTGATGATGACTAACAATGTTTGTCGAAATATTGGAACTAATTTTAAAATATGTAAATATTCAATTATTAATAAAAACTGCATTTTTGTAATAAAGGAAGAAAGTTTTTAAAAGAAGATAAAACTACATACTTAAAACAGGTCAACTATTTAAAAATATATCTCTACTATATAAAAATGACGTGTATCTCCGTGATCGCTAAACTCAAAAACTACTGGACCGATTTTGACCAAACTTAATATACATGCTCTATGGGGCTTGAGGAGTTTTTCTGTGTAGTTTGAAGTTCGTCCGACAGATGGCGCAATATTTAGTTTTTTATTTGTATTTATGCACCGTAACTCAAGAACTACTTCGTGGTACTCTATAAAAGTAAGTCTTACAATAGGTGTGGAATACTTTCAAAGCAACTTACAATCGAGCAAAATATTATCAGGACGCCCGCGTCGTGGCGGGCACAGCTAGTATTTAATAAATTCCTTAAGAAAAGAACAAGATATCGAAAAAAATTCAATGTGATGTTTTTTTGGTATTAAATTGTGTCTGCATGCAAAATGACCTTATGAAAAATCGATCAAAAGCATAAATAAGAAGTAGCCCAAGAAATCTTCATACAAAATTGGGTTATTTTTGAAATGAGAAGTAATCCAAAAATTGTTGGTGCTTTTTTGTAGTTTTTGGATATAATTCCAATTAATAATTGATTTTTATATTTTTCTACCCATTTTTGAGCGATTTTATATTGTGAAGAAATTTTCCAATAAGAGTAAAAATAATGGTTTATGTCTTAAAAACTATATCCTCATAAATAAAACCAAATGTCTTTTAGGAGTATATAATTTTCAAGCTAATAAGGCCTAAAGTGTTTTTATGTAAATAAAAAACGAGTTTTATTACATATTTCCCCAACGTTTCGTGAATTTTAAGTTCACTTTCTCAAGGGGTCGTCTATTTAATTAAAAAAGAAAATTTCAACACGGTTACAATTTAAAATTTTTTGTTTAAGAAAATTAAGAATACTTACAATATGAACTAGGATTACATTAGTATTAATAACAATACTTTTACAAATAACAATAACAAACAAATAAACATGAATTTTTTCCACACACAAACTTAAAAATTAATATCACAGGCTGTTGTTTACAATATTGCAAGTTTGTAACTGGCACTTAAACCATCTGTGTCCTCTTTGATGTTCATTGTTTTGTTTATGTTTTGCTGGATTCTCCTTCGTTGGTAATCGCATCGCGGTTCCTGCCATACAAATTTAACAATTATTATCATCTACTTGGAGATCTGCAATAAGTAGAGTTCGGAACTTTGCACGTGTAACCCTCATACTAATGTGCGTAATCTAGCAAATGCAGACTGGATTAGGATGGTGGGAATGGGAATGGAAGTGGTACCTCCCATACAAAATAAAAAAAATTATCGTGGTAATACACACAGTCTAGCAAAAAACAAATTGGATGGGAACAGTGGCTATTTTTTGTGGATGGATGTAGCGAAGCGCATAGTATTTTTAATAAAACATGATCACTAATAATAAGTAAACTGCAGAAATGTTAACATTAAAATTTACCAGAATTAAAACTGGAAAAATTAGCAAGTTAGTTTCTATATTTTCTTTTCCGAAAATATTGTTAAATTTACAGAAAATAAAGAGTCCGCGATCAAACGTTTATTTTTTTTTTTATCTAGTGCTTATTTCGTTAATGGTAACACTTATCTCATGTCTGATTTGACAGATAAATAGTTTTATTCTTCCGCTGAACGAATATGGTTGTGTATACGCTTGAACAACGCTGGGAAATATTGACTTACAGAAGATGCCGATTTTGCCAAAAAAAAAATCATCTTTTCAGATGAATTTTGAAATTTGATCTTGGCAGGTATGTAAACAAGCGAAATTGTCGCACTTGGGGCACAGAAAACCCGCACGCGTACATTAAAAAGCTGATGCACCCAAAACGAGTCACTGTTTGGTGTGGAGTGGCCGTTACAGTCAATGGCGATCATTATCGGGCCATGTTGAACGAATTTTTGTTCACAAAAATTGAAGAGGAGGATATTGGCAACATTTGGTCTCAACAGGACGGCGCTACTTGCCACACAGCCGAAGCTACACTCGATGTTTTGCGCCCTATTTTTGAAGATCGCATGATCAGCCCGGTGTCAAATCGCAGCTCGGCAGCTGCGATTTGACACCGTTGGATTATTATTTGTGGGGTGCCATCAAAGATAAGCGTTACGCCGACAAGCCAGAGACAATTGACCCTTTAAATGACAATATTCGTGAAGCCATTGGTGAAATACAGCTGCACACAATAGATAATGTGCCGAGGCAGCCATTTGAATGAAATTATTTTTCATTATTAACCGGAAGGATTGTACTTTCAAATTTGAGAAAATATTCAGTAGTTTTTTTTTATAGTATTTTCAAAAAAAAGTTATTTGACGGACCCTTTATATTGACATCACATTTAAGTTTGTAGCAGTGGCAGTTTTCAAAAATATTCTAATTATTTATGTAGAATATTTTTGAGAAAAAGTAGAAGGTATTTTATATTGTTATAAATAAGTTATTGGAATATTAAGTTATTGTTTTACTTTTTTATTAAATGGTGCTGCGATACAATTGCAAATTATATTCTAATTTAATTAGCGAGCTTAGTAATGATGAACTGCACTCGTTGTAGTGAAATATCCACAGTCTTTGGTGGGAATCTAAAACACAACCCCCAGACTAATAGCAAACTATCTACTATCGTACCGGGCACCCTTTTTAATTATTGTTACCCATAAAAATATTAAATTTTTTGCTGTTATAAATGGGTATAGACGTAATTTATAGATAAAATCATTATTTTCTAGATCTTAACTAGACCTTTAATAATATATATATTTAAAAATCGGACAAGAAATGAACAAGTTCTAATCTCTAAAAAAAAATTAAGGTGCGAGATTCCCAACTTTGAAGCCACCGCTGGTAAGTGAATGATACTCAAGTGTCAAAACTTAGGCTCCAATACTTCTCTGCTATGCTCATGTAAAATTTTGCATCAACCGAAGATATAACCCGATAGGGAAAAAGAAGTTGAGTGTATTTGTATGACAGAAGCTATAATTTTTGGACTTCTGTAAAGGTGGAGAGAATAACTACTACGAACGCTGCTAAAGAAACCATTAGGCAGGACAACTGCACAGTAGACGGCAATTTCGAATATTACATCGTAAGGTCTAGTAATTAAACAGACTCAGTGATGAGTAAATAGATATTTATTTCTATATATACTTTTTTGCTTTTACTAAGTGAGTGAGCATAATATGAAATAGAAATTCAAAAAATCCATGCAAATTTATTGTTTATTAAAATCTACATTCAACGTGCCAACAAGAGTATTTCCCAATCGTTTTTTAAGTTTAAAAATAATTAAAGTAAAAAACATATATAACAAAGTCGCTTTAAGAACATTGTGAACTTAAAAAAATAATTTTAAAAATAAATATTTTGTTCGACAACGAAATATAGTCAACAATGATAAGCAGTTCTTCCTTGCCAAATGTTACATACCCTTTACCATCGTGATTTAATATTTTAATGTTTTCAAAACAGTAGAAAATTGTTAGTTTATTTTACGAATTTTTGATTTTTTGTTGTAATTGAAAATATAAGGAAAATTTTGGAATTTTCGTTGGTTGGTTTACCAATTTTAGGTTTTTATAAAAAGGTATACAGTAGTTTCCGCTTAATTGATCCCCGCCTAATTGATTACCCGGTTAATTGATATAAAAATAAATAATTAAACATTATCCTTCATAAAGTATGCAGGGAAACTCCCGTTCAAATGAATCCGTTTATTCGAGTCACCCTTTTAATTGACTCATAACACCAAATTAATATATATAAAAAATTCGAACATCCACAAAGGCCTAAACATGCCATCAGTTAAAGCAGAAATAGCGAAACATGCAGTTACATATCTAAAGAGGCTTGAATCTTATCAAAATCCTTTGGCACGTAACATGCTGAATGATCCTGGTTACATTCAACTAAAAAGAAGAGATACTGCTTTTCTTGGCCGTACATTAGAGGGATGACCCGCAAATGATTGCAAAATCCGTGAAACAAACATTATTTTTGTGTAGCACTGGCTGGACTTAAAAAGAATATTTTATTTTAGACTTAAGATACGAGTAATTATTGTTAGTTCAAAAATATTGAAGATACAATAAATAAATTATGAAAAAAAATAACACCAATTCCGTTTTTGTAATTCACATATGCAAACGTATGTACCTTTATATGTTAAATATATTTAAATAAACTGTTCAATTCAAGATGTTTTATTTTATTGAACACTTCGAGTAATTAAGTGGAATTTTTTAATTGAGTCAGCGAATCAATTAATCCATTTAATTGATTAAATGACTCAATTAACCGATTATAAGCAATTTGATGTACTGACTCAATTACATGAGTATCGGTTATTTGGTTCTTCGGTTAATTGCAACAAAAAAATGTGAATTTTTGAAAGCTCAATTAAGCAAAAATTTCTGCATTTTTTAAGTAAACTTCTGATTTTTTGTCAACAAAAGCAACATATAAAAAACTTCGACATCTGTACCTATTGTCTATAGCAATTTCGTGCAGAAAGTATTATATTTTGTTGAATTTTTGATTTTTTTGCTTTCAATAACCGTACAACTGTAACATGAAAAACACGTGAGAAAAATAAAGATTTTCACCGATTTCATAGACTGATTGCGCTGTTTGAAACTATCTGTGGTTCTTAAATTGTTTTCCCTATATATAAAGATCCAGAAGATATGGGGTGGTCTAAATTCAAGTACCTTTTTAAATCAAATTTTATTTTGACGCTGATAAAATTTTGTGTCCGAAATATTCACTATAAGTCAACAGACTAAAATGACTTTTGATTAACTTCAAGCGTTAATAAAAACCCGTTTTAGCCTGCGGAGAGAAATATTGCAAACTTATCGCAGTTTCTTAAAGATAAGTTTTAGACGAAATGAAGTGAATTACGCAAGTTTGTGCAAAAACTTCGGTAGACTTGCCTGCTAGTGGACACCACTCATGGTCCTGATTATCGTACGACGCACAGTGGGATTTGTTCATACAATGTTTGGTAAAAAATATAAGGAGTGCCCGTAGAATGTTGAAATTTTGCTCCGAGCCTTTGGTTAGCTCAATTAAGAACCCAAAATTTATTTTTGGCCCAAAGTTTTTGAAATTTGGCACAGAGCCTTTTATTACCTCAATTAATAATGAAATAAAGTTTCATCAAAATTTGCCACGCCCACTACCCACCGCATAGAGAACCCAAAATTTATTTTTGGTCCAAAGTTTTTGAAATTTGGCACAGATCCTCAATCTCAATTAAGAATAAAATAAAGTTTCATCAAAATTGGCAACATCCACTACCCACCGCCCATATAACCCATATTATATTTTTTTCCACAACTTTTTGTTTATTTACCAAAACTAAATATTTTTTTTTTTTGATATTTTATTTATTGAATCTTCAAATATATTTTTAAACTAACAATAATTACTCATATCTTAAGCCTAAAAAAATAAATATACTTGTTATGTCCAGCCAGTGCTAGACAAAACAAGTAAAAGTGCTATATTCGGCCGTGCCGAATCTTCTATACCCTTCACCACGGTGATTTTATTTATACAGACATGTACAGCATTATCCATACTGTTGACTCTTTACTTAAATAAAGTCGTATGAGAAAAAATCATTATTCATGAGTTAAAGAAATAGAAGACAGCTACTTAATGATATTGAAGGCGACAGCTACATCGTAAACTCTGACATTGTTGTAGAAATACTTATTTTGCTTTTATAAAATAAAATAACTTTTTCAAAAAATTATAAATATTTCCTCCAATACTTTTTGTTTGTATATGAATTTGTAATTTACAATAATAATGTAATTTGTGACATTTTCTTTGTTGAATAAAATAGAAATTAGCCTAAGTTGACGACATCCACAACGGTGGTCGTGTAGCCATGTAGCTATACTGGCTTCAAAAAAAACGTTTACCTATAAACGTGTGTATTTTACTTTTGGCAGTTTTTACTCGGTATCCTGATGATGTCTATGTGTTTAATGCACCTAGGTTTTAAAACAGAGATCTCATCTATTTAAAATCAATCGCATTTAAAAACAGGTAAAAGTGCTATATTCGGCCGTGCCGAATCTTCTTTACCCTTCACCACGGTGATTTTATTTATACAGACATGTACAGCATTATCCATATTGTAAAGAAATAGAAGACAAATGAAAACAAATTCCGTTTGCTACAATTGTCGCCGTGTTGTCAGCTACTTAATGATATTGAAGCCGACAGCTACATCGTAAACTCTGACATTGTTGTAAAAATACTTATTTTGCTTTTATAAAATTAAAAAACTTTTTCAAAAACTTTTAAATATTTCCTCCAATACTTTTTGTTTGTATATGAATTTGTAATTTACAATTTTGTGACATTTTCTTTTGTTGAATAAAATAGAAATTAGCCTAAGTTGACGACAGCCACAACGGTGGTCGTGTAGCCATGTAGCTTTGCTGGCTTCAAAAGAATCGTTTACCTATAAACGTGTGTACTTTATTTTTGACAGTTTGTAGTCGGTATCCTGATGATGTCTATGTGTTTAATGCACCTAGGTTTTAAAACAGAGATATCATCTATTTAAAAATCAAACGCATTTAAAATAAAAATCAAACGCATTTAAAAAAATATGTTACTCTATATACACACATACATACATATGTATAATCTTAATATTAATTATATGTTATGTTAAAGTCATGATTTTCATTTTCAAAGAAATATTGAAATTTTTGTTTTAATATTTCGAAAATTGTGTGTAAAAATTTTTTGTAAAAATAATTTTTTAAAAATTTTTTGTAAAATTTTATTCGAAAATTTTTTGGAAAATTTTTAAATAAATTTTTTTTTGAATATTTTTCTGTAAAATATCTTTTTGAAAATGTTTTGTAAATTTTTTTGTAAAAATTGTTTTTGTAAATTTTTTAAAATTTTTTTTTTAAATTTTATTGAAATTTTTTTTGTTAAATTTAGGACCTTTCTGCAGTCTATATTGAGTTAGAATGGTCAGACTAAAGCAAAAAAAAAATCCTTACAAAAAAAATTTTTCCTCATATTGACACATGGGGGGTCCTTTTAACTGCTCCTATTTATCAGTGGGTACCCTGTTGGTCCATTGGCTACCTCTATGTGTATTGCTTTCTATTAAGGTCACTAATACAAATCAAAGCAGAAAAACCCTACTAATCTAAAAACATTGGCCGGTAGCCTCCAAAGGAATGATCCGATGTTGCTGAATTGCAATACCAAAATTTTCGAAACTATGCCTGACAGATTGGTGTGCTTAAATTTTTTGTATCTCTTCTGGTGCCTTGGCAAATGACATTACCACACTGACACGGACAGACGGACGGACGGACGGACGGTCAGACGGACAGACGGACATCGCTTAATCAACTTCTCTATGTATAAGGATCCAGAATATATATACTTTATGGGGTCGGAAATGAATATTGTAGAAATTACACACGGAATGACAAACTTATATATACCCTTTCCACCTGTGGTGAAGGGTATAAAAAGATGTATGTTTCACGGTTGCTTCTATCATTTGCGTGTCATGCCTCTGATGTTCGGGTGAGAGAAGAAATGTCCTTCCTTCTTAGACGAATGTAACCACGTTCATTTAGCATGTTGCGAGCCAGCGGATTTGGATGTGTTTCAAGCTTCTTCAAATACGTTACTGCATATTTCGCTATTTCTGCTTTAACTGATGGCACGTTTAGATCTTTGTGGATGTTCGAGTTTCTTATGTACCAGGGAGCAACTGTGATCATCCGTAGAATCTTATTTTGGCGCCTTTGGATTTTTTCTATATTGCTAGCTGAGGCAGTGCCCCATAATTGAATGCCATAGCACCAAATTGGTTTTAAAATTGACTTATACAATAAAAGTTTGCAATATAAAGCTAGAGTAGAATTTCTGCCAATAAGCCAGTTTAGTTGGACTGCTTTTAACTTCATTTGTGTTAACTTTGATTCTATGTGCCGTTTCCAAGTAAGGCGCCGATCAAGATGTATGCCGAGATATTTCACGTCTGAAAGCTGATATATTTGGTTATTTATGTGAATAGGGGGGCACGATTCCCTACGCAGTGTAAAAGTTATGTGAGTGCATTTTTGTTCATTGACCTTAATTTTCCATTTCTTCAACCACTTTTCTAAAATTAATATGTGGTCTTGTAAATATCGTGATGCTACTTCGGGACTTTCGTGGATGCTTAAAAAAGCTGTGTCGTCAGGAAATCTCGATGCGTGGCCTCGGTCCCTAGTTGGCATATCTGAAGTATACAACAAGTATAAAATCGGCCCCAATATACTACTCTGGGGAACTCCGGCTTCAATTGGCTCAGGTGAGCTTAAATAATTGCCTTCTTTAACAATGAATTTCCGATCGGTTAAATAACTATCTAACAGCTTGTATAAGTTTGCAGACAAATTCAATTTTAACTTATATTTTAGGCCATCGTGCCATACCTTATCGTCGATAAAAAGCGCAGAGCAGTATTTTCTTTCTTCAAAGGTCTTCTTAATTACGTTAACTAACCTGTGAGTTGGTTCGATTGTACTATATTTTTTTCTGAAGCCAAATTGATGGTTCGGAGTACATCCTTTGTCGCTTAGAATGGGGTTCAGCTTATTTATTAACATCCTCTCAAACAGCTTTGACATATTTGATAAAAGACTTATAGGTCTGTATGACTCAACTTTTGTGTGGTCTTTTCCTGGTTTAGGAATCATAGTTATTAACGAAACCTTCCAACCTGAAGGAAAGTAATCAAGGCGTAAAATAGCGTTAAAAATAAAAAGAATAATTTTGCGAGCTATATGGAGCAACTCAAATAACATCTTGTTACTGGTTTTATCAAAGCCAGGGGCTTTCTTGGTGTTTATATCTGTTATTACCCTTTCAATGTCACTAAAATGAAATCTTAAGGGTACTGCAGCACTAGCTTCGACAGTTGGCAAATCAACTGCATCAGTCAATACATTTGGTGTAAAGACCTTCTTCAAATGTTCATCAAATAAATTGCCTTTTTCGGTATCATTCCTTGCCCAGCCTCCAGACGAAGGTTGCAAGGGAGGCTTATGTACTACTGGCCTTTTAAGGTTTCTACACGCACGCCATAATGAATAATCTGATTGAGGAGTTGGGTGAAGGTCTTTTAAATAGTTTTCCTGAGATGCTGCTCTTCGGGATTCTAGTAAATCTCTTAGCCGTTTCGTGCATTCTTTAAGTCTGCTTTTAAGTTGAGGAGATCTGTGCGATTGCCACTCTCTGCGAATTTTTCTTTTCTCAGCCAAGAGCCTCCCGACGTCAAGAGAATAGATTTGATTGTGTCTTATTAGTTGTCGGGTTACTGTTGCATGTTGGGCAGCTAATTTAAGCTTTTGATCAAAATCAGTAAGACTTTGTTGCTCTAAGTGTTCTGGAGTTCTTAGCGAGATATATTCCGAACAATGAGTACTGATATATTTTTTATATTTCAACCAATTTATGCTTGTGCTAGTTCTTGGTGACACGATATTTTCCTGGTTCCATATATAGACAATAGTGGGTCAATGATCTGAGGATAATTCAAGTGACGCTTCAACTTCAATCATTTCTTTTGAAATACATTTAATTACGCCAAAATCAATAACATCAGGTATTTTTTGCTGATCATTAGGCCAATAGGTGGGTTGTCCACGCGATGTCACCTTTAGACTCATTTTTGAAATCGTGTCAAACAAAACACGACCTTTTGGAGTAATTCGTCTTGATCCCCAAAACGTATGTTTAGCGTTGTAGTTGCCTGATGCTATGAAACAGGGACCTAGGGATTTGAAGAAATGGCTGTATTGACTCTCTGATATTTGAATTCTAGGAGGTGAATAAATCGAAGAAATAACTAAGTTTTGATGAAATTCTTCAATACAGATGTTTGTTGCTTGAAGGTAATCATCGCAAAAATCATACAGTAAATAATGTTCGATTCGATCCTTTATTAGTATTGCTGAACCACCACATGCTCTGCCTCGGGGGTCTTTAGTGTCATAGTGTCATATAAGATATAGCCATTTATTTTAAAAAAGCTATTTGTTGTTAAGTTAGTCTCTGCAACCATCATGACGTTAATTTGTTCCTTCTTAAGGAAGTACTCGAGTTCATTTTTGTGTTGGCGCAAGCCGTTTGCGTTACAGAAACATATTTTTAAACAGTTCATGGTTTGTTAAGTAACGTCTGCAACATAGTAGATTGCATGCGTACCATTTCTTGCATCATGCTGCTCATAGAGCTCATAAAACTGTTTAAGGAATGCACTAATGTCTCTATGCTTGCTTGGAGACGATTATAGTTACCAGATGGTGTTTGTTCTTTAGGTTCTGGGTGGAAATTTGAAGCAGAATTAGTTGTCATTGTGGCTTTTTCTACAGGCTTGTTAGTTTTTAACATATGCGCATATGAAACATGTTGCGTTGTTGGTTGGGCTAACTGAGGATAATTAGCATTTGGTCGGTATTGTGACTGCTTAGGAGTATTTAATTTTTGAGACGATTTTCTTACCATATTATAAACTGGACAGCCTCTGTAGTTAGCAGTGTGATTTCTACCGCAATTGATACATTTTTTAACCTTGGAGTCATCCTTTGATTTATCGCATTGTGCGGAATAATGTGGCAACTTACAGTATGCCCTAGTATGGCCATATTCTTGGCAATTTAAACATTGGACGGGACCTGAACGTTTATGTGGTTCCTCTTCTGAAATTTTACGGTGCAATAAATACTTTAGATTGTATATAGGGTGCGTTTCATTTTTTTTTTAATCTTAAATCTCGGGGTTCCAGTTCAATTCGGAAAAGTGGTTGTGGCACACGTTCTCTATTTCTCAGATTATCAACATTTTTTACCTTAAATCCCGCCTTTTGAAGGTCAGCTATTATCTCCTTCGGATCAACAGATGAATCTATACCTTTAATAACTACCTGTAGACCTTTGCTGCTCTTGAGTTGATAGGTATAAAAGTTTTTTTTTGCATTTTTCAAGTTCATTTACTGTTTTGCGATAACTGCTTTCGTCAATTACTCGTATTTTTGTCTCGTTTATGGTACCACGTTTAATAGGAACAACATAAAATGAGTTCTCCCCAATGACTGAAATTAACTTCTTTATTAGCTCGTTGGAATTTAGTTCCCTTAAATAAATTGGAGGTGGTTTGGATGACTTGGGTGCCGTTTTAGGTTCACTATTTACGCTATCTAAAATAGCAAAACGGTTTTGTGAATTTATTCCGTTCGAGTCCCTATCTTTGTGTACTTTAGACATTGCTAATTGAGAAGATTTAGGGCTTTTTAATACTGTCACGTATCTATCCATTCCCACTTGCGTCTTGGGTTTTTGGGCACTGTCCATTAATGTTTTGGTGTTACTGTATTCAGAAGGCGCCGATGATTTATTCTCATTTATTTTATTTTCACTACTTAGCAACAATTATTATTTTATAAATAAATTTCAATACATGCATTTAAATATAGAATTTTATTCATCATCTATCATTTCATCAAGTTCCAGAACCTGTTAACGGGGTTGACATCTAATGCTACTTATAAAATGATATGAGGATACTAGAAGTCGATGAAAAAAAATCTGTATTTGTTGCAACTCTATCACACTTTCTGGAGAACCTTAATCTATAATAATCTTTATTTTTGGCTTCTTCAGAAAGCATTCCAATAGGAAGTACTGCCGCATCCGTGTATCAGTATTTTGTATACTGTTACTGGGATATAATACCAATATACAATATACAAAAAGTTTTGCTGTATCTTGAGCAAAATTCTTGAACTTCAAGGAATTAACTTTTTTCTCACAAGTTATTATTTGTAGTATAATGCGAAATCGATTAATTAGTTGGTCCACTACACCAGTCACATCGCCAACAAGTGCGGGGTTAGAAAAGAAACGCCTCAACGTACTTCCATCGTTAGTAGACCCAGTTTGTTGTTGAACTGAATCCACTCGTATACCCATCTGTTCCTTTAAGGCCTTCTGAATTCGAAGTTTATTTTCCAGTTTTAGACTTTTGTGTTCGTCCTTGAGCGCTGGCCATCTTTCAAATGGTTTGTTGTAGGCAATATGAAGTATGCACTCCATAAATTTTATGCGAGCATATAAGGAGGAAACGCCCATTTTGGTGCTTCACCATCAATAGCTTTGCTTGAAACTAATTTAAGATTATTCATTGCAATTAGTGAGTTCGTATTGTATCTCAGTTCACTATATAAAACAGAAAATAAACTCATTTTAATAATACCTTTTTCACTTCTCTATTTGCTATTTTCAAATTGTAATTTAATTTTGTAATTTTTTAAAATTAAAAATTTCATGTATTTGGAGACAAATTTTATGATTTTATAAAAGATTATTAATTATTTAAACTTTTTTTTTTAATTGACAGTATGGAGTCTTACCTTTCATTTTATTATAGCGGGAGCACCGAGCACGACCGAGTAACCTTTTTTTTCTTCCAAGGAAGATTGTAATCACGGCACGCTATAGAACAATTTTTATTCTATCATATCTTTTAAACCATATGCGCGACCTTTATATTTTTTTTTTAATATGCAGAAAAGCATATATTTAAAAAAAAAACAACTATTTGAATCAGAGCAATAAAATTATCTTACGTACAAACAATATGGAAGTGCGTAAACAGTTTTCAATATTTTGGACCAAAATATACATGTGACTTTACTTCGTTATTTTCTACAAAACTGCATCATTACATTTTTAAGTTTTATGTGTCGAAAAATTACTTATTGCACAAAAAATCCCTCAGTGCGACGCATACTGACGAGAATGTGCCTACTAAGGTCGAAAGGAAGCAACTTAATTCCAGAAAATCGACTCGCCATAGATGTCAAAATGATATCAGATTATTCGCTTACAAGGCCCAATTGACCAAGCAGTTTAAGGCAAACGGCCATTCATTTTATTATGGTTTCTCAGTATACACCTTTCCAAACCTCCAATTGGACATCGAATTTGGCCTTAAAATCATCTTTTCTTACAAGACATATTTTCATTTCATCGGCTATGTCAAAATTTAAGATTGCCACAACTGGCGATCAAAAAAATTCGCATGTAATTGTCTAGAAGACAACGCATCTACAGAGATTGACAGTTTCGTATGGATTTAGGAGTAGTGGCTACACTTATCCATTTTTTCGAAAATGCTGTTTCAAACACCATTACAGTCAACTGCGAGCTCTGTTATGTTGATAACGGAGTTTTTACGGTCTAACATGCATGGATGGCGCAGGCGCAACATGTCACACAGTTCATCAAATAATCGATCTTTTGCAGTAATCGTATTATCAGCAGTCTTGGCGATGTGAATTATTCACCTCGGAGCTGGGATTTAACTCCTTTAGACTTTTTTTGTGATATGCCTTTACTATGGAAATAATCTCTTAAGCTATAAGATCGTCCAAGCCATTCGTGAAAAAGAATCAGATACCGTCAACTGTATTGGAAAATTGGATAAGCTACTGCGAATCATGATACAACATGATTGAAATCCTGATCCAAATATAATGACAATATTTCGTATTTCTAATAAAGCTGTAATATATTCAAATAATATCAGTTCACGGTACAAAAAGTTTAAGTGACCGTTTCGCTAAGTGATAACTTAAGCTCATCAGGAAACCTTTACCCAAAGTTTAGATACCTTTATGATACAAATTTCCTGAACTAAATGAGAATAAAGTGAATGGAATTAAACACAAAGGTTGAATTCATTTTATTTAATTTTCAATAAGATACTTGATTTTTGGGTCGGTAATAAATGTTGTAGAAATCACAAACTTAGATACATACTTACACATAGGTATAGGGAATGTACATACATATGTATGAAAGTATATTCCACTTGCATAAAAATTTATATAAAGTATAAAGTTCTGTTTACATTTATAAAGTTTTTTTTTATGAATTTCGTGTTTTTTATGAAACAACCATATTTATCTAAATTTTATGGTGAGATTTAGTTTCGATTATTTGCAAGCAAATTTATATTTATGGGTAAAATTATGATTTTTTGGTAAAATTTATATTTTCTTTTAAATAAAGTTTTGGTAAAAGTGTGATATTTTTGTAAAATTTCAACTATAAAGCCGCATCTTAGAAATTCACAACGCTGCACAGTGGGTCAAAATAATTTTTTTTTTTTTAAATAATTCAGACATTTGTAAACCTCTAGTCCGATTGATCCAAAATATGACAGGTATAGCAGACGGCTGTTTAAACTTCAGTTTTAACGCCAAATTCTATTTAAAATCTAAGTTCTAGTTAAGATCTCCAAAATAATGCTCTTATCTAATTAATTATATCTAAAAATTTCTCAATACCTAGGTCCAGTTTCTTCTCGAAATTAGCAGACTAACTAGGGTTTGGAAAACGGGAATTACCGCCCGGGAAAAGCTATAAACAATTTCCCGGGAAAATTTTTGCTAATTTCCCGGGAAACGGGAAACTTTTAAAGAGCGACTTTCGCAACAAAAACAAGGAAAAGAATCCCCAGTGATTTGTTAAACGCACTAACAGTTCTAAAATCATATTTTTTAACAAACTAATTATTGAAATACTTTTTCAGTATTTATAAATATTTCTTATATCTTGCTATTTTTGTCACCTGAATTGTTTTTAAGTTTTATAAACTGTTAATATTAATATTTAGTCGCTATTTGCGTTCTTTTTTATGTTTTATTAAAAATATTTTTTCCCGTTTCCCGAAATGAAAAAATCCGGGAAATCCCAAACCCTAATTTTAACCGAAAAAGTCGCCATCGTAGTATAAGGTAAAGTATAGTAATCATAAAAAAATCAAGGTCGGGATTTCGAAGGATTTATAAGTTTTAAGGTCTCATGAATTCATTTTAGCTATTTTCGCGATGATGTCTGTGAGTGGGTGGGTGTGTATGCCACTATTTTTGTGTAGTTTGTACAGGTCATACCGTACAAATTTAGTATGTGCCTTTGGTGTATGGAGATGAAGAGCTGTATAGTTTTTGGGCGAAATCGAGAGGGTGTTTTTCCTTACCCCCAAATTTTGCAAACGCTCTACAGGTCATACCGTATGACATATTGAATAAAAATTTAGTATGTGTCTTTGGTATATGGATATATAGATAAGAGTTGTGTAAATTTTGCGCATAATCGGGAAGGGGCAAGGGGTAGTTTAGTTAACACCCCAAACCGAAATAATTAATTTTTCGATTCGAATACACAATGAAATTATATTTTTTATGTAATATATCCATAAAATATCTGTTTCCATTGGATATGGTAAAGTTGAGTGTAGGCCACTCAAGATTTTTTTTAAAGAAACAAATTTTCTTAAGGAATATATAAAAATTTTATATTTTTATATTTATGTTTAATTTATGTTTATATTTATGTTTAAACCAAAAATCATCTTTGTTGGACCCAGACGCCTTTCAATTTGACCTACTTTAGCCTACATGTACTAAAATCCCAAAGTATGGATCGGGAAAAGAGTACTGCATATTGATGTGTATATATGTAAGTGTAGATGACATATTTCTTGTGTGGAAAATCTGGTTCTTTAAAATAAGTATTTCCATAATTATCACAACTTTATTAAATTTTAAGTACGAGGTTCCTAACACTGAGGTCACATAGCGCTGCTCCTGGCAAGTGAATAATACCCAGGGTTAAAATTTTAGCTCAGATACTCGCTTGCTATGGCCCTGTCCAATTTTGGATCAATCGAACTAGCCCTTTGCAAATTCTGAATTCTGTCTAAAATATTTTGAGTCATCTTCTACATCTTCTCTACAGAATGTTAAATTTATCTGTTTAACCATTTCAACAGCCATAAGAAATTCGCCTTCACAACAAGTTTGTGAACCACTTGTTGTTAAAACAAATATTCACTCAGCCAAATATTTGTTTTTAGCAAATTGTTGCGATGTTTCGAAGTAAACAAGTTTTTGCAAAAAGAGATAAATATGTTTTCTCTACACACATGTTTAAGTAGATTTTAAATCATTTCAAAACAATACAAATTCTAAAAAATTAAATACATACATAAATTAAATAATACATACAAAATTAAATCGACATAAAGCAGCTTATTAATAGAAGAATAAATTTATAATATAAATTATTCAAAGACATACCTGGTGGTTTAGTAAAATTCCCACTGATCTCCAGACTTTCGAAACTGTGATAAGTGATATGAGACTCATCACGTTTGCAATAAGAGGTTGCATTTCCCTTCGTAAACATCTCACCATCATTACAGCACCTCCTAATGCATGGTATGCGACGGCACGTTGGTAGAATGTCATCACAAGTTCGTATTAGAAACTGCTGTTCTCGTCTTAAGATGTTAGAGTTCTGCGAAAGATTATCGCCCAGAGCATCTTGCATTACCGCTTCAATGCAATATTCGTTAAAATCATACTTTTTATTTAAAGATCTTAAAAATAGTTGACCATTTTCGATGCCAAATTTAAATTCATTTAATTGATGTTCCACTAAAACTTTATCGCGTGGGCAGTTAAGAGATTTTGCATTAAATACCGCATATTTTTTAAAAAGTTTTCTATACAAATGATAATTTGCAGAACTTTCCACACATTTACGCTGGCTGCCATCGTAGATGTAGTTGTTGAGGCAACACTTGTGTATGAAACGAAATGGCTGCAAGTCAACATCGTACGTTGGAGGGCAGGAAATAGTAGCAAGATGTTCATCATCAATACCCATGATACACGATAATGGTGGAATTTCAAAATCATCATCCATGGTATATTGAACAAAGGTTTTACTGCTGCAAGTTGGTATAGAGGAATTGAATTTATGTTCTTTTGCAGCAGGTATACCGTATCCAAAAACAGGAGAACTCTTTTCAAATGGCTGTAACTCTGCTTCGAAGGTTGTCGTTATGCTTTCCTTTAACGGAGACGGAATGCAGATGTAGTCGTCGGTACGAAATAAACCTCGTGATAGTCTGGCTAATTTCCAATTGGTTGCAGGGCAACATAACGGCACTGTCGAACGTTCTGATGCTCCAGCTGTTATACTTTGTGTGCCACCATATGTAAACAATATACAAAATACGGTGAATAGCATTGATTGAACTGAGCGGAGAAGCTGTTTACATTCACAAACAAAAAAATAATTAATACGTCGAAAAATTTAATAAAAAGCGGTTTCTTTTTTTCACTAAAATGAGTATAATTATTTCCCAGAGCAACTGTTTATTTAATTATAAATATATTTTACTCTAAAATTTATTTATGTATGTATATATAAAATTATATAAAATTTCTACTTAAATATAAGAATTTCGTTAAAACTTTACTACATATATGCAGATCTTCCACTGCACATTGGGGCATAATCAAAATATTTTGGGAACAAACTGGACCTGGGTACTAAAAAAAAATCAGAAATTGTAATTTTTGAATTTTTATGGATAATTATGCTAATTATCCATAACGTTTTATAATAAAAATGCAATATTTTTTTGGGGGAAAAAAGCTAGTTTTCTAGTATTCTAGTATTTCACTGGTTGCTCAGGCCAGATCATCAGGAAATCTTTTTCCTAATATTAGAGAAGCCAAAAATACTCTATAAGTAATAAAAATCTACAAAACACAATGAGAAGTGTATGTTAATAGAATAATATTACAGAATATTAAAGCTTAAATAAAACAATTGTAAGTTTTAAAAACGTAAAACTCTTTTATTTTAAGACATAATAAATAGATAGAAGCATTATTATGTCGGTCTAACTATAGCTTTAAAATGATTTATTTTTAAAAATCGAACTAAATATTAGGAAAAAAAATTGAGGCTATATAGCGCCACCAATGGTAAGTATATGGTGTCCAGCGTCAAAATTTAAGCCCAGATACTTCTCTGTTATGGCTGAATTATTTATAAAATATTTCGATTCTGCCGCACTGTGCACTGAAGAAAAAAAATTTGCCTTTGATATATGGAGATGAAGAGTTGTGTAGATTTTGGGCATAATCGGGAAAGGGAAAGGGGTATTTTGCTTACTCCCAAATTTTGTAAACGCTCTGCAGGTAATATCGTATGACATACCAAATTGAAATTAAGTATGATCCTTTGCTTTATGGAGATGAAGAGCTGTAGTTTACTTAACACCCCGAACCGAAAGTAATTAATTTTTCGATTCCAATATACATTCTTTGAACTTATATTCTTTATGTAATATATCCATAAAAATTCAGTTTTCAATGGGTATGGTAAAGTTGAGTGTAGGCCACACCAGATTTTTTAATTACTATTCCAAGTGAAATATAAAGAACTGTAAATATCAAGATGTTGAGGGCTTTCTTGCTGTGTTGTTAGGATTTAATTAGCTGACGCGAGCTTAAAAAATATATTTTAAATAAAAACTCACGTCCAGTTAAATAATTGTTTAACAGCTTATAAAATTATTCCGCAAGTTTTAATTTATCTTGATTTACTTTTAAATCACTGTTACCTTTAATTTTGTTAAGATTGTTTTTTGTCATACAAAGTACATGGCATATGAGTAAAAAAATCGCGCCATAAAAATCACGCTGATTTACAGGTCAAAATGCCAGGTTTGCAGATTTTAAATTCCCCCCTGGGGGCATTTAGTCTTTTAGATTCTCAATTCATTACCACTAATACTTCCGGGGTATATGGAAAGCAGTCCCGAGGCTTACACGAAGCCTAAAATTTGTCGTCTGACCAGTGCCCAAACTACTCGCAACACGGGAAGCGGTAGCCAAACAGAGACCACTTGTTGTCCTTGCGACCGTTATTCCTTCACGTTATTTCCCGAAGGCTTTGGATTGGACCTAAATCGCAGGAAGTCCGATTTTAAATAGACGTTGCCAAGGGTACGGCGGGAGTTTAGATGGCCTTCAACTCCTAAATATATAAATCTTAAATTCACAATATATACATATAATAAAACAGTAAAAGGAGCATTTTTGTACATGAAATATTTTTTGAAAATTTTGTTTCTGATGCAGATAATACTCGAAAAAGAATGCAAAACAGTAATTTTTTGAATTTTTGTATGCCTGCCTGTTCGCATCACTTAAATTTTATAAATTTTAATCAAATTTCGTGAGCAGGTACATAGTATCTTGATTCAAATATAGGATACTTTTTTTCTCAAAAACGTCTCATCTCCAAGAAAAAGTAGAGAGAAAGTGGTGAAATTACGCAATTTTACCAATTTAAAGGTACTGCACACTTGACAAAACCTTTTATTTTTGATAGCATTTACAAAACTCTAGAATAATTTTAGAGCTTTATATACATTTTAGACTTGTATCCTACATATAAAGAAAATATTCATATGTATAAACCTGATCTCAAGCATTATAAAAGTAAGAATCTTGAAATTTGGTGTGGAGTACTTTTAAAACAAAATCGAACAAAATATTGTCAGAATGCTCACGACGTGGCGGGCACAGCTAGTTGTAAATAATTGCGTTGTAAAACATGTTCATTTAAATACGGAAACGGTTTGATTTTGAAATATACCTTAAATCACAAAGTTTAATAAATCCAAGGAATAACAAAATTAAGGCCAATTATTATAACTTGCCAATAACTAAAGTTATGATTTTGTCGAGGCGATAACTTTTCAAATGAGTTTTTTTAATTAAGGAAATCAATATTGAAATAATAAATAGTTTATGAAAATCTTTTAAAAATTATATTTGGAATTTTTTATAATATTATTTATTTCTTATAACGCATAATTCCTTTTTTAAATTTATTATTATATAAATAAGACTGTGTGTGCGTAAAAAAGCGGTTAGTTTTTGAGTTTTTTCTTCTAATGTGCATTTCAAATGCAAATATTCTAATATTGGTTAAAAAAGGATTCGAAAATTGAGCTGAACTCATCACATCGTTTAATCACATAATTTCCATAAAAATCAAAATTTGTTAAACTTTAATCTATGCATATAATAAAATAGTAACTCATTTCCAGTCTGTGTTCGCATCACGTATAGTTGGGATAGTTTTTCCGCAAAAATATCTTATTTCCAAGAGAAAGTGGAGAAAAAACAGTGAAAGTACACAGTTATTTTAGTAAGAATAAGTCACTATATATAAATATAATACATAAACCATAACTGAAGCACTAACCGATATGTATGTATAGTTTAAGGCGGCTGTTATTTGGTAAGGATGGATGGATTTCAAAGCAAAATCAAACAAAATATTGCAAGGTCGCTTACGAAGTGACGGGCATAGCTAGTATTTCATAATTTCTTTTCCCTAAACATGCCCCTAATTATTTTTAGTTCTAGTTTTAATTACACTCTATTATTAATTCAATTCAAAATTTAGTTAATTTAAATCAAAAATTCCATAACTCTATTATATTTATTGTTTGTAATTTTATTATTAATTAACTTAAGTTATTAAATTGATTTAAATGTTTATTTAATTTAAATTAATTTATTTATTTATTCAATCAATCCCATTGATCAAATAAAAAAATTTTTTTATTATTTTTTAAAATGAAAAGGAGAGAAACATTAATTAGAAAAAAAAAAAAAACTTTAGAAATTTTGATAATTAATATAAACATTTAGTTGAGAGGTGCAAAATTGAACATTTTGGTGCTTGACTCAACCATTTAATAATTGAATTAATTAATTATTTAGCCTTAAGTTTTTTTTTATAAAGAGATAAAGAAAAATTAAAATTCCTCATCATTTTAGTAGTTAAAATAATTTTGAAATTTTTTCTGTGTATAAGTTCGTTTTAGTTTAAAAAATTTGAATTTGAAACCCTGTCTATAATTTTTTATTTTAAAAAATGCAGCTATTTTGCTATTTGGGAAACCAAAAAGGAACGTCACATCTAATTCAAATTAATTTAGCGAAAAAATATCGGGTTCAATATTTATTTTAATTGAAGTGATAGTTTCACAAATTGTTGAAATTTGTACATAGTGTTTTAATTAAATTATAATGAATGCCACTTTTAGTTAGTTTTTGCACTGTTTAATTTACTTTTTAATTAACAATATTTATAACTTGCGTTCTCTATCTTTGTTCGATAGTTTTTTCAATCACTTTTATTTATAAATTACAAATATTCGATCAATTTGAACTCTTTAACTCTTTGCTTTAAGATAAGGATATCATCAGAAAATAATTAAAAAAAAATGTCAATCGTAGAACTCATTTAAAACCGCTTTAAATTAACACGAGTGAGGTAACGACGGCAAATATTTTATCTTATCACATACATATGTACATACATACATACATAAGTATCGTCGTAAGGGGTAATCGAAATACTTGATCGTGTTTTTTTTTTACACAAAAAATTTATATACACAATTATTTAATTTTAAATAAACAAAACAAAGATTTAATTGGTATTTTAGTAGTGATGTTTTGGTAGAGATGAATCCAACAAGTCAAAACAAATATTACTCAAGAAATTCAAACAATCTTAACATACACACAAAGAATTGTATTCCTTTAAAAAAAGTCGTTACTACTTTCTAACGTCCGCACCGTCCGAGTTCTCTTAAGTAACTGAAACTTTGCAGAAGTGTTAAAGTGCTTAAAGCTAATTTTTACATGTTTCTGGTTCGCACAGCTGTTTATAAATGTTTATGAATGAATTTGTTTTATAAAAACAATTGAAGAAATTACAACAACAAGGCCAAAAAAACTTTTTCAATTAAACAAAGCGTTTTTCCTTCCTATAACAAACACTTAAATAAAACTCTCCCAACCCCATACACACTCGGTGTTCCTAACATACAGTGTTACCAACCTCAGATCTGGCTAGTAGATAGATCCGATTTAACAATTCGATAGTTTCCAATAAATCTTAGTTTTAAAATAACTTTAAAATACAAAAAAATTTTTAAAGTCAGGCTTAACCCTAGTCCTTATATCCAACTTTTATTACGTGGACGTACACCCAAGTACAGGTGAGGCCAGTAGTAATTATTCGCATCTTTCGTTATAACTTTTAAGCAAAAAATTTTTTTTGTTGATAAAATTTTGTTCTTTAATATATTAATATATTTAATACATTAAGAAGTCATTGAATTTTACAATAAAACAAAAGGAGGAGTGGATGTTATGGACCAACTACTTAGAGAATATACTTGCCAAAGACAGACTAAGCGTTGGCCATTATCTCTCTTTTTCAATATGATTGATTTGATGGCATTGTCAGCGTATATCATATATTTTGAAAATAATAAATATAGTAAGCTTAGGCGCAAACGTTTTCTTCGCCAGCTTGCCAAGGAGCTACATATGTATGCCATTCATTGAAAGCCGGTCAGTCAGTGTTCAGGTAATGCGTAACTTTAACACGAAACTTGGCATAGCGAGCTATATAAACACGGCCTTAAATGAAAAAGTTGACCCTACACCTACAACGAGTGCAGCAGCAGCTCAGCGAGGAAAAACAACCAAGTTGGGGCTGCTATTTGTGTTATATTCACGACGAACACAGAAGACGCACTCGTAACATGTGCTCTGAATGTAAACGGCCAATATGTGTGCAACATTCGAGCAATTTCTTTGTATGCAAAACTTGCAATAATGACAACAAAAAATAAATAAGTTAAGTTTTAATAAATAAAATAAGTAATAATAAATAAAATAAATTTACATTACCACAAAAAAACAAAGTCTTTAATAATTTTATTAATACAATTGCATAAGTGGCCACATCTGTACTTGGGTATACGTTCGGCTTAAGAAGCTCATAGATCATCAGTGGTTTGATCCAGGATAGTAACTGAGGTGTCAGTTGAAGCAGAATTTTGCCACTTTCTTAGATACGAAATTTCAATAGAAAAGTGTAAGCCATTTAGGAGGTGCATTACTCCAAAGAGTCAGTGGCCACACCTGTACTCGGGTATAAGGACTAGGGTTAACCTCTATTTCCCTCTAAGATAAAAGTTTATAAGATACAATTTAGGTGATTCATTTTAACGAAAAATGGGAAAAATTAATTTTTTAGACACTAGCAGAATATAATCATTACATCCATTTTCAGCTTTCTTCGCATCTACCTACTTTTGCTAGTGATAGTACACCAACTGAGTCAGATCCCAACAACCAAGGATGTGGAAGAGTGTATAGTATGTATTAATAGAAGAAGTATTCCCTAAGAATCTTGTGACGACGTTGCCAGTTTATCGATAATGTTAATAAAATACTCCACACATATCAAATCCTTGAACCAAATAATTCATTTTGGTTTATATTTTCGTTAAAAAGGTTTATGAAAAAATTAAAGTGTATAAATTAAAATAAAAGAGTTTACGTAAAAATAAAAATATTTTCTATTTCCGATGGAAAACATCTCAAGGAATAATTAAACAAATTTAAATTATCATCAGATAAAAAGTTAGAGTTAAATGAAAAGTCGCCAATGATGTCAAAATTTTGTCTGAAACTCTGAATGACATGACATGGAAAGCTAATCCAAAGTATGGATGAAGATCGACATGACACACGCTAAAAAAAGGAATTCCAAATGTATTTTTTGATGGTCGGAACTCTCGTAAATATTTTACCCAAAAGAAAAAAAACACCAACATCTGTATTTTACTCATAAAGGATATTTTTCAGTTTGAACAAATAATTTAAATACAATATAAACATAAGTATTCAGTTTTTTGTTCATTTATTATTTATTGTACTCGTATCTTCAACATATTTGAACTAACAATAATTACTTATATCTTAAATCTAAAATTAAATAAAAAATACTTTTGAAGTCCAGCCAATGCTAGACAAAAATAATGTTTGTTTCACGGTTGTTGCAATCATTTGCGGGCGATCTCCGAATGTTGGTTATATCATGGCATGTTTAGATCTTTGCGGATGTTCGATTTTTTTATACACAGGGAGCAACTGTAATCGTAGAATCTTATTTTGGCGCCTTTGAATTTTTTATATTGCTAGCTGAGGCAGTGCCCCATAATTGAATCCCATACCAACAAATTGGTTTAAGGATCGAAGGTAGAGCTTCTTCCAATAAGCGAGTTTAGTTGGACTGCTTTTAACTTCATTTGTGTTAACATGAAATCTATGTAGTTTTTCCAAGTAAGGCGAAGGTCAAGATGTTTACCCAGGTATTTAATGTCTGAAAGCTGCGGTATCATTTGGATATTTATGCGAATAGGAGGACATGAGTCCCTACGCAGTGTGAAAGTTATGTGAGTACATTTTTGTTCATTCACTTTTATTCTCCATTTTTCTAGCCATTTTTCCAAATTGAGTATGTGGTCTTGCAAAAGTTCTGATGCTTCTTGGGCACTTTCATGGATACTTAAAAAAGCTGTGTCATCTGCAAAAGTTGATGTGTAGACTAGGGTGCTAATTGGCATATCTGATGTGTACAGTAAATATAAAATGGGTCCCAAAATACTACCTTGAGGAACCCCGGCTTCAATGAACTGAGACGAGCTTAATAAATCTCCTTTTTTTATGAGCTTATAAAAGTTTTCGGGCAAGTTCAGCTTTAACTTATATTTTAGGCATTCGTGCCAAACCTTATCGAATACTTGAGAAACGTCGATAAAAAGCGCAGAAAAATATTTTCTTTCTTCAAAGGACGTTTTAATTGCATTTACTAATTTTTGTGTTTGTTGAATCGTACTATGTTGTTTTGTAAAGCCGAATTGATGGTTCGGAATACATCCTTTTGCGCTTAGTTTTTAATATCCTCTCAAGCAGCTTCGATATGTTTGATAAAAGGCTTATAGGTCTGTATGATTCTACTTTTATGTCATCTTTTTCTGACTTAGTAATCAAAGAGACCTTCCACTCTGTGGGAAAGTACTCAAGACGTAAGTTTGCATTAAAAACAAAAGAAATAATTAGGCGAGCTATACGGAGCAAATCAAATAACATCTTGTTACTAGTTTTATCAACGTCAGGGGCCTTCTTAGTGTTTTCATCAGTTATTGTCCTTTCGATATCGTTAAATTCAAATATTAGGATTACTTCGGCACTAGCCTCTACTGGTGGCAACTCAACTATATCAGTACATATATGTATTTGGAGTGAAAACCTTTTTCAAATGTCCAACAACTAAATTGCCTTTTTCAGTATCATTTTTTGGCTTGTCTCCACAAGAAGTTCGCCGGGATGCTTAAGTACGACTGGTCTTTTAAGGATTCTACATTCACGCCATAATGAATAATCTTATTGTGCAGTTGCGTCGAGGTCTTCCAAGTAATTTTTCAGAGATGCTACTCTTCGATCATTTCTCTTGGAGTACCCTTAATCACGCCAAAATCAATAACATCAGGTAAATTAGTAGGCCAATAGGTGGGTTGTCCACTCGATATCACATTCAGACGGTATAAGTAGGCATGTGTTTAGTAAGCTAGTTTGTGTTCAGTAAGCTAGTTTGTGTTCGACCACTTGCTCATGAGCTCACCCATTAGATGAGCTTGCTAACAGCTTCACTAACACTTACAAAACACTATTAATCTAATTGCGTATTTTCTAAGTATTAAAAATATTTTATAGTTTCTAGACCTGAGTCAGTTTTTAGCCATTACCCCCCGTCTTTATTAGACATTAATATGCCTTAACAAAAGTCAAACTTCATATAAAAAAAGCATTATTTAATACTTTTTTTATATATAAAATTTGAGTTTTGTTTTCTATCACATGATGATAGAATTAAAAGCCTTCAGTAATCAAAGTACAGTTTTATGGTATGGTAAAAAGTACAGTCAAAGTACAGTTTTATGAAATACTTTGAATTACACCCTTAAAAAGCTAAAATCGGCTTATTGTGGGTTCAAAGTTTGTATGAACAAAATATTCGTCCTTTAAAAAGTTTTTATAGCTGAATCCTGAGAACCTTTTACTTTAAAACTTATTCATAAATATCCTTTGTTCAGCTCTTTATCGTCTTTTAATCAGTTTTGTTTTATTCAAATGATATACATACATATTGCAAATCAGTTTTATAAAAAATAAATACTTTATAAGGGACCAATTCATTAAAAATATAAATTTTATATTTTAGCATTTTGGGTTTGTTTTTAGCATTTTTTAGCTTTATTTTAAACCAGATTTAGCTGCAAAATATGTTTAGACCTGGTCACACTGCTGGCTACAGACCTGTTGATAACTTATCATGCTAATAATTTATTTGAATGTTATTATTATATTTGTGGCAATAAGGAATAAGTGCTTAAGTCGACTTAAGCAAAAATTTAGTTACTGGTACCTTTGAAATCTGCGTACTTCAAAGTACCCATGTGCAAATTTTCAATTATTTAGTAAAATTTTTCAGGAAGTTATAGCAAAATAACTTTCTGCTTATCTTTTTTCAATGTCGAATCGCATTTGGAAAAAAACTTAAGAAACTAGAAGCTATTTTACGAAATCATAAAAACTTCTTTCACAACTTATTATTTGCAACGCCTGCGTACTTTTGGTAGATATAAGATATTTTTGAAATCATACGTTTGACTCCCATAGGTAAATTTTAAAGAAAAGTTATTTTTTTTGAAAAATTTATTTGAAAGTTTAAAATTGCTCTCCTACAAAACTTAAAAATCAGACTTAAGCACTTTTTCCTTATTGCCACAGATATATAAGTTTCACACTATTATTATATACACCAGATGTTTTTCAGACAAGAACCAATGTATTCCGAAGTTATTTTTCAAATATTTAGATTGACATTTATCATAACATAATACGTCATTTGACAAACAATACTTTATAAAAAAGGAAATGTTATATAAATTTCTTCTGCTTTTGTCCGCCTCAACCCGATTCACAAACCACTGCTGCAAATGAATTTTGAAATACTCGAATCAACTGTTCAAGTTGTAAGTATAATAAAAGTTCACCTCAAATATATCTAAATATACACTAGACGGCGCTAGCTGTACATTTTCATTTTTATAAATCAACCTGTGATCAGGGTTGCCAGAAGATTTTGAAGAAAAGTCTGCACTTTTTGTAAAAAAATGGGCATTTTTGGCACTTTGAAAATCGGCATAAATAAAATTAGATATTTGTCGGGGTTTTATTTAATTTTATTAAAAAAAAAACAAAACATTAACACAACATTTTTTAAAAAGATAGATAAAAAATAACTTAAGTTAATTTTACAAGCCCTAGATAAGTTTCGTATACAGTTAGGAAAACATTTCAGAATTTTACATTTTTGCTAAAAGAAGAATTCCTTCTAAAGTTTAATTTTCTAAGGAACATCGAAATTGGTTTTTCTTTTTATATGACGGCACTAAATATTTATTCTACATTTGCGGACGAATCTATCAAAATCATAATTTGTTTCACAAATTCTGCTAAAATTTATTTCAGAATTTCGTTGCCAAAAATTTACATATGTATGTACAAATACAAGAAATTGTAATTCTCGGTACTCAGAAGCTAACGCTTTAGCTATTGGCATGTCTATATAAAACTTATTAATTATTAATAACTAGCTGTGCCCACCATTGTGGGCGTTCTGACAATATTTTGAAATTATTAATCCATTTGAAAGTATTCCACACCAAATTGTAAGACTTACTTTTCTAATGCTTGAGTTATGGTTTATATATTTTATTTTTATGCAGGTACCCACCCCTTTAAATTGGTAAAATTGGGTACTTTCACCTCTTTTTCTGTTTTTTTTTTTTCTTTAAAATGAGATATTTAAATTTTTGCATCAAAATACTATATTAAAATTCATCAAAACTTTATTAAAATTCATCCATTCATTCGTATAAAAAAGTGTAAATATCGGTTTGTTTTAATAGTGTTTAGCTTGAAACTGAGTGTGTTAAAATTGAATATTATGTTTTTGAAATCGCTAGATTATAACAAAAAGTCGCTAAAGTCGTTAACTGTCGTCAGCTGTTGATACAAACAGGCAAAATAAAGAGAAACGTCAAAAAATTCATTAATTTTTTCTATGGTTTGTTCACGTGTTTGTTTTTTAAATAAAATTAAATTTTTATAAAAAAAAGACTGGAAAAGGAAACTCCAACCTTGTGAAAATGGAGTCCAAGTACACGTTACCAAATAAATCGCCTATGAAGACATTCGGATCTAATGTGCGCAATGGAATTATTCCTCTAAAAAGAAAAGTGCCAAGCCCTGGTACAGAAAATGGTGCTGGCAAAATGTTTAAATCGGCCAATACAAATGGACCGTCTATATCCAACAACAAATCAAATGGTGTGGCACAACAAACGCCTACCAAATTAGCAGCAAACAAAGTACAATTGGAACAACAACGTCAAGCCTTGCCAGTCACTAGTTGTAGAAAACGATTAGTGCAAGAAGTTCATAAATCTGATACTCTGCTGATAATGGGTGAGACCGGTTGCGGCAAAACTACACAAATTCCACAGTTTTTGATGGACGCTGGATTTGGTAATAAAGGTGTGATAGCCGTAACACAGCCCCGTCGTGTGGCTGCTATTACAGTGGCAAAACGTGTAGCTCAAGAACAACACTGCCAGCTAGGTGAATTGGTTGGTTACACAGTACGTTTTGAAGATTGTACGTCGCAAAAAACTCGTATACGTTTCATGACCGATGGGTTTTTAATGCGCGAAGCTTTAGCGGACCGTTTGCTTCGAAATTACACAGTTATAATGTTGGATGAAGCTCACGAACGTACTGTAAGTACTGATGTCCTGTTCGGCGTTGTCAAAGAGGCTCAAAGACAACGAAGACTTCGGAGTTTGATCCCGCTAAAAGTAATTGTTACCTCAGCTACAATGGATATTGATCATTTTGGACGTTACTTTGGTGTGAAGGGCATGTACTTGGAAGGTCGTACACATCCAGTCAAAGTTATGCATGCCAAAGAGTCACAGTCTGACTATTTGCATGCTACACTAGTAACACTGTTTGATATACATCGCAATACACCAGCAAAGTAAAGTACTCTTTCTCATTTTTTAATAGATTTAAATACTTTACGTACTTATAGCCATGATGTATTAATTTTCCTAACGGGTCAAGAAGAAATCGAAGCAATGGCACAACAAATACGTCAAATTGCAAAGGTAAGTGGGTTGCTAAAAAGTAAAATAAGCAATAGCAAAGTTCTACCAAATAAATGTTCTTAAAAATTGTAACTAAAAAAAAAGAGAAACTTGGCAACATATTTTACTCGTTTGCTAATTATTTCTTTTCCAGACCAACATCAGTAATCTTCCGGGTGTTCGAGTTTTTCCTCTTTATTCTCAATTGCCACAAAATAAACAACTAGAGTGTTTTCTGCCGGCTCCAGCCAATGCCCGTAAAATTGTTTTAGCAACCAACATCGCCGAGACATCAGTAACAATACCAGGTATTCGTTGTGTCATCGATGCAGGCTTTGTAAAACGACGCATTTACAGTCCTAGCACTGGACTAGATGTACTCAGAGTAGTACGTATATCTCAGGCTCAAGCATGGCAGCGCTGTGGACGCGCTGGTCGAGATGCGCCTGGTACATGTTATCGTACCTACACACAACATGAAATGAACGGTTTTGAAAAAATGCCAAAACCAGAAATATTGCGCAGCAATATATGCTCAACCGTTTTAAATTTACTTGCTTTGGGCATTGATTGCAAAAGTTTTGATTTTCTCGACAGGCCATCGCCAGAAGCAATGGAAACAGCATACAGAAAACTTGAAGCTTTGGGGGCCGTACGAAATGCATCTTCTGTGCCCGAACTTACGCCATTGGGTCGACAAATGGCTCAGTTTCCCTTGGATCCCCAATACAGTAAATTATTGCTGGCCGCCCCACAGTTTGGCTGTATGGAGGAGATGTTAAGTTTGGTATCTGTGCTGTCTGGTGAAAATATATTTATTTCTAGTGCAGAAAAACGTGAACAAGCTGCTTTGGCTCATGCTAAATTCCAATCAAAACACGGGGATCATTTAACTCTGCTGAATGTTTTTAGCGCCTTTCAAAAGACTGAAAAAACGAAGGTAATTTAGCTAGTGGTCCTATGTGCCACTAGAGTTTGTAACCTAATTTCTGTATAGAATTTGTTATAAACTACAAAACAAACTTAATTTCTATTTTTCTTTCCAGTTATGGTGTCATGACAATTTCCTTAATACCCGTAATCTTATGTATGCCCGTGAAGTTCGCAGTCAACTTTTAGAAATTGTGGAGCGTTTAGCCTTACAAACTAATAGTTGTGGCAATAATTTAGATCAAGTACGAAAGTGTTTGCTTGTGGGTTTGTTCGACAATATTGCGGAGTTGCAGCGTGATAATTTCTATTTAACCATTACCGGCCGTCAGCGTGCTAAAATTCATCCTTCTAGTATATTCCACGGCAAATATCGTCCTGAATATATAATATTCTCTGAAATCGTGCTAACCGAACGTAATTTTTTACGGCAAATAACTGAAATTTCACCAGAATGGGTAGCTGAGGTTGTACCTCACTATAGCCATCTTAGTAGAATTAAAGTGTCATCGTAATTAAAGTTAAAATTCAATTAGATTAAGTTCTGCTTTTATATTATACTGTTTTATCAAAACAATTTAAAAATTTCCTTTGTTTGACTATTGGAATTTGCCTTTTTTTTAAATATAATTTTAAACCTTAAAAATAGCGATTTGAGTTGTTCTCAATCTTAAAAGAAAATTAATAACTTATTAGGTTAATTTTATAGTCATATTATTTCCTCCAGGTTTAATATACATCATCATAAGATTCTTTTTACATCCTAAGATTCTAAACATAAACTGAAAAATAAAAATGATTTTACAACGCAAATAGCATTTTATTATAAAAAAAGATAAGTTGCAAAAATAATCCAAATCGTAATACGGTGGGATATTGAAAATACTATTCCCATCGCAGTCGTTTTAGCTTCTGTAAATTACTTTCGATTTTATTAAACTGGCAAATACAAACCACTTTTTGTATTCAATATGGCAATATAACAACTAATGTCGTAAAACAAAATATAGATCTTTTGAACAGCAATAAAAATTCAAGAAATATTTGTGTTGTAGTGCCAAAAATCAAAGCAATCCAATATTTGCTTAAGGAAGAAAAACAATTTTATAAAAATGCCCAGAATATTCTTAGTTTTAGCAGTCGAAGAAAATAAATAATTTGATAAATATACATGTATGTACACCTAATTCTGTTTTGTACACGGAAGATTGGTTCCAGAAAAAAAGGTGTAAAACAGGAATTGATCATATGCAAAAATAGGTGATTGGTTCCTTATCTCTAAAACCTATTAAAATTAGTCAAAACAATGATTTTTTAAAAAACAAGAATTGATTTTTATTTTATTAATTCACATATGTAAATATATGTATATACATGTGTACATATAATCTGGAGTCTAATCGCCGCATTCGATATCGAGTAAAATCTCTTGTAATTTTTAATTCTGGTACCATGGTACTCGATATCGAGTACCATGGTACCAGAATGAAAAGTGTGGTAATTTCATTCGAAAGGAAATGTTTTTAAGCCGTGTTTTCTTGTTCACTTGTTGACTTATTATTAATCTATTACAATTTTATATAAATAACGATTCGTTACATGTCGAGTGGCATAATTAGCTTATTCGACTCGGTATCGAATTTGTTATTTGACACCATAGTTTACTTGATGTCGAATGCCGTGATTAGGCGCCTGTATTTGCACCTTTTATTTGCAACTCTAGTGTTTGTTCGTCCCAGAAATCACCATAGCCTAATTGAAATCTATTTTTTTAGTTCTAACTATGGCTTGGTTTAAACCGAATATTTTGCCAAGAAATGTGGAGCCTTCTCCATTTCGAAGGCGATCTAAAATTTCAATTTTGGTTTCTTCTCTGAAACAGTTTTCTTAATGTATCCCCAAAAATGTTCTATGGGATTTAGGTGTGCAAACTAAGCAGGCCGCCAACGTAACACCAATTCCATTGTTTCGACATCACTCCTTGCTCGTATATTTTGGCACTTTTCTTAAATTTCTGACAAATAACAGTGGAAGTACTAACTAGTGTACAAAGGGGGCATGTATTAAAAAAAGTGTAAAAATAATTCACGCAGAAAAATATTGTACAAGAGGCTAAAATAGTGTACTGTCCATTATAATAGTAAACGATTGGTCACCGTAACCATAGGCTATAAATTGAGTATGTAATTTTATTTTATTTTTTAAATTTATGTTTATATATTTTATTAATTTTAATGTGTTTATTTTACCGCTAAATTTATTTTTACGCAATTCTATACTAAATAATTCCTTAATGATAAAAATACATTGTTTTATGATTGAAGTTCTGTTAGAAAATATAATAAAATAATATTAAATTTTATATTCCTAAAAAGAAAATTTTAAGTGAACGCGATATACTTTCGGCCGTATATAATTTCAAACAAATCTGCCACGACTCTTGATTAACAGCATTTTCAATTATTTTTTCTTTAGTTTCGTTCAAAACAGGACTTAAATCGAAAAAGCTTTCGAAAATCGAAGAAGATTCCGAAGCTGGAACAGCTAGTTGACGTACCGAAATTGAGCTATTAGACGAACTTAAGTCATCCACTTGAGTATTAAATATTTCATTTTGTTCCATATTTAAATCTGGGTCAAAAATTGGCAATTCGGTCGATAATTCAGTTGATGCTGTGTAGGACTCCGCGGTTGTCTTAATGCTCCAATATATTTCCGTTAATAATATAAATGGATATTCATAATAAGAGCGTTCGGGATAAGCTTTTACTAAATAACTACTCAAACATTTGCCAAAAAGCACCTCTGGTATATAACGATTATAGAGATTTACCAGGTGCACAACCAAAGCCCGTATTTTGCTAAACCACATTTTTATGGCACTGATGAGTTCGTTAGCAAAATTGGTAGCATATTTTCTAAAATAAAGTGAGGAATTTTATTTCCAAAACAAATAATGGTAAAACACAAAATTTTACTTACATTTGGTGCAACTGTTTAATGTGATCTGTTTTAAAGCTCTGTTCAAAAGTCATTGCTATTTCTCGAACACCCACCAATACGTGATGTAGACCCATTAGGAATGTAACTCGTGTATTTTCGGAAAATGTTCTAAAACAATAAATTACTTACAGCTTTTAATTTTAAATTAAAAATTTATATTTACCGAGTTTTAGACGCCGTTGTGGTAACATTTGGCAGCATTTGTTCTACTGTGCCGGCGATTTTGCTTACACCTCGAAAGAACCATTTAACATCTTCTGTTAAAGCAACGTAGTTGTCTGGTAATGATCTGTAGGAAAATATAAATATTTTCAAATTGTTCTCAAATTAGCTTGTGTGGGTGTGTGGCTTTACCTTGCCAGGGTTTTATTTGGTGCACAACGGCAAACTCGTGAAGTGTGAAATAAAATCACTAAAACTGAAAATATTTTAAATATTGCGAATTTCATCATCGACTTAATCACAACAAAGTTTTGAAACGACTAAAATTATTTTTATGCATAAAATTACTCTTAAAAATATGTTGCAGTCAGTTACCTGAATAGTTTTCTTAGGATGCCTAATTGCCTTTTCTACCTGTTTCAAACATTCAAACTAAGTTATTTGCAATGTAGCGGGTATTTCAATTAAGACAGGTGATAGTCTGTGGCGGCCTTGTGGTGTTGGTAGTGTCACCATAGTAATTTACACGATTTAGCAGAAGACCGTTCTGTGATGGGATGGATTTTTTAATTGAATGGCATTAGAGTGGCTAATCAGGACTAGTTTTTAAAACTTCGAGACATGTCAAGATGTTTAGAATTTTTATAACATTTACATATAGAAGAGGACATACTTACATACGCAATACATTTATTTACTGTCGTCAGCATCCTAATAATATTTTGCCCGAATTTGTCTATTGTTTTGAGAGTATTCCACACCAAGTTTTACGACTCTTACTTTGGTAGTGCTGCAGATATGGTTAATATACATTTACGTTGTATATTTCTTCTATTATTGCAGAATTTTGTACATTTTATTTCCCGTTTTCAAAAATAAAAGGTGCTGCCAAGTTTTCAATATTATTAAATCAATATTATAAAAATTGTGTACTTCCAATAGTAAATCTCTACTTTCTCTTGTAAAAGAAATAAATAAAAAAAATATCCTATATTTGAACCGAGGCAGTAAGGTACCTCCATATAAAATTTTTTTAAAATTCATTCAGTACTTTTTCGTGATATAAACACAGATATATAAAATTTTCAAAAATTGATGTCCCATTACTGTCAATGAAGTTATCTGATTTCGTAGCCATCGCCCATTCATAAAAAAGGTCCCAGTTTAAACCTGAATATATAAGGACTGGGACAGACCAGAACGATCGGGAACATCCTAGATTATTGTGGAATATTATAGAACATTTTCTAAAGTTGTAGAATGTTCTGGAACATTGTGGAGTATTCGAATCCTATTTTGTGTGATGAGGATACCCATTAGTAGGGTAGCCTGCATTGTTTCATCTAAAATGTTTTACCTTTTATATTTTAGAGTTTATCCTTTAGCTCTAACTATCACACAATCTAATATGAACTACCTAAACGAGGCCCGTACCCCAGCTAGTTTATAAAATACGGTAATATTTCGATTCGGCTTTATTGTTATATTTTTAGTAATGGCAAATAGAGCTTTCGATTTTTTTTGGAAAAATGTTCATTTTTTGAGACTTTTTGATGTTGAGTATATTTTTTGTAAACAGCATTACAAATGTAAGGAAAAATGAACTACTCGTCGATTTTTCTAACATCTAAGATATTGATAGACCGATTTTTAACACCAAATCGGTGCATACAGCTCGCCACTCTATTTGTAAAAATAATATCAGTATTTCGGTATTCCTAATAAGCGTCCGTAATGGCTATGTTAACATGATTAATTTTGAAATATGGGAAAAGCCACACGCAGCGAGGTTTACCTCATTGGCCTGTACTACTTTTAAAACAATGGCGAGCGCTACAGATCAATAATAACCAATTTCTTTTGCCCAGCGAACTTTTCACATAGCGAAAGATACAAATATTATACGTAAGCGTATAATATAAACCGCCATCGCGTACCGCTTACATTCATTCTGATCAGTATCAGATAAATAAAATCCTCTTGAAGCAAAAATTTTAGCGGTTTCATATTCCATATATAGCCTGCAAAGAATTAGGCATTACTTGCCACATAATGACTTACTTTTGTGATTGCCAAATTCTGTTACTCGATTACAAAACATACTACCTTAAACAAAAAGTAATCTGGTTCTTATAGTTTCTTATCATTATTTCCAATAATTTTAACAAATTTCCAAGTTACCTACCTAATTATTTAAAACCAAGAAAAAAGTATTTGCAATACATTTTTTGCGTAATATACATACATTACCTAAGCAATTCTGAAGAACTTGTTATTTTCGTCACACGCCTTGTTAGAATCATTAAGTTGGTAATCCAGTTAGGAAGTCCTTTCACCAAAAATGCTTAATTCGATTACGATTACGGTTTTTACATTTTTTTGCTGGGTAATGACAGAAGTGGGTTTTTCTAATCAACATCGACCCGCCGGTATTGGAAAACCCTTTAAAATCTTTTAGGTTCTGTGAAAACGAGGCAAGCAGGTGTAATAATAAATTTGCATAATTACCTTAAATATTTGATCCTGGAAATTTCGTTTTATACTTCGAATTTATTTTCTATCCCTATCTTCAAAAATAAAAATAAAATAGGTGATAGAAGCCAAATTTTGAGAAGGTTAATACAAACATGAAAAATTATAATTAATCAACAGAAAACGAATTACTTTAATTGTTTTGATGCTCACGATTTAAAATTATTTAATAAATTTTTAATCTCAAGTTCCTTGAGCCGATGCTTACCCAGAGTTTAATGGCGTTTTTCGTAAGGGATTTGCTTCTAGGGCCAATAACGAACAGATATAGTTCTTTGGTATTTCAAATGTATAAAAATATTTTCCCTTGTATTAAAAACTACTTAAAACTACATATTCAATTCAGTTACAATAACATCCAGTTAGTATTTGGAAGATATCCGATTGAATTTTTACAAGAAGTAATTAGAAGGACCAAATTGACCGGACCGCTAAAAATAAGTAGAGCTGTTCTTGTTAAATTTAATAAAAACCTCATCTTACCAACATTTGACAATACCCGGAGAACAAACTATCAAAGATTTAAACAAATTTATTCTATAGATATCGAATGGGTCTTGACTGACAAAAAGTTCGATGAGGCTGGCAACCACACAGATCACCTCAACTTAAGGCCATTTTTCACTATCATACTCAGTCGATTTGTCAAAAATTACATGTGTGCTCAAAAAGTATGATAGTGTGGATGAAAAGTGTATGTGTGTGGCAGACTTTTTGACAGTCTGTACGATTTGATAATCTTTTGAAAAAAATCATAAAATAGTATTTTTCCATGCGATCAGAGTTTCAAAATCTTTTTTTGTATGATAGTGTGGCATCTACAACGCCATTTTGAAACTATTTTTTAAGTAGGAAAGAATTCTGTCAGACTTTTTTGTGATTAAATCGTATGATTGTGTAGGATAGTGAATCCTGGCCTTTAAAAACAGACTATGGGAATGCCCGAAATATAACATCTCTAAAAAATGGCAATAAAAGGAAATATTGTTCTGCGCTTTTCATCGACGCACAGAGGTGTATTTTGCTAATCTAGCCGAACATTAGGCCAAAAATCAAGTTTAAGAAATGTAAAAATTGAAGTACGCTACTCGACAGACAAAAAAATTCTGCATCGTATAGTGAATTTTCAAGGTTTTTGCTTGAGATTGAGAAGTTGAGTAAACGCGTACGTTTTTATTGACTTTATACTATTTTGAGAGGTTTGCAATATATTTTTTTTGTAGATAAACGGATAGAGATTTTGATTGATTTTTTTTTTTCTGGGAAAGGCATATTAACAACTACCAATTTTTAGAAAAATTTACATGATAAAAAATTTCTTTCGAAATTAATAAAAGGATATTTTTGTTAATTTTTTTTTTTTTAAGTGAAGAGGTTTTTGAGGGCCATAGTGACCCTAAAAATGTTATATATCACTATAAAAATAACGATCTCTACTTTTATATTATAGAAAAAAACGTTGCGCAATTTTTTACGATTTTTTCGTTGCAAATTTCACCTTTTTTTCTTTTTTTGCTCATCTTGCATAGGTAGATACGAGTAAGAAACCTTTTTGTCGGTCATAAAATGTTTTTGGTTTCTACGTTATTTTAAATAAATTATTTATTATTATTTTAAATAAAATTTATTGTTACTAGTGTAAATTATTTATTATCTATACATATAATAAAACTGTGATTTTATGCCAGTCTGTCTGTTTGTGTTCGCATCACGTAAAAACTACTGGATGAATTATAACAAAATTTTATGGAGAGGTACCTTAGTATCGTGTTTGAAATATAGAATATTTTAGGATTATTACCAAGAAAATGGGAGAACAAGTAGTAAAAGTAGGCAATTTCAATGGTACTGAAAAATTGGCAGCAACTTTTATTTTTCCCAGCGGGTACTTTAAAACACTATTTACAGTAATTTACAATAATTTTTGAATTTTGTACAAATTTTAGATTTTTGTATAAAGCCCAGGGATGGGTACCTTTATATAAAGTAATTACATAAACCATATCTGAAGCACTATAAAATTAAGAGTCTTAAAGTGGGTTACTTTCAAAGCAAAATAATGACGCTGACGAAGTGGCGGGCACAGCTAGTTATGAATATATTAATTATTCTTAGATAAATTAAATACTATAAAGTAATAAATTACTTTTATAAATATACTTCACTTCGACATAAAAGATTAAAAATGAATATTTTTTGGAAATTAGCAAAAAAAAAGATTTTTTAAAAAAATCATATGGATGTTTCGTGGGGTGTGATTAGAGGGATACCTCCCGCTGCCCATAAAAACTTAAAAATGTTATTTTTATGGTAATCCATTTTTTATGTAACTTTATGTTATCCATTTCATTTAATAGTTACATTATTTTTGCAAATAATATTTTATGTCACCGCCCTCAAACAGGGGAGGGGCGTAAAAATGGCATTTTAGAATCTTCAGGGTCAAAGTTTAAGTTTTTAAACATTTGATGACTATGAAAGTTGCATTTGCTAAACAAAAGTATGGGAAAAGAGGTAGGATTAGATCTTTTAAAGGAAACTTTCTTCGCCTTGGTCCGATTTTTCTTATTTTATATCTTTAGAAGCCTATGACCATAAGAGATTTTATGCTAAGCTTCATTAATCTGGGGGCACTCAGTAAATTTTAAGAGCCAATACATATAAGCTAAAAAAATAATGTCCGGCTAGATTGCCAAATTACCCTATGTGCGACGTTTCTCAAGCATTATACGTTATCGCATGAAGGCTTAATATAAAGCAAAACTTGTTCAAAAATTTGTATAATCTGTTAGAAAGTTACCTATCAAAAGTTCTTACTGAAAAAAATCGAGAATAAAGACATAATGTTCACACTGTATAGAAACTCATGCCCTCATGTTCGCTACACCATTGGAACAACAAATATTTTTGAAATATGTTTGTTATTATGAATTAATATATACATATGTATATGTAATCTAAATATATAAAAAAAGTTGCATTGTGTTAGAAATTGATGTTATCTGGAATGCGTGAACCGATTTTGTTTCTGCAAAGTTTATACGAAAGGTGACGTCAATACCAAGGTTTTTATGTACAAACGGTCTCTGTATGTGTATTGGTTCATGAGTTATAGCCGGAATAGGTGGCGTAGTACCGCCCATACAAACTAAAAAATTATTATCGCGTTCCTGGCGAACTGCAATATATAGCTCCTTGAAACTTTGCAAGAGTAGCCTTTGTGCTAAGGCGCATAACGTGGTACCTCCTATACAAAGTGAAAAATTATTATCGCGTACCTAGAGAACTACATTAGGTATAGTCTTGCAACTTTGCACAAGTAACCCTCATACTAAAGTGCATAGTCTAGCAAAATACAGACTGGATAAGAATACTGGGAGTGGCACATCCCATTAAAAGCAAAAAATTGTTATCGTGTTAATACGTATAGTTTAGCAAAAAACAGGTTGGATGGGAACATTTTTGACTTGAGAATGGCGTGCGTTTTCGCGTTAAAATTTGATCATACTTTTCTTCCAAGTGTTTATTGTGTTTTTTGTGGATGGGTGTAGCGAAGCGCACCGGGGATAGCTAGTTATTTTTATAAAAAATAAAATTTGGTCATACTTTTCTTCCAAGTGTTTATTGTGTTTTTTGTGGATGGGTGTAGCGAAGCGCACCGGGGATAGCTAGTTATTTTTATAAAAAATGCCTCGAGTTTAAAAAGTAGAATTAGAAAATAAATTAATACACTTACTTACACTCGTAGGTATATTTATAATAACCAATAATATTTAAAATATTTTTTTTCAATTCACAAGCCCCCTGTTTGTTGTTGGTAATTTGCTTTGAAAAATTTGTTATAAATTTACAATTTAATTTCATATGTTTTGAAAATATTGTATCGAGACCATACCTGGGCCTAAGTTTTTGTTTGGATAAATTATGAAAATCTCGCAATATGCAATCACCGGTGTCTTTTACACCGCAAATTTATTCAATCTCTATTACAACATTTATGTGATAATTTTCAATAAATTTCTGTTTGATTGTTACTTTTGAACAGACTTGGGGGATATCAATTACATTTTGTAATTAATTACACATGCAATTACTCAATTGTATGTAATTCTAATTGGAAATTTTCAATTACAATTACATTCAATTTTTGTAATTGTAATTGAGTTTTTTCAATTACACATTACATGTAATTTGTAACTGAAAAAAGACATTTACAATTACTTGTAATTAGTAATTGGAAATTTTCAGTTACTAATTACATGTAATTGTAATTGAATTTTTTTATGTAATTGCATAATTAAAAATTTTAAGTAATGAATACTTTTTTTTGTAATTTCTGTTTTTATATTTATGTATATGTAATTTATATGTAATTATCAATTACATTTAAGTTATAAAAAAATAATAACAAACCTATTTGAATAAATAATGTTGATCATGCAACGTGAGAAATTCATATTTAAGATAAACTTGAAATTTTTAGGAATGTAATTGAATTTCGTTCAATTGGAAGTAAATATTGGAAGTAATACTTGAAATTTGTAATGGAATTTTTTCAATTACAACTAATTGTAATTGGTTTTAGTACCTGACTTCAATTACAATTATTTGTAATTAGTAATTGGAAATTTTCAATTACACATTGCCTGTAATTGTAATTGAAATGTAATTTAATCCCCCCAAGTCTGCTTTTGAACGAGTCCTTATTTATAAAATTACTCAAATTGTTAAAAAATTCATTTTAATTTTGAATATAAGTATGGTTAATATGAACTTTGAGACTTTAATTCTTTAACGAGATAATTTATGATGTTATTTATGTGTTATGTAACGCCCAAAATAACACGAAATGACATTTGTTTTTACAAAACCTTTTCTGTTTCTGCAAAAAATAGTAGTTACCATAAAAACTATTTCAAAAGCAATACATTTTATCAATACTATCAAAATTAATTATAGCCTACCATCCTAAAAATTTTAAAAAATTCTACAAAATTTGGGAGGAAAAGTCCTACAATGGCAACGTTGCTTGTGAAAATATTTATTTTATTTTGACAGCAAGCAATACAATTATACAATTAGAAAGCCTGTTCACAAACTACATATTTGACTAAAAGTTTATTTTAAAAAACTTTAAGCGATACGAGGGAGCTTGTGAATTGAGCAAATGCTTTTCTGAATTCAATACTTCATTATTGACTTTTTTACTAATTTAGAGTATTAGCGATCATTATTTCCTATTCAGCCCTTGAACAATATATATACACACATACATATGTACATATGTATAGTATCCAGCCGAAATTTTGATTGAGGTCATCAAATTCTACTTTCTTTTAAATAGCCGAAAAATAAAGTTGGTGCCGTTTTAGCTTTTTTGAGCTTTTTAAAAACTGTAATTAATAAATTTTTCATTCTCTAAATATTTCCAAAACTATTGAAAAGATTGAAAAAAATAACAATAGGCCTCAAACCGTAGATATTATTTTCGAGTTATGTTTATATATGAGGACATCAGCGCAAAAGTGGTGTAACCCCAAACTATTTACTTAGGAGAGAATGCAGATTTTAAATTTGAAATATATTTTTTGGAATTTAATTTCTTTCGTTAACATTATTTTAATGGTTTTATTTTTCATTTATAAAAAGACCTTCCAAATTCACAATATTTAGTTTGATAGATATCAGCATGAAACTTTGTTAACAGCTTTATAAATATGTCGGAACTATTTAGTAATAAAATGGGAGTGGTTGATGACTCATATCAATTTTTAAACTGATATAAAAAACAAATCTATATAAATAAAATAAAATGTCGTTTGTTGGTAATAGCATCACTTAAGAACAGCTGCACCGATTTGGCGAATATTTTTTTTTTTTAATTTTCATCAAAACTTAGCTTTTTATGGAAATAAAAATTGTACACGCCCACTTTTTAAGTAGCTAGAGAACAATAGTAGGTAGATCTTTGAAATTTTACACCAGTAACCCTCTTATTAATTTACATAGTTTTGGAAACACAGACTCAATTGGAGGAGTAGGCGTGGTAACTCCCATACAAAGTGAACAATTATTATTGTCTACCTGGAGGTCTGCAATAGTTAGAGTCTTCAAAATTTGCAAAAGTAACCTATATACTAATGTTCATAATCCAGCAGAATATAAACTGGGCTAGGATAGTGGGAGTGGTACCTGCAATACAAAGTAAAAAATAATTATCGTAATACGCATAGTGTAGCAAAAAAAAAAAAAAATAGTGGAACATTGGGCGCCGTATCTTGTATATAAACTGAAACAGTTTTGTCGTGAGAATAGCATGTGTTTTCGAATTAGTTGGCCATACTTTTCTTCCAAGTAAGCAATATTTTTTAATCCGTTCAATATTGTGGGTTTTGCATTACATATACATATAACACTTTGCGGATGAAGTTTCAGTGAAGGCATTACATCCACCATTATTAGTTGCAGAATATCGTCAATATGTATCGTTTTCTTATCATTTAAATTTCGGAAATGTTTTTGCAATTGTAATTTAAAAGAGTTTCTATTTCTAATTGACTTTCTTCAAATCTGAATCCCTCATTTTTAGGATTCCGTACACAAAGTGTGAAAACGTAACCCTATTGTTTTCGCTACAATGTCTGTCCGTCTGTCCGACTGTCCGTCTGTCAGCGCCTTTTATCTCTGGAACCGTAATAGGTAGAATCTTGAAATTTTCACAGATGATGTATAGCTGTTGCCGCTATAGCAACAAATACTAAAACTTATAGGGTGTTCCAATAGAGAGGTGTTATTCACGAAAATGTGTTTATTTCTTGAACTGTATGAGGGATACACTTGAAATTTACAAACAGTAATTAAAACTTAGTTCACTATATAAACAAGTATAAAAAAATAAAACTAAAAATTAAAGGGCGTTCCGATAGTGGTGTGATTTGCATGTTTAAGGCATAATTTTTGAACGATAATAGGTAGACTCTTGAAATTTTCACAGAAGGTGTATAGCGGTGGCCGCTATAAAAACAAAAATTAAAACTTATAGGGTGTTCCGATAGAGAGGTATTATTCACGAATATGTGTTTATATCTTGAACTGTAGGAGGCATGCACTAAAAATTTACAAACTGTAATAAAAACGTAGTTCGCTTTATAAACAAGTCTAAAATATAAACCTAAAAATTAAAGGGTGCATTTATAAGGTCTAAGTTTTGAACCATAATAGGTAGAATCTTGAAATTTTTACAGAAGGTGTATAGCAGTGGCATCTATAGTAACAAATACTAAAAATTATAGGGTGTTCCGATAGAGAGGTGTTATTCACGAATATGTGTTTATTTCTTGAACTGTAGGAGGCATACACTAAAAAAAATATAAGCAGTAATTAAAACTTAGTTCGCTATATAAACAAGTATAAAAAAATAAACCTAAAAATTATAGGGTGTTCCGATAGTGATGTGACTTGCACATATAAGGCCTAAATTGTGAACCATAATAGACGCTTGAAATTTTCACAGAAGGTGTACAACTGTGGCCGCTATATTAGCAAATTCTAAAACTTATAGGGTGTTCGGATAGAGAGGTGTTATTCACAAATATGTGCTTATTTCTTGAACTGTATGAGGAATTCACTAAAAATATGCAAGCACTAAATTAAAATTAGTTCGCTATATAAGCAAGTCTGAAAAAATAAACCTAAAAAGTAAAGGGTGTTCCGATAGTGGCGTGATTTGCATGTAAAAGGCCTAAGTTTTGAACCATAACAGGTAGACGCTTGAAATTTGCACAGAAGGTGTATAGCAGTGGCCGGTATAGTAACAAATACTAAAAATTATAGGGTGTTCCGATAGTGAGGTGTTATTCACGAATATGTGTTGAACTGTAGGAGGCATGGACTCAAGATTTAAAAACAGTAATTAAAACTTAGTTCGCTATATAAAAATTTACAAACTGTAATTAAAACGAACCGAACTAAGCTTTATAAACAAGTCTAAAAAAATAAAGCTAAAAATTACAGGGTGTTCGGATAGTGGAGTGATATGCATGTATAAGGCCTAAGTTTTGAACCATAATAGGTAGACTCTTGAAATTTTCACAGAATTCCAAGAGCATAGCATAGCAATAAATACTAAAACTTATCGGGTGTTCCGAAAGTGAGGTGTTATTTGCCGTTATGTCTTTATTTCTTGAGCTATTGGAGGCAACCACTTAAAATTTGCAGACAGTAATTAACTGTATGTTCGCTTTCTATTAAATTAAACCTTAAAATTAAAGGGTGTTCCGAAAGTGACTTACTTTGCGTGTATATGACCTAAGTTTTGAACGATAATAAGTAGACTCTTGAAGTTTTTACAAGAGGTTTATTACTATGTAAACTATAAAAATAATAAGAATTAAAAGGTGTTCCGACAGAGACATGATTTTTACTTAAATAGCCTTATTTCCTTATTTTTACTTAAATAGCCTTATTTCCATCAGTGACATGTTTTTCACGTATATTACCTTATTTTTTGAGCCGCAATAGGTAGGCCTGATATTTTTGTAGAAAGTGTATTACCATGGCCATAACAACATATAACAGCAATTCCTAAAATTTAAAAGGTGTTCCAATAGCGATGCAATTTTCGCGAATATGACTTTGATTTTAAAAAGAAAAGGGTGCCCGATAAGACATGATAAAATTAACAACTTGAGTTTTTAAACATAGTACGGAACCCTACGTGTGTGAGACTAACTCGCACTTAACTGATTTATTAATATTTTAGTACTTGCACCTCTTTCTAAGCACCATATATCAAGTATATGTGAGGGCGAACATTCCCAATTAGAACATGTGCCTATTGCAAATCGATTTATAACAAGCATAAAATTAATAAAAACAAAATTAAAAGTCTGAGGAAAAGTCAAAAACAAACATATTTATTTTCATGTGCATAACAATAACAGAGCAATACGAACATACAATTCAAAATTGTACATAAAAAGGCCGCTTTAGTTTATGGGAGATAAGGCAAAGAGGAGCAAAAAGCCGCAGCCGATTTTACCAATTTTAGAATCTTGGAATATTACCGTATAAACAAAAAAATCCCTTTGGAGACATCAGGGAGCAACACAACTAAAACTCTACTTAAAATTTAAATATATGGATAAACGAACACTAATAATTACACTGAAAAAATATTAATTTTAAAATATATCCATAACCAGCTAAACACATTATAATTATTTAAAAATGAAGTTAATACCTTTTAATTTAATAATCATTTTAATTTATTTCAAAAAAAATATTTAATTTTTTGTTTTAATTAATTTAAAGTTGCACGCAATTTTTCACTTTTTCACAATACAAAAACCAAACTGTAACTCGATCTCTTTTTTGAAGCTGTTCTTAAAGGGTACTGTTAGAATAAAACAAAAACAACTATAAATTTTAAAACCTTGTTTTCGTAAGAAACAGTGATGGATGCCACATTTGGTGACAAACTTTTGACTTTGATTTTTTTATTTTTGGCCAATGGGATCGACCAATGTGCAATGGTCAGAATACAGAATGGTCACAAAATTTTTAAAAAAGGGTTTCTTTCCTATAGGTTATAAAATTTCTTAGGGTTCTCAAAATAGGCGTTTGTTTAATTGTTGAGGTTAAACCAAAATCGCTTATTACATACATATATATTCATTTCTTTAATTTGAATTTGAAAACACAAAATAATCGTAGGGAAAAAACTGCAGAGTATGATCTATGATGTAGCAGATCCATAGTGACTATACACATGTGCACCCCTTGTCTTGGTTCAGGAAAAATCTGAGTTATGTGCTCTGCTAAGATGCCTAACTACATCTTCAACCACCTAACGCACTTTCGTTTTTCGATCGTCAAATATCATTCCATGAATTCTATTTCTTTTTTCAGGGGATGACCCCTACACATGCAAAGCATTGTTCCAGAACTAGGAAATTAGGTTATGGGAAGGAGGATAGAGGGAGTAATGTTTGTGGACATTCGATTTGAATTTTTCAACATTGTAGTTCACAGGAAAGACCTCTGTAGGAAGATGATTTCACAAGCGAACTGTACGGCTAAAAAACGATTTTTTTCTGTAATGCATTGTGCGATTTACTGGCCAATCGACCACAATTGGATGAGCTCTTAATGAAAAGCCTGTTGTGCGGGAAAACGTGCGGATATCTCATCAGAGCACATTCCATTGTAGTAGCGATTAAACAGCAAAACACAACCCACATTGCGTCGATGTTCAAGAGAGTCAATACAGTTGGATACCCTACTGTCACCTATGAGCTTCTTCGCCCTCTCCTGCATGCGGTCGAGTAGTTTCAAAACGGACTTTGGAGCACCGGCCCATGTATTCCATTTTTGGCCGGATGTAAGTGATATAAATAGTAAGGAGATCAGATGAGGTAAAATATGTTTTACACCGTTTGAGAAAACCGAGACACTTGAAGGCTTCTTTTGAGACTTGAAAAATGTGCTTAGTCCATCGAACGTCACACTGGATTTTCATGCCAAGAATATCAAGAGCTTCTGATTGCTTAATACTTATACCACCCATAATTACAGATGTAGCACCATTTTCGGCCGAACGCCGGTGCGTTAGCATAAAACATTGAGTCTTACGAGCGTTAAAGTCGACTCTATTCGCCCGGCCCCTATTAGATATTGTTCCGAGATCGTGATTGAGCGTATCATTCATGTTTTGCCGCTTGGCCCCAATCTCTAAAAGGCTCGGCCGTCTGGAGAATGAATACGAATGGCAAATGCTGCTATCATCTGCAAGAGAGTAGATTGGTTGGAAGTTTGACAGAGAAGCTCATTTAGAAAAATAAGAAACAGGGTAGGAGAAAGAACAGAGCCTTGCGGTACCCCTGAATTAATCTTGAACTCGTTTGATGAAATCCCATCTATAACAAATCGTACAGTGATATCCCTGAGAAAGCTCGATATAAATCGAGAAAAGGCATCACCGACACCAAAAGCAATAAGTTTTGACAGGAGTGCACCATGCCACACTCTATCAAAGGCCTTGGAGATATTTAGAGCCACCACCTTACTTTCGCCGAAATATTGAATGGCTTGACACAATTTTTCCGAAAGGAAAGCCAGCAAGTTTCCTGTAGAGCGCCCCATACGAAAACCATACTGGCGGTCGCTTAGTAATCTATTGGACTCCAGATACTTGACAAGATGAAAATTTATCATACTTTCCATTACCTTAGAAAGAGTAGAACAGACTGCAATTGAGCGGTAATTTTCAGGGTTGTTAGCCTCTCCTTTTTTGCGGATTGGCGTTACAGCCGGGTCAGTGAATATTTGGTCATCCTTCAAAAGAGTCGGAATTGAGGAACTAGCATTTTGGTCATTTGTCTTTTGACAAATGACCAAAAGCTCTTACTGCCCTGAGGGGCAGAAAGAACTTTAGCACGAAGATGCTCATTGTGTAGACGTTTTTCACGCCTAAGTTCTTTCGCACACGAAGATCTCGCTCTTTTGCGTAACGAATCAGTGTCTGCGTTTTTATTTTTACGCCAGGCACTGAATGCTTCCTCTCTGAATCTGACTGCGTTTTTACACGTCTGATTAAACCAGGATTTCATTCTAGGTTTAATCAAAATTTGCTTTGATGGAATAAAGGCTTCATTCCTAGCAAAATTATTTTTACAACCATTTCCGCCATGGCATCAGTTTTACTGTCTAGGAAACAAATTACCAATTAAAATGCCGGAAAAAATCGTTGAGCTCAGCCCAACGAGCCTTATCGTATAAGTATTATAAACGTTTCGTGGCTGCTTTTGAAATGTTTCGAAGTTCAGAAACCGAAATTCTGGCGTGAAGAACACTTTTGGGCGACCTGAAATTTTGTCGTCATTTGTGGGGAAGTATCACCACAAATGATAACGAAACTTTTGCGCTGATGGCCTCAAATGTAGTGCAACCTCCTTGCTTTTTATTATTAATATAATTATAATGCATGTCGAAAAATCGATATATCGAAATAATGATATAGAATATATAAATAGATTTCGATGTAATTTTTTTTTTACTTTCCCATCAATAATTCGTGCTCTCATTCCGTTAAAATACCAAACAGAGTAAAAGCAGCAAATTATTCATGGCAAATACGGTGACAATTTTCATTCTTATTTCGAGTGCAAAAAACTCGTCGATTGTGTCAGCGTTAATAATTACGCGACAGAACAAACAAACACCATAAAAACGATTTTATTGTTTTGTTCCTCATTGTTGTGCAAAATGTTCGCAAATAAGATTTAAGTTGAAAATATTTGCATAAACATATTTAAAGGTAACGAAACTTCGTTTAAATATTAAATACAGAGATTAACAAGAGGAAAGAAACCACATTGCATCAGAGAAAGACATTTGCATGGTGATTGTTTAAAACTTTTGGCCAGAAGGTGGAAAATTACTTGAATAAAATGTTTAAATTTAAAAACAGGAAATAGTCCCAGGGGGGTAAATCTGTAGAGTATGTATACTCTATGAGGTGACTATACACGTGTGCACCCCTTCCCGTGCCTTTAATGGGGCACCAATTACGCAGACATTCATGAAAAATGTAATATATCAGATCAATTAACCTTTTAACTGTTTAAACTTCGCTTTACCAAAGGTTTTTATGTACATGGTTTACCAATACCCACCCGGATGGTACTCTACTTCTATACATATATTTATATGCGACGGAAAAGTGTTTGTCATACGTATTTATACTTTTTTTTAAGTAATATTCTATAATAAACTCTGTGAGACCAGCAAAAACAGTTCGTTATAAGGAAGTTTCTTAATAAGCGTAGATAAGTAGCACACAAAATTAAAGCAATTTTTTTCACCTATAAGAGATGTCTTCGCGATGGTGAATTCGAACTTAAGAGCACATTATCGACAAAACGAGTTTATAACAGCTATATATGGAATAAAATCTGGTGGGCATGTGATTATATTGATATATATAGTACAGTACAGAGTACAGCAAAAAAATTGGTGGCCATGTACGAAAACTATGAAAGAAATGTTACCATAGACAATTTTATTACAATAGTTTCAGTAGTCAAAGAAGTTGTCCACAGTAGGTACACAAAAAAAAAACAAAAGATGATCATGAAGAGTTTAAACCGTACGAAAGTCGCGAAATTACATCTAGTTAATTTTTTGATTTTTCCGAAGGTATAACGTTAGTGCCCTACGTTCCACCGAAAAATGAATCAGTTGTGCTATTGCCAGCAATTCACAAAGATAAAATTACATCTGGTCCACAAAATAAAGATAATTTTATATTATAATAAAACTAAGGATGGTGTGGACACAATGGGAAAGTTGTTATCACAGTCTTCTACAAAAACAGCAACATTTCGGAGATCATTGTCACTATTCTTTAATATTTTGGATACATCCGCTTTTGCCTCATTTATAACATACCAGGAGCATTCGCATGTGAGGCATTCGCGACGAAAACACTTTATTGAGAGGTTTGGCAAAGTAAAATGGTAAAAAAGTGCCTCAAATTACTGGACGATTTCTCATTAGGTCAGCTATGGAGTGCACCTTAGGTAAAAACTAGGAGGAAATAAGCCAAAGATATACGTTTTAGGTAAGCTTGTTCGGATTAGGAAGCTGATTTTATGGTTGATGAAAATCCCTAAAGGGATGTAACTGGGAAAATTAAAATAGAAACTATATGGCGATTTGTCACTCTCTTAAATAAAAGAGAAACACGCGGCAAGTTTTCGTTAAATGCAAGAAAATCAGTTGTGCATAAGACAGCGTCTGTCGAACTAAATGCTCCAAATTTCACCATTCGCCATCATCTTAATTGTATTATAATAGATTACAATAATTAACTATAATCAAAATAATATGTAAAAGACCGCTTTTATGGAATAATAAATTATATATAGAAATAAAAATTATAAAATTAATAAACGGAAAAGTCTTTTTTGTACCACCCGAGTGGGTTTTGGTAATCATTGAAGAAAATTTGAAAAAATCAAAAAAAAACCTTATAAAAAATTTAATTTTTTATCATGTTTTTACTAAATTCTACAGAACTCTAAAAGTTATTCAATGAGTCTAAATTTCATTTATATCGAAACAAATTTGAAAAAGTTATTAAAGAAATAAAACCGAAAATGTCACCCGGGTGGGCATTGGTAAAGCGAAGGTTAATTTTGTTTCGAAAAATGTTTTCTGCCTGTTAACTTATTTTTCAGCGATGACGGGTATACTCACGTAGTTTTCCAGAAAATGCATTCCATTCTGCTAGTGTCTAATTAAATTTTTCCCATTTTTCTTTATAAAAATTAATTACAAAATTTGTATAAAAATATTCTTCAACAACTATTTATTAGTAGTGAAAGAGAATAAGGGAACTTAAGCCTAACTTTAACAATTCATTTATATTTTTGATTATAATTCCATTTTTTGTGACATTTCACAGAAATTGTTCTTTCGTGAACTTTCGGTTTTTAATGAAATTAAAAACTTTTTGGTGACATCTTGATGATAATATGAAATTCCGGTTTACAAACCAGTTATACATAACTTACAAAAAGAGAACAAAATAAGATAAACGTAAGACAAATAATGTCGTTTCCAATTCTCGAAACTATATTTGACAGATTGCTACGCTAGTTCCTAGGGTCTTCAGAAAATATTCGTACATTTCAGCTTAAACATGGACACTCGGACAGTCGATTAATTTTTTAAGGCTCGAGAATATATTTATTTAATGGTGTCGGAAATAAATATTGTTGAAATCAAAAATAGATTGACAAACGAATTGATTTGAGAATGTTTACAAAACTCGTGTATTTTATATTAGTAAATGCCGCGATTCGGGATTTCTCAGTTGTTTTTCAAAACCATTTATTTCTGTTACATGATTAAGGAGATGCAAAAGAAAATTATTATTATAATATTTTTTTAAATTGTTCATATATGTAAATAAGCAATAAATACCAAACATTGTATTCTTTTTCGTAAATATTTGTATACGAAAACCTAGTTATTTAAAATTTATTATTAAAATACATTTAAAAGATAATTATTTATTTATTCGTAGTAAAAAAATTTAAATATTTACATACTCTTAATATAAATTTCAATGGTATAAAACTATACTAAAATGCAAATGTGAATCTGCTACAGTTAAGAGAAAAAAATTCATTAAACTATACATTTAAAAAAAAGAAATTATAAAAAGCTATTTGTAACATATATAACCATCCTAAAGTGGAATACAACTCTATTTTAGGGACGAGGCTCGACAGTCTATTTTGAAGCTAGTCGACGACTGACAGGAGAGAGTGTAGTAGCGTATCCAACATAATTTCTTACTGGAATATCAACGCAATATGAAATGGGGTTTGCTGTTTTATAGTAACTACAATGCAATTTGCTCTAATATGATCAGAGAACTTATTATTAATGCAGAGTGAAATCGAAGCAGAGTAATAACTCTAGGGGTTCCTTTTCAAAACTGAATAACGTGAACGTGGAATAATTCGTTGGGACACACACAGACAAAATTATTGCTGGAGGCAAAAGGTATTGGAGAAAGGAATAAGCTGTTATGTATGAGTAAGTCAGAACTGTGAATGTATGTATGTATAATAACAGGACGTAATCTGCAGATGGTGTGGCGAAGAAGAGAAAAATACATTTCACTATCTTTGTCAATGCCCTGCGTTATCACACAGCCGTAATAAATGTTTTGTCTCTTTTTTCTTTGCGAATATGGAGGACTTGAGGGGTATGGATGCTAAGCAAATTGTCAAATTTACGAGTTAACGGGTCTACTTAGCAGTGGAGAACATCAGAGGAGTCACTATGGATCAATAATGGTCTTGTGAATCCACAAATATTTAATTATGTGTGATCCTCTATTAACCTAACCTAATAATTTAATGCAGTCTATTAATAAATTGCAACTACCGTACATTCGTTGTGTCGCGTGCTAATACTAGTCTTTACTCTCGACTGTAGTGATTTCTGACTGCCGACTGGTAATTGTCGACCTTCCTCCTCAATTGCTAGTATAGTGGTTCTAAGCTGTATGAAAGCCAGTGCTGGACATTCACACAATATGTACGCTAGCGTCTCAGCCTCTTCTAGGTACAGTCAGCAAGTATCACCTTCTTTGATTTTTATCGTGTTCAGATTAAACTTGGAGTTTCCATTACCTGCCACTGATCCATTTATAGAGCTTTAGGCTCTTGTTTCCGGAGTGCGATTAACCCGTCTACGCTTTGGATGTATTCGTGTCCATTTCTTGCGACCAATAAAACCCTCTTTCGACGCTTCCTTGTCCACCGCTGTCGGAAACTCAATCTTCTGTCTCCTTTTATTAAAAATTACAATTCTAAAATTCGCAGTAATGGAGAAAAGTCATGAACCCAAACAGAGCTCCATATGCTCAGGAAAGTCGATAAAAATACAGAAAACGAAAAAAACTGAAGGCCGAAAGGTATCCAGACGTCAATGGACTTAACTTATCCCGCCAGATACCAGCTCTTTTTGCGTACAATACGAGTATGATTTCATTAGGAGCTTATTAATTTGTAGTCGATTGCAATTTCTTTTTTTTTAGCCGAACAGTTCGTATGTGGAATCATTTTTCCCGCAGAGGTCTTTTCTGGCATTTTTAAAATGGAAATATTCAATCGAATGTCCAGTTAAATATTCCTCCTTCTCATCATTCAATTACTTAGTTCCAGCACAAAGCATTGCATGATTAGGGGCCATTTACTTAAATGGGGAATCCGAGAAAACCTACGTTTTTTGTTTTATCTTTCGTTAGCTTTCGAAACTGGCACATTGCGCTTACACTTTTTTCTTTTTGCTGATAAGATCCTTGACGAACTAAACAGCAATTTTAATTGCAACAAATAAAAAATGCTTTAAAAACAAAAACAAACAAATATGAAACAATACACTATTTATCAACATTTTTATAGAATTTTTTTATTTTTTTATTTGCAACAATAATGCAACAACAAATTTTGTAATTCATCGTTAAGTAATTGAAGAAAACGTGAACAATTCTTTTTAATCATGACTGTAAATAAATTTTGTTTTCATTATTTTAGTATTTTATTAATATTGTTTTTTTTTATAGTTTATATTTTTTTCTAATTAAAAAGATAATTCTCGTTATTGTAACATTTAGTTTGCTAAATCAATATTTGACCATTCCGCATTTGAGTTACGCATGAACTCAACCCCCTTTAATTTCCAATGAATGCTACTGTCTTATCAAAAGAACCCTTCATAGAGAAAAACGATTTAAGTCTTATCATCTTTCATCAGTTTTCCAAAAAAAAAACATAAAGGAGGATGAAGAGCGCTATAATCAGCTAAGCCGAATCTAATTTACTGTAAATCGCGAAATTCCTATCTTAAACTCCGTTTGATGATTTTTAGCACAATTAAACATTTTTGGCAAATGCAGTAAAATTATAATTAAGAAAAATAGTTCTGTTTTAATCTCCTTACTATTCTTAGTTTTTTTGGGGAACTGACTAGTATATTTTTAAACATTGTTTGTGTTTGTGTTTGTGTTTGTGTTTGTGTTTTGATTTTTATTTTATTCATTGAAACCGCTATGTTATAATATTTTTCATAAAAGTATAGTAGCTTTTTAAACACTGGTGTATTATTTATCTTAATGGCATGTAACTAATTTGTCTGGAGTGAAAATTTAACAATATATTTATTAAAGCCTATGGTTTTTATTTTTAATATTTATTATTATTTTTGTTTTTTTGGTTATAGCGTACTAAAAATTTCAAGTACCTAACTAAGACGGTTCTATAGATGTTGGCATTTAACCAGGTAGACAAATGTGGGAGCGATATTTATATTACATTTTTACCCTTTGGGTACGTAACCCTAAAGATTATAAAACTACCAAGTTAAATGGGTTACCGAAACTTTTTTATATAAAAGATTATTTTATCTTGAAAAACCCTTGAATTTTATTAGTTTTTGGTGTTTGGTGTTGGTATATAGTAAAATTTTATGGCCAACATTTTTGTAAAACATGTGATCCCCGCTCTACCCCTTTTTCGGGGTGTTTTTTACGATTTGTTAGAATAAATCCACAAACTGCTGTTATGCGAGGGAGTATGAGGGTTAAAATGTTTTACAAAAATATTTGCCATAACATTTTTCTGAACCTCAGATCTAAAGAAAACATAGTTTAATATACCGATATGCTACAAGAATAGGACAGAGGTGCGAAACTTTAACCGCCTCTAAAATAAAATGGTCTCCTCTACCAGAATCAATTGCCGAAACCCCGTAATTTTGGAAAAAAGTATGAAATTGTTAAACAGTGTAATTATAAAATTTTAAAAATTATTACAAATAAAACGATGATCATATTATGCCATCAAAGATAGAAAGTTTTAAATGAGAGGAGCGTGTAGTGACATTTAGGAGCATTTAACAGATATAAATTTATCGTAAGATAATCAGTGATAACACAAAACACGAAATCAAAAAGTAAGCAAATGCTCAGAAAATAAGCAAGAGATTCGGCGAATCGACTTGAATTCTCCTAAATGTCAGTTAAGATAAAAAAGAAACAAACAGTCAAGATCTTTTTGCCATATATTATTTGTATATATTTATGAAGTTTATGGCAACATTTTATTCAAACGTTGTACACAGTTCAAAGCAAAAGGTTTAATACACTCACTCGAACCTAATAAAATTTAACGAAAAATTAAAAAAAAAAAAAAAATATTGCTAAAGTCGATTTGAAGTTATTGCGACTGAAAAATGAATTTTAATTTAAATATTGTGAAAATTGTAATAGTTTTAATTTCCTTCATGGCGATAGTGTTAAGTGCCAGTCAACCTCCTTACCAGGTTTCGCTTTATGTGCATTTGCAGCCCCAGGAGCCACCTGCACATTTGTGCAATGGCGTTATAGTCCAAAGTCGTTTGATTTTGACAACAGCTTTTTGTGTTCATTACAAATATTTCGCAAACCATAGTCTTGCGGTTCCCATTGTTCCCAGCAAGATCAGTGTAATCAGTGGCGGTTCGACCAAATTTTATGAAGAAATAACGCTGCAAGTTTCCGATATTTTCGTAGCTAAAAATTTCAATTATACAACAGGTGAAAATGATTTGGCTTTATTGCGCCTTAACGGTATTTTACCGCTGGACACACGCAAAGATATAAGTTGGATTACATTGGAGGATGATGCAAAATATGATGTCCCCTGTTTGGCAAATTTCTATTCACGAAATGTAAGTTGGATGTAATATTTTATATCTTTATTACTTGAGATAAAAAAGTTTTTCTTTCTATGGCTTTTAGACAGAAAAATTATAATTAGCAATAATTTAAGGGCAAACAAGTCGAATTATAAAAGATTTAGATCGAATACTAAAAAATGTGTGTATTTCAATGTGATAATATAGTGAAATAATTTTTTAGTGAATTTTTGGTTTTAGTTGATTTTTTTCACAAAATCGTTGTTTTTTGGTAAAAAGTTGATATTTTTAAAACTTTCGGATTAGAGCATTATTGATTTTTTGCATATTTTAGAATCATAATGAAATCTAGATAGTATGGTGATTTTTTTATAATTATAGTTCAATTCACCACTCCCTAGTATTTTTGTCTCGGTTGTATTATTGTATTATACACCAGCAGAATGTATTGCCATTAAAAGCACGTTGTTGTCAGAGTAGCCTATGTCAAAAGTGTCGCTAATGCAGTTCTCTAGATATAGAATAATTACTTTTAATGTGGCTACCTGGCTCACCCGTTCTAACCGCAAGGGTTGAATCGGTGACACAGGTTATTTTTATAGTACAGAATTTCAGCACTCGAACTATTAACTATAGTTCTATAGATTCACGATAATAACTTTATACTTCGTTTGCGAAGTATAATTCCCATTTGCTAAACTATGCAAATTAATTAGATTCTACTTATTATTTCTACCAATGAACACTATGACAAATATTTCCTTTGTAGATGATGTGCCACGCCCTCTTTAAATATCCTATTTTACCCACCAGCTGGTGAGAAAAATATTCTTTATCCAAAAAGTCACGGAATCATCAAATTTCTATCCGAGTTTGTTATAATTATGGAGATTGAGGTTAAAAATAAGCGAGGAAAGTGGAGAGATGCCGTGGAGCATTTCATAGTACTAATTATTACATTTTATATGCCTTTTATCTTGAAACTTGGAACTTCGTTCTTGAGTTATGTTTAAAAGTTTACTAAAAATTGCCAGACTTGGGGGATGTCAATTACAGTTTGTACCTTATTACACAATTATATGTAATTGTAGGTAGGTATAGGTAGATCTTATTAATATACATAGTTTATCGAAGCACAGGCTGGATTGGAATAATGGGCGTGGTTCCTCCCATACAAAGTCAATGGTTATTAGCGTATACCTGTGGATCTGCAATAAGTAGAGTCTTGAAACTTTGCACAAGTAAACCTCATAGTCTAACAAAACACAAACTGCATTGGGATGGTGGGCGTGGTAACTCGCATAGAAAGTAAAGAAATATTATTGTCTAACTGGGCGTGGTAGCTTCCACACAAAGAGAAAAATTATTATTGTGTACCTAAAGAACGGCAATAGGTAGGGTCTTGAAATTTTGCACAAGTAGAGAGTAAAATATTATCGTGGTAGTACGCATAGTCTAGCAAAAAAAAACAGATTAGTTGGGATAAGTGGGCGTCGTATCTAGCTTATAAAGTGAAACAGTTTTGTCGTTAGAAGAGCGTGCGTTTTTGAGTTAAAGGTTAGCCATACTTTTCTTCCAATCGTTTATTGTATCTTTTGTGTAGCGAAGCGCACCGGTGATAGCTAGTATGTAATATATAATTGAGAAATCAAACTACTTATATTAAAAAAACACAATTACTATATAAAATGAATCAATAACTACTTTTTAAAAAATTTAGTGACAAAAAAATTATTAATTACCTCCTTATCTTACTAAAATAAGTAAATTAGATGTTATATTTAAAGACAAAAACACAGTGAACCAAAAAACATAAAAAACCAGGAGAATATATAATTTTAATTAATTCTCAACAGCATTTAGTTACTTTAAGGCCGCCCATTATTATAACTTGCCAATAGCTAAAGTTAGGATTTTGTTGAAGCAATGAGTAGTTTTTCGTTATTACATGTTTCAGAAGTTTATATTCAGAGTTTTCCAATTTAACTTATTGGTGTTAAAATGTAATTAAAGTTTGTTTTATTGCATTATATGGTTACTGCCTAATTACAACTACAATTGCTCGTAATTTGTAATTGAATATTTCCAATTATAATGTCAAGTAAATGTAATTTAAATTTTTCAATTAGAATTACATCTATAAGTAATTGCCTTTAGGACCTGATTAAAATTACAATTACTTATAATGTATAATTGAGAATATCCAATTACATATTACGTGTAATTATAATTAAAATATAACTGAATCCCCCATGTCTGAAAATTACTCAGGGCCAGCAACACGAACCTGTGACTCAATTCTGTAACTTAAGTGAACAATTTCTCACATGACATTATTATAGATATCTTGTTTACACAGGGTAAGCTTGAGTTAATCTTAAACTTTTTTATTAATTTATGTTAAAAAACTGGTAACTGCTTGACTATGTTTATTTTATATTTTCAAGTGAAAAGTTGCTCACTTTAGTTAAAGAAACGAGGTACTGTTTTGTCTAGTGTTAAGATAAATTTTATTTACTTTTATTAATAAATAAAATTATAACTAAAAGAAATACGTACTAGCAACTTAGTCTATCGTTAGCTCTTAAAAAAGTGCATTGAAATATCTTTTAATTACAATAAACTAATTAATTGCAATCATTATTTTCAGTCTCAAAATGGCGCTCCGAACTATATCCAAAGCAACCAATTACCGATATTAGATTCCGAGCAATGTAGGATTGTATCTAAACATTTCATCGATCGTAAAAATGATATTTGTTCACTTTATTATCTACCAACTGGTTTCAACTGCAATGTAAGTATGAGTATCATATCACATCAAACAAGTTCCTTGAAACAAGTCAAACCAATTCACAAATTTAAAATTATAGGAAGCAGAAGGACTTCAAAATGTCAATGACGATCGGGGTGCGGGTTTAGTTTGTGGCAACAAGTTGATAGGCCTACTGTCCACCCTTTTGCTCTGGAAAAATACTACCGACTGCTCAGAGAAGCCAATAGAAGCATTTTATACCGCCATAGCACCACATATATCTTGGATTTTCAATTTGATATCCGAAGAAGATCTAACCATGTTGAATGAAGGCGAATATATTTCATCATCGCCATATGCCGGCGAAACAAATACTTTCGTTGAGCCACCAGTAACCGGTATTAATTGATCTATTTTTAACTCTCCTTGAATATTAATTTGTTGTTTTTTCAGAACCGGAAACCAGTACATTCCACACTACTGAATTTTTAGGCCAACACAATAATTCGGTTGCTCTAAGTACAACAAGTTGCAAATTCATATCTCCCATGGTGGGAATAGTGTATTTAATGGTCAATGCTTTATGCTGCTGGCTGTAGTTGTTTTTCATATTTTTTTTACACCTCATTATTTAAAATAAATTATTATAGAACCAAACAAAAATATTATTTTATATTGGCTATTAAGCGAACTATATTCATAAAGGCTGTAATCTTTACGTTTAAATTAAGTGCATAATAATCATTAGTATTAAAAATAAGTATTTAAATATAATTAAAATATAAAAAACTAAATAAAATTTGATATTATTCACGAGTGATAAAAAACGGAACGGCAGCGAAATTTTTGCAAACTGTGATGCAAAGAGCAAGTTAAGGCTTAACGTTTCTTTTAGGCCCATTATTATTATAAGTTGCCTTATTATAATGGCTGAAGTTAGGATTTTAACGGAGGAATAATAAGTTTTCCGTTGCCTTTAAGGTATATACTTACTTATAATAACGAAAAACTATAAATTTAGCTATTGGCAAGTTATAATAATGAGCCCTAGTTATATTTATTTATTTCTTTATTTGGACTTATGTTATATGGAAATCAGCAGAATATAAACTGTTACGCAATGATATTTTCGGTGTTCAGTTTGACGATTTAATTAAATTTGTAAAAGCATTGATATTCCTATGAACATAAAATAGAAATTTCTTGTTAAACTGAAAAATAATATATTCAAGTGTCTTAGCTTCAGTAGCTTAGGTAGAAAACTTAAGATAAAACATTAATTTCAATAATTATCAATGTTCATATCTACGTCTTTGGAACACTATCCGATTATTTAAAAACAAAACTGGATGATTAAATGTGTGTGTGTTTATAACAAAACAAGTATCAAGAAGAAACTTCCCACTGCACAGTGGTTTAAAAACGATTTATTTTGAACATAATTCGGTATCTCATGAACCACTGAAGATATCTTAATGAAATTTCATAGAAGCAAAGCAGAGGTGTTTCTGAGTGGAGCTGCGATTGTTTTTTTTTTCATTTTGTATGTAAAAATTAAAAATGTGTATAAACACACAAAAATATCAGGTTGTTAAATTTTAAGGGCCGATGTTGAATGTGAACCACAACTAAACGTCAAGTTTTTTTCTGCATTTAATTTAACATTTCTAAATTTCAGACTAACTCAATTTGAATCATCTGCATCAAAATCTGCGGGTGGCAACTCAACTATTTATATCAGTAGATGTCTTTGGGATAAAGACATTTTTAAATTAGTTACCAAATATATTGCATTTTTCAATTTCATTACTTGCTCAACTACCAATCGAAATTCGCAAAGAAGGCTTACGTATAAGAGGTCTTTTAAGCTTTAAACCCGGTTGTGGTCTAACATCAAGGCCTTCCACGGAATTTCCTCGAGATACAATTCTTCGGAGTTCTATTAGCTCTCTTAGTCATTTCGTGATTTATTTCAGTCTGTTTTCAACTTGAGAGTATCTGTGTGATTGTCATTCCCTTTGAACCCATCTTTGAGGTCATTTTATTATCAGTAAAAGAGAAATCTCGCACATGTGATTGCATAATCTACTTAACGCTTATAACAAATCAAAAATCTATACATATAATAAAATAGTAACTCATTTCCGTCTGTCTGTATGTACGTCTATCTGTCTGTCTGACTGCTTTTCCTTTGCGTTCGCATCACGTAAAAACTACTGGATGGATTTTAACAAAATTTTGTGAGGAGGTATCTTAGAATCCTGATTCCCATATGGGTTACAAAAATATCTCATTTCCAAGAGAAATTGGAGAAAAAGCAGTGAAAGTTCGCAATTTCCGGTTTAAAGGTACTGAAATTTTCGATTTAAAACTTGGATATTTCAAACACAGTTGCCCACTTTTTATTTTTGAAAATGGGTAATTTTAAAAACTGGGATGTTTTAAACACGGTTGCACACCTCTTATTTTTGACAGTGGGATATTTTTAACAAAATTGCGCAACAGATGTAGCCAATTGAATAACATTTGTATTTGCTTTGTACTTTTACTTTGTGGAATTACATTGTTATTAAAATATTTTAAACACCTCCTACAGAGCTTTACAATAATTTTTTGATTTTTTTAATTTTTTTTTTGCAAATTTTAGAATTTTATCCAGAGATGGGTATCTTTATATAAAGTAAATACATAAACATAACTGAAGCACTATAAAAGTAAGAGGCTTGCAATTGGTGTGAAATACATTCAAAGCAAAATCGAGCAAAATATTGTCAGGACGCCCGCGACGTGGCGGGCACAGCTAATAATAAAAAAACATGAATAAATTATGACATAAACGTAAAAGATAAAGGTATTAAGTGTATTAAGGTGTATTAAGGCATTGTCTGTAGGATACATTGTAAGAACGTCGTGACGTTTTGTTAAAACGAAATCGCTTGATTTTACTTCATAGCTTTTGCACAGGAACTGGTCACGTAAGTTAAGTTTTCAAATATGATTCATTTAAATTAAAGCAAATTAAAATTTTTAATAATGAATTTTTACACAATATAAAAAATTTTATTATTTATAGGCAAAAAACCAGCATATTGTAGAAGGGCAGTAAAAAAATAAAAACGTAGTTTTTTCGTTTGTGGTTTGGTAATATGAAAATAATTCTCATTATGTTTTTACTTATAGAGTATTTATGGCTTTTCCAAAATAAGGAAAAATCAGAAACAAGGCGAATCTAGTTTACTAGGTGGCAGCACAGCGAAGTTAATTATTTTCGCTTTACTTTTTTTGTGCAAGATTTCGTTTTTTTTTATTTGAAAACTTTGCGAAATAAAATTGTAATTATTCAAAAGGAAATGTTTCAATATTTAAAAAAATACTACCAGAAAAGGTAAGGAAGAAGTGTTTTTAGTTGTTGGATGTGATATTTTAATTAGTGCTTTTGGCGTCTGTCGTACATGTAACCAACAACAAAATGCATGTGGCTGTTTTTGGGTGTTGTATTTGTTGTCGCGGCGATGCCACCTTATATAAATTCGCCTTGATCAGAAAAAAGTTTTCTGAAAATCTGGCCAGTGAAATAAGTATAGTTACTAGCTTTTCCCCCATCAAATAAACTGCATTTTTATTATAAAATGTTATGGGTAGGTAGGTAATTAGCATAATACTAAATATTTATACCCATATTCTTAGGAAACAAAATATATATATTTGAAATATATTTTAGAATAACTTTTATATGAACAATTTATTCTATTTGAACCAGAAACAAAATTTTAAAAAATATTTCATGTACAGAAATGTTGCTGTTACAGTTTAATTATTTGTACCAGTGTGGCCATTTTAGAATTTTTGCAGCTAAATTTAGCTTAGCAGTTAGCATTTTTTTTGGCGTTTTTCAATTTCTTGTTCAGCATTTTTTGGAATCATTTATTTTAGAAAAATTATCAATAATTTGTTTTAAAAAACAACAAAATTGTTAGACGGTTAAATGTATTTAAAAATTGTATTATTCTGGCAATAACGAACGTATGCTATGTTTGGAAAAAACTTATGAATATAAAACTGCATTAAGTAAAAATCCATTTAGTGAATTGGATTCTATTGTAAAAAGAAACTTTTTTTACCATTCAGTAAAGCCGAAGTTAATAGGGTTTTTAGTGATATAACCTTTTTGAAAACGAAAATTAAATTAGATTGATATTAAATACTATAAATTCGCCACTTTACGAGATTCGTAGTTTAGTTTTAGAATTACTAATGATAATTATAGCATAAACTATAATGATATTTCGATCGAGTCTTCAGAAGCTGAGGAAAAATATTTATTCGATGATGTGTTTAAAATATATATAATAGACCTTTAAAGTATAAATTCCTTTGATTTTCAGGTTAATTTTAAACCGGTTGGGCCCCTCGCATTTAAGTGGTAAAATTTGAAAGGTTTTCGTGATAAAGTTACTTATATTTTTATTATAAAAGGAGAGAGAACTACTTTGTTCATATAAACTCTTAACCCGCTAGAACGCTAATAGCTTTTTAGTAATTCAATTCAAAGTTTATACTAAAACTGAAATTTGATTGACTCCCATTCATTTTGAAGGATTGTAAATACATATACTCATCATCGTGCGATTAAAAATTAAGCGTTGATTTAATATATGAATAATTTGCTCCTTTTTTGCCTTAATGCTCAAAAACTGACTCAGGTCTAGAAATTTATTCAACTGTTTTAATATTAAAACCCTAAAAAGTAGCAGTTTACCTATTAGTCGAATAAAACTTAAAAAGTTAATCGATAAGTTTTTTATGCTTTAAACTTAATTCAATTTATACTTTTTTGAGAATTCATTATTTTACAATGGCGCAAGAAGTGACTCTGGTCTCAAATAAACCTTGTTAGGAATAAAAAATCTTCACATTTTATAATTATATTTTTTAGGCTTTAGGCCTAAAATTACAATAATTATTTATCTTTACATTTTATTTATTTACTTCTGGAAAATGCAATACAACAAGAACTAGCCTTAAAATATAATATTGGGTAGAATATTGGCAAATATTTTGACATAAATAATATTAACATAAAGAGAAGCAATAAAAAAACTAAAATAATACAATCATACAATAAAAAAATTAAAGTTTGAAACATACTTTAGGATACAAAAATAATTAAAAATGCTAAAAGAATTGATTGAATGGCTTGCATTGTTTATGACTTGAATCTGAGAAGGTAATTGACCCCAAAGACGTATAGAGCTAATAAAGAAATGTTGCTCAGAAGCGCTGTTATCTATATATATATATAAAAAAAGTTGAATTGTGTTAGACATAGATGTTCTCTGGAATGCGTGAACCGATTTTGTTTCTGCAAAGTTTATATGAAAGGTGACGTCAATACCAAGGTTTTTATGTACAAACGGTCTCTGTATGTGCATTGGTTCATGAGTTATAGCCGGAATAGTTGGCGTGGTACCGCCCATACAAAGTAAAAAATTATTGTCGTGTTCCTGGCGAACTGCAATAGATAGCGCCTTGAAACTTTGCAAGAGTAGCCTCTGTGCTAAGGCGCATAGTCTGCCAAAATATAGAATGAATTGGGACAGTGGGCGTGGTACCTTCCATATAAAGTGTAAAAATTATTATTGTGTATATATAGAACTATAATAGGTATGGTCTTCAAAGTTGGTACAAGTAAACCCCATACCCATGCGGATACTCTAGAAAAACATAGGCTGAATTGGGACTGTGAGCTGTTACCCCCCATACAAAGTAAAAAATTATTATCCTGTATCTAGAGAACTGCAATAGGTAGCGCCTTGGAATTTTGCATCAGTAACCACCATATTAAGATACATTGTGTAGAGAAACACAGACTGAATTTGAATGGAGGGCGTGGTACCTCCTATACAAAGTGAAAAATTATTATCGCGTACCTAGAGAACTACATTAGGTATTGTCTTGCAACTTTGCACAAGTAACCCTCATACTAATGTGCATAGTCTACCAAAATACAGTCTGGATAAGCATACTCGAAGTGGCACATCCATTAAAAGTAAAAAATTGTTATCGTGTTAATACAGGTTGGATGGGAACATTTTTGACTTGAGAATAGCGTGCGTTTTCGCGTTAAAATTTGGTCATACTTTTCTTCCGAGTGTTTATTGTGTTTTTTGTGGATGGGTGTAGCGAAGCGCACCGGGGATAGCTAGTTATATTATATTTTATGTTAATTATTCTTTTACCTCTGCTTGATCTTAAGAAAGAAAGTCTTTGGTAGAAATAAGCAGGTTTTTTGGTTGGTTGTTTTATTTGTCTCCTTCAAGTATTAGCAGGTCTGCACCTTCTCCTACTACCTTGAGGATTTTACGATATTGCCATTTTTGCTACGTCGTCATTTGGTCTCCTTAGGATATGGCCAATCCACTTCCATTTTCTCTCCGCTAGTTGGACACGGATGGGAATCTCCGCTGTTCTTGTCCATAACTCCCAATTTGAGATGACGTTCGGCCAAAAAATCCTAATTATATTTCGCAGAGACCAGTTTATGAACACCTGTAGAGCCTGTAAATCGTTCGTCGAGGTGTTCCATGACTCAGAATCATAGAGAAGTACTGATCGCACATTTGAGAAGAAAAGGCGGTGTTTGCCTTGTTGATCCGATTCATAATATCCTCACGTGAACCACCTGTAGATGATATAATGCTGCCCAAGTACGTGAAGGATTGAACGTCTTCGAGCTTGATATTGTTTATTTTAAACATCGAGGCGGTGTTTAGGCGTAGGACCTTGGTCTTTCCGATGTTGATACGTAGACCAGCGTTAATCGAAATTCTTTGTTCTTCCTCCAGTTTTGCTGCCATATCAGAGAAACTATGGGCGAGCAAACATATTATTAGCATAATTGATGCCCCATGTGATGCCCCTTCTTGAGCGGTTTGCTTGAAACATTATAACGTCGAGTATTATGTTGAACAGCAGCGGAGAAAGAACACAGCCTTGGCGTACTCCTGTGTTCACACTAAGATTTCTTCCCAGTAAGCGTTCGTGCAGAACTTTGCATGTTCAATCTCGGTATAAGGCTTTTAATAGATCGACTATTTTACCTGGAACTCCTTTGCATTCAAGTGCTTGCCTGGTGGTGGACGGTGTCGAAAGCTTTCTCAAAGTCAATAAATATGCAATATAGGGAGGCGCGCCATTCTACCGACTTCTCGATGATAATGCGGAGGCTGTTGACATGATCAACACAAAAGCGATGGGCTCCGGCTTGTTTCTTGCGCAGACCTGATGAGATTGAGGAGGACAGCCTGGCATGAATGATGTGGACAATACCTTGTTAATCATCGGAAGTAAGGTTATGCTCCTCGAGTTTCTACATTCTGTCAGGTCTATGATAACTCCTATATTTAGCTCAGAGGGTAGAGAGTAGGAGTTCAAAAAATTTTCAATGATTAGCTGTATAAGCTTTGCGCTGCTTTACAAATTTTTAACGCTTTTATTGCCTTTATGATCTCTGATTCGTCGGGAATTGCTGTTCTAATTTCGCTTCTAGTGGTATGATTTTCGCATTGACAACGAAAAATAATGTCGAATTGCGATGCTGACATATTGCCAGCTGCCACACCATATTGCCAGCTGCCACACCAGTTGCCTTACCGGAAAAAATTAATGTAGAGCCGTCGGCATTGGTTATCATCCCATCGCCAGGCCATCTTGTCTCACAAAGTAGATCAAATTTCATTACTTCCCTACATATATGGGCTAATCGCGGTGGTACCATAGGTTCTTATGTTCCAAATCGTATCCTTGTTTTAAAGGTAAAAGTCGTCATCATTTGGGGATCATTTTGGTTTTCGTTTATTGCAGTTTCGTTTGTAATAAATTTTGTTTAAGATGGACTATATAGCATACCAGCTGATGCTGCCTGGTACGATTATCAATCAACGATTATTTAGCTTACCCTACAAATTCCCAGGTAGGCACCAGCCATATCTTGGAACGCTGCAATGTCTTCTAATATTATTGAATCTGGCAATATTATTGAATGCCACATTAAGCCTTACACTATCGCAACTAGAAAAAAGTTCGCAACCATACCTAAGATTTGGCAATAGGTATGTTTTGGCTAGCAACATTCGTATGTGAAGTTGAGTGAAGCATTGTGACATCTAAAGGTTTTTTAATATCGCAAATGTTTTACCACAGTTTTTTTTATATGATATGACCAATTCAGCTGTTTATTAAATATGACCCCTAGGTTTTTTGGAGAGTCGACAAAATTAACTACCTCATTGTTAATTACTAATGATGGTAAAATTTGTGATACATACTGTGAATTAAAAATAATCATAGCCACAGATTATTTAGGATTTAAGCTGAGTCCATTTGCAGAATCCCATACGTGATTCCGATTTAAATCCTCATTAATGAGTATAAGACAATTCACGGTGTCCGATGCATTACAGTCAGTATAGAGTTGCACATCAACAGCGTACATTTGTATTTTGCAGTTTTGAAGTAAGATCATTTGCATATATTGAGTAATGTAGTGGATATGTTGATGTGTAGTAATAGTATTAAACAAGTGTGTAAAATAAACTGAAGGGTAAGTTTCACGGACTTGGGATGTATTCCATCGTGTCCAACAGAATTGTCACAAAAAGACTTTAATACATCTTCGTGTGTAAAGTTGTTGAATGTAAAAGACTGAATCTGTTGATGATTCAAACATCGTATGTTATTGGTGTTGTAAAAATTGACATCAATTTGTGGCATAGGCTTAGTTGCAAACTGTTGATTTAATTCATTAACGTTAATTGTGTTAGTCTCTAAAGCATTACCAATAGCAATACCCATTTTTCGTATCTGCCTCCATTATCTTTTAGAGTAAATGGCATTTTTGAACTTGTATTTATAAAAAGTTGTCTTTGCCAATTTTATTTTTATATTTACTTTTGTCGTTGCATTTTTTAAAATATTATACAGCTCCGGAGTTCTAAACCGTTTCCATCTTATATACATCATTTCCAGCTTCAATTAAAGCTGTAACCGCATTAGTAAACCATGGCGTATCATTTCGTATAACTTTTGTTATATGTTTTTCATAAAGAATATGTTTTTCATAAAGATAGCTTATGTTGTGATGTTAAAATGTCAATTGTTCGCCGACAGTAGGCATGTAAAAAACATTACTCCTGTTGGAAAATCCCAACGAAACGTCGGATAGAAAATGAAATAAAAATATCTTTTATTTATATTTAAATTTTAATAACCTTAAAAGCCCGAATAGAAATTCTAAATTCTATAAAAACAACATATAATTTTAAAAAACGTCTAATAAATGAATATATGTATGTATATATAAATAAGATAGATTTATAATATGTTAAGCAATGGAAGCATAGAAAGTTAGTTTAAAAAGTTTTCTATAATCAGCATATAACTTAGGATCACAGTAAATATTCGTTTTGGTAATAAAATTTTTAAGTTTACGTACTATTAACTTACAATTATTAATCCATTAGCAAAATGTTCTTCTGAAATATAGGGAGCCATTTATTCGATGCCGCGGGAAGAAAAAACTGGTTTGGAATAATCTATTATAGCTTTACACATTTTTTCTGCTTCTAAGGGCCCTTTTTACCACTTAATTACTAGGGGCCTGGACGGTAGGGTGAAACGAAAAAATATTTTTTTTTCAATTTCAATATTAAATAGTGAAAAAATGTCGTTTGTTTAACAACTGGATCAAATACTGCATCATAGTCAATTCCGTATTTCTGACTAAATCCCTGAGAAACTAGTCTCGCTTTAAATCGTTTGACTTCCCCCTTTTCGTTTAACTTTTTCTTGAAAACTCATTTGGAACCAATTGCTTTACGACCAGGTGGTAAGTCAACCAGCACCCAAGTTTTATTCTCCTGAATAGATTTAATATCCTCCTGCATAGCTTCTATCCACTGAGATTTCTCCTCCTTAATTGAAATATCTTCATTGAAATTACACGGATCTGAATTTAAAACTGCAGAATTGATATGCTGATACCGACTTCGAGGTACTCCTTTATTGACTCTACTAGACACGCCTCGAACTGAATCTGGACTTTGAACTGCATCTTCAAATGTTTCGCCATAGCCAGACCATTCAGCGTCAGAAATTTGATCATCCGATCCAAAACTGTGTACAAATATTGTACTTTCTGAAACGTCTTTATTTTCTTTTAAATTGTTACTCTCATCCAAGTTTCCTTTTTCACTTAAAATTTCATTAACGTTAATTAAAGGCTGCTTATCACATTCAAGCCTATTGAAAAGAAGATAAAATACATTTTTATTATCACGTGCAACATCATATCTTAAACCATTATTTGTATTATTTGCATTAATGAAAACAACGTCACGAGAAATTTGTACCTTTTTCGTAACTGGATCATAAACTTTATATCCTTTTGAATTGCAATCGTATCCTATAAAGACTTTGCGAACTGACTTCAAATCAAGCTTCTCTCTTTTTTCTTTGGCTACGTGAACATAGCTTAAAGGTCCAAATATCTGAAAATATTTTAACGATGGTTTCTTGCCATATCTCATCTCATAGGGCGTTTTTAATATACTTCTTGAAGGCAGCCGGTTTTGAATGTGATTCGCTGTCATTAATGCTTCAACCCAAAAAATTTTATTCAACTCTGAATCAATTAACAAACATTTTACCATTTCCATTAATGTTCGAATTTTTCGTTCCGCAACTCCATTTTGTCTTTTATAGTATTTAATTTTTTTTTAAGACAACACTAAATCTGCGAAGCTTTTTTGCTTGTCTGCAGAAAACACCCAGATACTTCGGCGGGAATTGAACCCGGAACCTCTAGACTGATAGACTAGTGCGCTACCAATCGGTCTATCGAGGCACTCTGTTGTGGACTATATGGAACACAATATTGAATTTTAGTTCCACATTCTGTTAAGAATTTCTTTACACGTTCACCTATGTACTCTCCTCCTCTGTCAGATCTTAAAACTTTCGGATAATGACCAATTTGATTTTTGATTAAATTCCAAAATTCAATTAGTTTGCTATGTACCAAAGAGAACCCAAGAGATGAAACGGCGTATAAACAGGACGACAAAAAATACTAATTCAACCCGTCTCTTTCACACGTTGATTGGTTTTCTTTTGTGTTATTTCGTAAACATTGCTTTTCTTTTGTGCTATTTTCTTATTAATTATTTTTATTAGTGTAAATGTACGTAACTTTCATTAAATATATTTCTCAAGCTTATTTCACAACACCAAAGAGTTTTGATTGTTTGTTTTAATTATACTTTGTTGTTTAATTAATATTTTAATGGACAAATTAACTTTTAAAGTACAAAGTTTTAAACAACGAACACGCTTTAAAGGAAAATTTTCAAAATTTTTAGTTTTTGTTTCGTTTATTTTTCCGATGTTCGTATAAATTTGTTACTATATTTGTCTCTTTCTTGACAAGCTTAGGAAAGTCTGATTATAGCCATTTTCATCAATCACTATTTACATCTCTGTGTACTTTGTGCTATGTACTTCAAAAGATAAATTGAGCAATATCTACTATAGTCGTCTATAAACGTTACAAAATACTTATAACCGCTGCAAGATGGAGGAGATATAGCACCGCAAACATCAGAATGATTAAGATCAAAACAACATTCTGATCTTGAATAACTTTGTTTCGGAAAAGGGTTTCTTGCCAATTTTCCTTGTAAGCAAATTTCATATATCTCTGCTAGGTTTCTACAATTATTATTTTAATGCCTGTTGCTAGTTCCTCTCTAAACAATTTTCTTATAGATTCCTCATTATGATGACCGATGACTCGATGCCAGTAGTGTATACAACCTTTATTACAATTATGAACCGAAAGAGCTTCTTCAGAAGTTGCATTAAGAGTGTACAAGCTATTTTTTTAAATATGCTTTACAAACAAGTTTAAAATTTTTCTCTTAAATTACATACATTTTTTTTAAACTAACGGTATAACCTTTTTCCGTAATTTTCCTGACAGACAATAAATTTGAATTAAAATCTGCCACATAGTATACATCACCAATAATTAAAGATACATCACCGATCTTGATCTTGCATACGCCTTTACCTCTAGCCTTTGAACTGTTTCCATTAGCAACGCAAATAGATTGAGAATTACCACTATAATCAATTTCGCTAAATAATTCCTTTTTATGGGCAATATGGCAACTTGCACCCGAGTCTATTATCCATTGAGCTTGATTATCTTCTGACAAACCAGTTAATAAAACGAATTGCTCCTCTCTATCTTCAGTTTCCTCAATAATATTCACAGATTTTTTACTATTCCTGCTGCTATTACTGTTCTTTAAGTGACAAGGTTTCTTGCAATAAAAAAACAGGATTTACCTTCAAATTTCTTTACAAATTTTGACTTCAATGCAGTAACATTCGATGTATCGTCTCGGGACTCTTCCAACAACTTTTCTTTTACAGTTTGCATTGTTAGATCCATTGCATTGCCCGTAATTTATCAAACAATTCCATCATTAAATTTATGTGTATTTCCATGCTCTCACCTTCACTTAACCTTATGCTGCATATTTTTCGCATCAGATGCACTTTTGAACTTAGTGTGACTCGTTCATACTGATTTTGTAACTTATTCCAAGCGTCTCTGGCTAAGTTTTCGTTGCGAATATGGATAAGTTGCGAATCATCAACACATAAACTCAATACTACAAAAGCTTCCATATTTTTCTTTTTCCACTCAGCCGTGTCGTTAACAGGTCCTTCAATAACAAGCCAAAGATCTTCCTTTATTAAATACATCTTCATTTTAAACTTCCAATTGTAATTTTCTTGTTTCTTGTTTATTTTCTTTATGCTTTTTCCTTACAATCTTTAACAAAAAAACACCAAAGACCCATAAGCTATTTTTATTAAGACTAAATGAAAAAATTAATTATATACATATTTTCGCGGCAATATTAGGTAACTTTTTAATTTTAATTTAAACAAAGTATTTTGTTTCAACAAATCTATAGTTTTTATTTACTAGGTATTTGGAAACTGGAAATTAAAATTAAAATCAACAAAAATATAAAAAATCGAAAAATTAAAAAACGTAAAAACGTAAAAAAGCAATTAATAATTTGAACATGGACCCAAATGGACGTAATAAAATTTTATTTTATATCTATACTGGACTTTTTGGCTGCGGAATTTTGTTTTAAACTAGCTGTGCCCGCTACTTCGACAGCGTCCTTCAATATTTTGTTCGATTTTACTTTGATAGCAATCCACACCAAAGACCCCTACGATTTTAGTTTTTTTTTTAAAGAGAAGTAACACTCAGGCAATTAATGCCTACATTAACTGTGTTACTTCCTTTAGAAAGGATTAGTAGTATAGATAAGACAGATGGTTGGTGCGATAGTAAAGCTTCGCAAGCGCTTCTGGTGTTCTTTAGGCGAATTAGTTTGAAACTAGCATAGCATAGCGATTTAGTGCTATGTGGTAATACCGGCGTTTTTAGTTCCGCCTTAAGATATGCTACGTATCAGTTTATGTATTTTTTTATTTTATAAAAAGTAAAGTATTCATATCCGGTTAGTTCAACTGTGTACTTTCACTGCTTTTTCTAGACTTTCAAAGATATTTTGCGGAAAAAAAGTATCCTATATTGGGACCAGAATACTTAGATACATCCTCACAAAATTTTGTAAAATCCATCTAGTCAATGAAAAGCAGACAGACGGAAGTGAGTTACTATTTTATTATATGTATAGAATAGAAGGTATATAAATAATTTCGTGATCTTTAGCATTTCTTGCACTACAAATTTCAAAGAAATACTGTTGCCGTTAATTGTAATGTAGTACTACAACACTACAGTCAAATTTCAGGCAAGTTGCGTCTATTACGTGGGCAGTGTGATAATTCCGTTATTTTGTATATCTCTACTGCAGTAATTTTTAATGCAAGATTGCTCCCGTTAATTGTTATTAGATAGTGATACTGACGATTTTTTGGTATGATGCGTCTTTTACGAGGATTGTTTGATAATTTCCAAACTTTTTGTGTCTGCAACTTCCGATGCAACACTGTTCCCTCCCGCTAACAGTTACCTAATACTGAACTATTTAAAGACTAAAATATATTTGTTTGATAGTTATCGAATTTTTATGTTAAATAACTATTAGTGAAGTTCAGTGTTCGATGCAAATGGTCTTGCTAACGTGCAAATGCATAATGTCATAGCTTTTTTGTGAAATCCAACGACAAAATACCTATTGTTTTTGTTAAATTTGAATGATATAACACATTTGCACTTTCGCAAGACCATTTGCATCAAACACTGAATACTGCTATTGTATTTCTATTGTTTTTAATCAGTTTTATGTTATTTAAATAATATGTTATACCAAGGTATATTTATTTTACTAGGTATTGGCGTCCCTACAACAAATACAAGAACAACATGGCATTTTGTTGTTGCTTTGTAGTTCGAAATGTCAAAAAACATAGAAGAAAATTGAGAAGGCGTGTATGTGTTTTATTGCCATCTCACTTCTACACTATAAAAATTCTGAACACATACAACTTTTAACATGTCGTACTACTAAATCAGCTGGGCGGACGACACTACCTAGTAAGATAAATATACCTTGTGTTATACTAAATGAATTTTATGGAAATTCAATACTTTATAAAGGGTATATTAATTAACAAATAAATTTAAAATTTAAGCATTATTTTATATCAGATTTAGCTGCAAAATATTTTAAGAACTGGTTATACTGATTTCTATAGATGTATAGCTAAAGGCTAAATGAAAAAAGCAGCTCTAACAGCAGCAGTACTACTGCATCATTACCTAATAATGTTTCTGATGGCCGGAAAACTCTGGGATGAATTTGTTAATTTCTGTCAATATAAATGGGCTTAATAAATGTGTATGACACTTTTAATTGTTTTAAGTAAAAATGTTACTTCTAGTGATTACCAATCATTTTTGTTTTAATTAAAAAACAAAGTATTTGTATATCTAAAAGTTAATGAACAAAAATGAACTCACATAACTTTCACACTGCGTAGGGACTCATGCCCTCCTATTCGCATAAATAACCAAATGATACCACAGCTTTCAGACGTTAAATACCTGGGTATACATCTTGACCGTCGCCTTACTTGGAAAAGCCACATTGATTTCAAGTTAACACAAATGAAACTAAAAGCAATACAACTAAATTGGCTTATTGGCAGAAATTCCACCCTGAGCTTAGATTGTAAACTTCTACTGTACAAGTCGATCTTCAAACCAATTTGGTGTTATGGGATTCAGTTATGGGGCACTGCCTCAGCTAGCAATGTAGAAAAAATTCAAAGGCGCCAAAATAAGATTCTACGTATTATTACATCTGCTCCCTGGTATATAAGAAATTCGAACATCAACAAAGACCTAAACATGCCATCAGTTAAAGCAGAAATAGCGAAACATGCAGTCACATATCTAAAAAGGCTTGAATCTCATCCAAACCCTTTGGCACGTAACATGCTGAATGAACCTGGTTACATTCGACTAAAAAGAAGAGATACTGCTTTTCTTGGCCGTACATTAGAGGGATGACACGCAAATGATTGTAAAATCCGTGAAACAAACATTATTTTTGTCTAGCACTGGCTGGACTTAATGTATATTTTATTTTAGACTTAAGATACGAGTAATTATTGTTAGTTCAAAAATATTGAAGATACAATAAATAAAATATGAAGAAAAAAAAATTTGTATATTTAGGTGACATTTCATTCTATTTGAAACGAATTTTAGTGAGTAATCTTATTATATTCTATATATTACAAACAAATTTTAACATAAAAATATTTTAGCGATTTCTCACATCGATCTTGGCGAAATATGTAAAAAAATCTGACAACTCTGCTTGTCTATTGAAGCGATAGCACAAAATAATCGTCATTCACAACATTATAAAATCGATCATACTTGTCTTGTCGTTTGACAAAACCACAATAAAAACATGTGTAAATACTTTGGTGTGCGAGTACAAGTTCAACTTCCAAAATACTGATACACACCAGTGTTGGGATTTGTGGTACAATTGTACCAAATTTGGTACAATCGACACATCAATGGTACACTGGAACACTTCATGCTTTTTTGGTACAATTTATTTAAAATTTCAAGCTTAAGTTCGTTTTATTTTCTCTAAGACAGAATAATTTAAATTACAAATTAGGTGATGAATATTAAAGAAAAAATCAATAAATTTTTTTATTTAATCAATATTTTTTGTAGTTTTTTTTTACAATAAAAAACACTTCTAATTTCTAAATTGAAACATTCTTGATTTATGTTCAGGATTTTAATTATTTACTTTGATAACAATTCATAGATAATTTGGTTATTGCTAAACTACTGCATTTGAAAGTTTTTGCATCTCCTCAATTAGTTTCCGGCATTAATCGGCTGATATATATTTCATTTTTTCTAGTGAGAAATCGTAAAGTCTTTTTTGGTAATTAAACGACTTCTCAATTATCCTGAAAAATAACTTCAGTAATATTCAAGCACTTGCTGGAAGAGGAAGCCTTTTGCTTATGAAATACATAGTTAAGAATTTTTGCAAAATAATTGTTAGAATATAAAAGATTTGGTTGATTTTATTCCACCAAACAATTAATCGATTTTTCGATTTCAATTTTCCTCGATTGATTGATTAAGGTTTTCAAATTACTCGAATAACTTGAATTAATTGCGCATATAAAAAAAATTCTTATCCAATGAGAAAAGACAACCATAAGAAATGTATTAATTATATATTTTATTAATGATAACTTGTAGATGACTTTTAAAAATATTTTATTGATTGTTTATTTCACTTAGAAAATTATTTTAAGTTCTTCCTCCAATACGCACACAAAATTTTAAGCATAAATAATATGAACGGATTTCATAACTTTTCGGTAATATAAAATACGGATTAGGTGCATTAATGTATTATTTTTTTCTGCATGTTTACTAAAAATCAGCAAAAAATTGTAGATCTTAATAGATCGTCGATTAACCGACATAATTTTTTCGAATTATTTTTTAATCGAAATTTTAATTTTTTTTTCCAATAATTAATCGGTTTAAAATGCTACGATTAATCGAGCGATGATTGATTGAGTTGATACCTTAGTAAATTAGCAACACAAAAAGAGAAATTCAAAGAATCAAGCTCGAATATCATTACTTTACAATACTCTAATATAAAAGTTTTAATTTCTACTATTTTAATGCCTTGCTACTGTATATAGGTTTGGTTTGTTTGTTTTTACTAAATGCCAAATTTTGGTACAATAAATGCTGATTTAGTACATTTTCATCATTAGCGCGGTACAATTTAAATATTATCAGATCTCAACACTGATACACACACAAACACACAGCCAACACAATCAAATAAACAACAACATCGTAAGTGCATACATTAATAGCCCAATGGTAAAAAGAAAGAGGCCTTCCCACTTCAGGCCTTCTTTAAGGCATGCTTAACCTTCTCTTGGATACAGTCCACATTTTTGTGTGCCTTCCAAAGAAGGCCTTGTCCCTTTCTCCTAAAATATTCAGTACACATTCCTACTTCCAGTACACATCCCTACCAGGAATACATACAAAATATACTCATTTTGTACGGCAAAAACATAATATTCTATTTTTAGATTTCTCATTTATAAAACAGAAAAGTTCATTGAAATGCCCTTTATCTAATTCATTGAGATGCTTCGATAGACAGATTGGTAGTGAACTAGTCTATCAGGCTGAGGTTGACGGTTCGAATCCCAAAAACTTTTAATATTTCAATTAGAAATAAAAATAAATTAAAAGTGCGTAATAAAATTAGAATAAAAATCTTGTCCCAGAACAGATATGAGAATGGAATGCTAATGGAAAGCCTTGCGCCTCTAAAAAAGGAGTAAAAAGGCCTTCATACTCCTTCTTTTTACCACTGGGAATTTTCACTTAAAGATAGAAATGTAGTGTATTTGTGTAAATATCCAGATACACACCAGTGTTGGGATCTGACAATGTTTAAAATGTACCGCCCCAATGATAAAATTATACCAAATCAGTATCAATTGTACCAAAATGATGTATAGAAAACAAGACAGCAGATTAACATAAACAAGTTTTACGAATCAAAATTTTTATACCAGGATATTTTAGAGTAATTGACCTTGATTCCTTGAATTTTTTTTTTGTGTTCCTAATTTGCTAACAATTATTTTGCCAAATTAATTACTTCACTTTTTAGGTTAGGAGCGGGTTACTCTACAATTGCCAACACGTGCTTGAAACTCCACCAACGTGAAGAATCTTAATCCAATAGAATGTGTCTGGAGTTATTAGGAAATATAAATAAATAGTCACCTAAAGACCCTCACAAGAAAGGATGGACAAACACATCGGTACCGCTGGCAAAAACTTTCAAACGCTGTTATTCAGCAAAAAGCCTTGAAACTAAATTACCTCTTACTTTTACATAAAAGAATTACCAAAGTAAATAATAAAAATCCTCTACAAAAATCTGATTTTAGTTAGTTTTAGACAGGGTTAGAGAGTGATAAAATTAGAAAAGTTTATTATTGTAGAAAAAGGAAAAAATTACATAAATAAATTGTATATTAAATTGTACTAAAAAAGCATGAAGTGTGCCGCAATTGTACCACAAATCCCAACATTGATACACACATCACATGCGAGTGAGTCTACTATCTACATTTCATTTTTGTAAGCTTTCTCGCCTTAAACAACTTTTGTTGTGAAGTTTAAATCAGCTTATAATAAAAAAGTATGACAATTATGTAAATAGATCTTGTATTTGGTTGCATCAATGCCAGTAGGAAGTTTTTAGATAAATATTATGAAAAAGTTCCATTTAGAGTTAAATATCTTTAACATTAAGACTTAAGACATCTCTTTATTGCTCAAATGTAAAATTGATCTAGAGGTGGACAATACTAAATTTTTCTAATAGCGCTTAATATATGGTACTTCTCCTGAACTCCACATTTCCAAGGTAGGCTAACGTGCAACACAGGGTAAAAACCAACGGTCACTTATTATACCTGTTGCATTATGTTTGACTGAAGATATTGAAATGGATGTACTCGGCTATAATACGTCCTATTGTGACATATGGATCGTAGGTATGGTGTACCGCTACAGACAGAAAATATGATATTATTGGCATAATAAGTTGTTTACGCACTAGGGTATCATAGAATTTTAAGTCGATTAATTGTTCGAGTAAGAAAAATTGCAAATTTCGATTAAAAAATAACTCAAACAAATTATATTGGTTAATCGACAAATCGACTAAAATTAAATTCTATTAAGATCTCCACTTTTTAAATAATTTTTACTTCATATTTGTTTGTTTGCGAATAAGTTCAAATTAGACGTGTTTATTAAATTGTGTTTTTAAAATTTTTACTATTTATATACTACATAATTCAAATCTTCTTAGTAGTTAACTTTAAACTGCCGTGTCTAAGTATCAGTTAACGCATGTTGCAGAATTCCTTTTACTACGAGGATTCATTCAGTCGTTGCAGTGAAACATCGAACAATCGAACCTACGACCCCCAGACTGATAAACTAGCATACTACCTATTACCGTACTGGGGCACCTAATCAATAAAGAAATCAGTTCATATTAATTATGCTCAAACATTTTCTGCGTATTGGAGGACGAAATGAAAATATCAAATGAAAATAATTTTCTAAGTGAAATAAACAAATAAAAAATTGCAAAAATCATCTACAAGTTGTCATTAATAAAATACATTATTGGATTTTTTCATTGGATAAGAATTCGATTAATCGGTTAATTTAAATTGGCAAAATCGATTAATTAAATAATATTAAATTATTATTAATAATTAAATAATAGTAAATTAATAATTATTAAATGGAGACTCTAATTCCAATAGACCTTCTTTAAATAGCTAGTTACCACTTTGCAAGCTTTTACAGGGTTTTGATTTTTTTTTAGGATGTCATGATATATATATATATATATGGGGCGTAACCTTACTTGGGAAAAGCCATATAGAATCAAAGTTAACACAAATTACTACTGCCTCAACTGAGATGAGAGTCTATGAATGATCACTGGCCTATAAAAAATCGAACATTTACAAGGGTCTAAATGTTCCATGAGGTAAGGCGAAACATTCAGTGACGTATTTGAAGAAACTTGAAAGGCATCCAAGTCCACTATCGATGATACATATGACTAAGAAGGAGGGATGAAACATAATATGTGCCTCTGGCACTGGCTGGACTTAACAAGTACTTACAAGTACTCATTGGGCGAGCGGTAGTAGGCTGGGTAGATATCTTAATGCGACAGGATTGGTTTAAGATCCTAAGTCTGCCACCACCTACATAAATATTCCTTCTTGATCATATGTTTTTCTTTACACCACCTTATATTTGTTGTTGCTTTGGTCAACCTTCGGTTAGTAAGTTCTCATCAATATATCTCATATTTTATTATCTGAGTTTGGTTGGTTAAATAGATGATGATTACAACTAAACACTGTCTAAAGCAGATAGATGCGAAAATTGCTGAAAATGCAGATAGTGTCTCAATAAGTTTTTTCTAAAATTTGATCAGCTAATTTGTAAAAAAAAATATTCTTTTAACCCTATTGCGTAAAAATAATATACGAACTTAAGCCTGACTTAACAATTCAATTGAATGAAAAACATTTTTAATTAAAATTTAACAATATTTTTTTTTACGAGAGCCACTTAACGCATTTTCATTATCCGACTGTCCCATGCTGTTTAATATAATTGACTATTTCTGGCGTGACGAGCTCAGTAAATCACTTTTTAATCATTAATTATGATGATCTAGAGTCTCCATAGCAATAATTAAACCTTTCTTTGGTTTCGGCAAATGTTTTTTTGCGTAAAAATGTTGTTCACTCAGCACAAAAAATTCACTCTTTGAATTTTCGTTAAAATTAAAGCAGGCAACTTTCAATGGCTGTAAAAAACAAACTAATAAATGTAAAGTTCCACAGTTATGCAGTAATAGATAATAGTTGACCGGAGCATTGTTGCATTGATATTTATCGCGCTGGAAATTCAATAGTCACATAATTATCAAACTACCCTCGTACAAACAAAACTATAGAAACTATTCAAAAGCACACAATAAACGAATGATTTTGTTAATTTTATTTATTACTTCGTAAGTATACTTAAAAACAAATAAAATTTTTGTATACTCACGTCAACACGAGTCGTGAGAAAATATTAGTCACGTAACCACCTCCATTTTAAAATATTTATAACATTTCAAAAGCCTTACAAAAACAAGTCTATCAAAATTTTCTACTGGGTATTAATATACAAATTATAATCTACTTCGAAGCAAGTGGCGATGAGAAAAAGCTTATTCCGGGAGCGCAAAGCAAAAGACACATACAAGCAAATAATACCTTTATTCGCATATTTTTAGTTAACACTAACTGAATATTAATAATAATCAGGCTTGGAAATTTTAATTTCCAAATAGTAAACAGAAAAAATTATTAACAAAACATTTTCAAACAACTAATTGTTTGATATTTTTTCGATTTTGAAAAACTTATTTGTTTGGATCTAATAATATTTTTGTTTGATTTTTATTATGCGGCAAACAGTGTTGCCGTAATAAAAACTAAAATATAAAAAATCATTTATATTGTAATGCTATGCTCCTTAAAAGATAAAATAAAGCGATTTCCTTTAAATAGCTTCTTATTTTATTTTGGTAGCTAGACTACCAGCTAGATTTTATGTATGTACCTGTAAGAAACAAAATTGCATTATAAAATAATAAAATCCTTACACAAATTAGTATGTACTGAAAATACTTTTTATTATTAAGACTATATAGAGTGCTCCTAGGTTAATGAAACTTTGCAGAAAAATCTGTTGTGGTTATAGGCTGTCAAAGCTATAAAAAAGGAAAAATCGGATCAAGGAGATAAAGGTTCCCTTTGGAAGAACTAATCCTACCTCTGATTTTCCCGTCATTTTGTTTAGCAATTACAACTTTTAAGGTCAAAGAATGGTAAAAAACTTAAATTTGGACTCAAGAGATTCTTAAATGCCATTTTTAGCCCCGATCATTTTGTGGGCGGTGAAATAAAATATTATTTGAAAAAATAATGCAATTATTAAAAGAAATAGATTACATACTTCTTAAAACCATAAAAATTTATTTTTATGGGCAGGAGGAGGCATTCCTCCAATCCCACCCCCAAAACGTCCCTGAAAAAAAAAATTTTTTTATTTTTTTGCCAATTTCCTAAAAATATTCATTTTTAAGCTTTCCAATGCCTAACCCATCCCCGCCTCCCAAGAATATTATTAAAAAAATATTTTAGTAATTTGTTACTTTATAGTATTTTATTTATCGGAAAATAATTAATTTATTCATAGTAATAACTTATTTATGATTTTAACGATAAATTTTATTTAAAATTATAACAATTAATTAAATTAAAGCAACTTCTCCTTTGCAGTAAGATGATGATGAGTGCCATTATTCTTCTTCGTCTGATTCTTCAAAGACCTCTTCCGAATCTGAATTCTTTTCAGCGTTAAGCACAGGTGGAAGCATGAAAGAAATTGCTTCTTTCGTAAAAGGTAATGACCTTTTTTGGGGGGGTCTAGTAAAGAGTGGGTCAGAACTTAGCAAAAGCTTATAAATAATATCTATGTTACACTGAACCCTTGAAAATTCTCTAGCAAAATTCTGCCTGTAAAGCCGCTTCTTCTGATAACAGCCCAATAGGCAACAATGCCGCATTCATAACAGTTGCACCATGTATTAAAATCTTGTGCATTGTAGGTGTCATAGAATGCCACTCATATAGAGAAAAGTAAAGTTTTGCAGTATCTAAGCAATAATCGGCAAACTCGTGCATTTGGATTTTGTGACCACTTGATATTACTTGAATAATAACCTTGATTCGGTATATGAAATCAAACTCAATTCTAGTTATTTCTGCAGCTAATTTAGGATTGGAGAAAAATCTTCTGCCAGTATTACCATCGTTGGTGTTTCCAAATCTAGCTTTCGGTACACCCACTATTAGCTCTAATTCACTTCTAAAAACTTCTTGGATATTTTTTTTCCTCGCGTTAACAATAGCTTTGTCCGCATCAGATTTTATTTGCCTTTTTTTCACTGACAGTTTATATGACATGTGTAATATGCTCTCAAATAGGCGAATTCTGGCGTGTAAAGTAGATAGTCCGAAAGAAAGGGCATCTACGTCTATATCTCTTTTTATATTTAAATTGTTTTTTGTAGAGGTAATAACAGTGTTAGATGTAATGATTTAAATAAAAAACATCTACCTTCAGTTATTAAAAACCAAAACATTTTATGAATATGCAAGGGTTTCTTACTCGTATTTACCTATCCAAGATAAGAAAAAACATAAAAGGTAAAATTTTCAAAAAACCTTTTCACAAAAAAAAATCAATACAAAATCTTTATTCGTTTAGCCACCAAAAAATATATTGTAAACCTCTCAAAATCGTTTAAAGTCAATAAAAACGTATGCGATTTACTCAACTTTTCTGACTTTAACAGTGTCCCAAAACGACAAATCTCAAGCAAATGCCTTGAAAATTCAACATACGATGCAGAATTTTGTTGTCTGTCGATCTGCTTACTTAAATTTTTACATTTCTCAAAATTAATTTTTGGCCTAATGTCCGGCTAGATTGGCAAAATACCCCTCTGTGCGTTGTTTAACCGTTTATTCGTTTTTTATTATGTTTTGTGTTACAGAATTTCAATCTTTTTAGAAGTTTTAACAATTTCGGCTATAAAGTTGAGGATACAATAAATAAAACGCATACATTTTTCTATAAAATGTTACGAGTTATCATAATAATATTAAATAACATATTATTTTCCAGAATAGCTTCAAAAGTAAAACAAGGCTTTGTTTACTATAAAATAGGTATAAGACTTGGTTCTGTTATTTAACGTTATTTGTTGGTATTAAACCCAAAAATTAATAAAAATTATCAACACAATTTTTATGTCAAAAAATGTTGTGTACTTTTGATTGACAAATTATGTGCGAAACAAGTAAAATTTCATAGCAATTTTTATAACAAAATATTATTATGTAGTGTCGTCCGTCCAGCTGATTTAGTAGGTCGACATGGCAAAAGTTGTATGTGTTTAGAAATCTTATAGTGCAGAATAAAATACATACATGCGTTCTCAATTTTCTTCTATGGTTTTCGACATTTCGAACTACAAAGCAACAATGAAATGCCTTGTAGTTCTTGTATTTGTTGTAGAATGTCAATACCTAGTAAGATTAATCTACCTTAACATTATTCAAGACATTTTTTGTTCCATTTATTGATAATTACACTTATACAGAAAACGGCAATACTTGCATGATATTTAGTAAAAAATAATAATTTAAAATTTCTTTTTTAAACTGAACAATAAATTCACTCTAGCTCTATTGTCGGATTTGTGGCTACGAGCTACGAGTCTAAGCACCGCAGCTACCGATTCTCTTCAAGTTGTTTGTTGACGTCCTACATTTAATCTGCCTTGGGGATTCCATTGGCCTTTGCTATGTTCGAGATGTCTATTGTCGGCGGCAGATTTCATAAGCAATGGAAGTTTGGTTGTTAATTGAAAACAGGTCAGCTATAGTCATGCGCTTGAGCTAAAATATGTAGCTATTTGTTTTGATGTTATTGACTTAGTGAATTACCACGTTTCACATCGGTACAGTAGAAGCGACTTTATGCTAGAGTTGAAGATCTTCGCTTTGTTCCGCTTAGAATTTGAGAGCAATTCCAGAATTTGACCAGGGTAGCACACGAACTGCAAGTTTAATTGGTTGGCTAAATCTTCATCTGCTTCCCTATCTGCTAAATTAATTAATTAACAACTTCTTTCTCGGTGCCTCGATGGATTTGTGTTTGCAGTGGTGATTGTAAGTGACTTACTTTTGGATATGTTGATTTTAAGTCCGACCGGCATGCCGCACTATTGCAGCCTTTATATTTTACGTTGGATGCCGTCTAGTCTATGTTACATAAGGCCTATGTCGTCTGCATAGTCAAAGTAATCTACCCGCGCGTTCATGCCCTATTGGATACCGTTTGGTGCTTCTAAATTTTTTTGCAGAAGAACTGTCTCCAGAACTAAGAGGAAAAGTACAGTCATACTTCCTCTTTTTTATTTTCTCACTGGCTTTCCTTTTTTAAACTTTCACATTACAGAAACACGAGTTTATTCATGCTGCTTTATGCTGTTTTATTGTAGAATCCAATAGCCATGTTTAATGCAATTCAACTTTCCAGGTAGCCATTGCCATTATATTTTAATAAAATTTTTTATTTGATTCAGTTAAATTGATTGTTGGATTTTTTTTGTGATTTTAGTAATTTTTTTTGTTTGATTCAGCTAAATTATTTGTTTGAATTTTTTTTAATGTCAGTACACTTTTTGTTTGATTCAGCTTAATTATTTGTTTGAAAATTTTTTTATTTTCAATAAAGTTTCTGAAAAATAGTTCTGAAAAATTATTATCGTAAATTTGGGGACAGTCGTTCCATGATCTATTTATTTATGATGCCTCTATTTTCAGCTGTCGTCTTCACGTATGACTTGGGCATCCCCTTCTGTGGCTGCCTTAGGGATTCCAGTCAATTGCAGTCCTGGTTATTTCGAATTGTAATCTGTGCATAGCATGCCACAACCACCTTCATTTTCGTCCCCGTATTTCGATTTTAATTGGGGTCTGTCCGGTTTGTGCCCAGTGTTGAGCATTACTGATGGTGTTGCCTAGAAAGTTTTAATATTCGACGAAGACACAGGATTGTTCTGAGGTCGCAACCGGCTGCATTACACGCATCCGTACAAGGCAACTGACTTTACACAGTTGTTGAAAACATTTATTTTGGTGTACCGCGAAATGTTGTTTTTTGCAATTTTTATTTACTGTATCTTCAATATAATTGAACTATCAATAATTACTCATATCTTAAGTCTAAAAATATAAATATACTTGTTAAGTCCAACCAGTGCTGGACAAAAAAAATGTATATATCACGGTTACAGTAATTTCCTTCTTAGTCGGATGTAACTAGGTTCATTTAGTATGTTACGGGCCAGTAAATTCGGATGAGTTTCAAGCTTCTTTAAATACCTTATGGCAAGTTTCGCTATTTTTCTGAATATTCGAGTTTTTTATATACCAAGGAGCAGATGTAATTATACGAAGAATCTTATTTTAGCGCCTTTGAATTTTATCTACGTTGCTAACTGAGGCAGTGCCCCATAATTGAATGCCATAACACCATATTGGTTTTAGAATTGACTTGTACAATAAAAGTTTGCAATCTAAAGCTAGAGTAGAATTTCTGCCTATAAGTCAGTTTATTTGGACGGCTTTCAACTTCATTTATATTAACTTTGTTTCTATATGGCGTTTCCATGTAAGGCGCCGGTCAAGATGTATGCCGAGATATTTGACGTCTGGTTATTTATCCGAATAGGGGGGCAAGATTCTCTACGCAGTGTGAAAGTTATGTGAGTACATTTTTGTTCATTAACTTTTATTCTCCATTTCTTCAACCATTTTTCTAAATTAAATATGTGGTCTTGTAAATATCGTGATGCTACTTCGGGTCTTTCGTGAATGCTCAAAAAAGCTGTGTCGTCAGCAAATGTCGATGTGTGAACTCGGTTACTAGTTGGCATGTCTGAAGTATACAATAAGTATAAAAAGGGCCCCAATATACTACTTTGGGGAACTCCGGCTTCGATTTGCTGGGATGAGCTCTAAAAATCTCCTTCTTTCACAATAAATTTTCGTTCGGTTAAATAACTATCTAGCAGCTAATAGAGTTTTACGGGAAAATTCAGTTTTAACTTATATATTAGGCCTTCATGCCATACCTTATCGAATGCTTGCGAAACGTCGATAAAAAGCGCAGAGCAGTATTTTCTCTCTTCGAATGTCTTCTTAACAACATTGACTAACCTGTGAGTTTGTTCGATCGTACTATGTTTTTTCCTGAAGCCGAATTACATCCTTTGTGGCTTAGAATAGGGTTCAGCTTAGTTATTAATATCCTCTCAAACAGCTTTGACATGTTTGATAAAAGGCTTATAGGTCTGTGTGATTTAATTTTTGTTTATAAGTACAGAAAAAACTAACTGTTAGTTAGAATTAAATTTCTTTTATAAAGACCCACAACACTGTTCTTAGGGCCTAGTTAGCCGACCGTAACCTAACGGAATGTAAAACACGAAAATTGTTATCGTTTGAGATTCTCTTGCTCTTGTTTCGCTTTTTCTTGTATATTTTCAATCTAATGAAAATATATTAGCTTACATTTTAACGAGTAATTGATAGACAAAGCATAAGCGAAAGCAAGAGCCTCAAAAAACAAAATTTTTCTTGTGTTACGTTCCGTTAAAGTAACGGTCGGCTAACTAGGCCCTTACTTAGCTATTTTTCTCGTCTTGACTAAGGAATATTATTACTTTTTGCTACAGCTAAGGATCTTTCGTAAAAGACTTCTTTTAAATTAATCTTGATATTGTTTAGTAAGATCGCGAACTAAACGTTTTTCTTTAAGCAGCCATTGTTACATCGTACAATTAAAATACCCGCTAGAATAATGATAAATCAGGCTTTAGATTTCAACATACATTATATATGAGTTTTGTTTGTTATGAAACACTTACTTATTAAATAAAACACAACTATGTACATATAATTTACATTATAATCTCCTCCCAAAATATTCCATATCATTAGGAATAGGTGCGAAGGCGATCAAGAAAAATGCTACACAAGTGTAAACTACGCGATCGATACTGTCCGTTCCCATAGGCGTAAGACAATGATGTACACTTTCTCTATTACTCTTTATCACGGTGAAGATTTCATCTGAACTCGAACACTAAAGAGTAACGTGATGATCTAGAATACACGAATAATGTTACGCTTTAATCGACTTTCTGATATGCAGAACTGCCACTAAGAAAATCGGCTTAGGAATTAAATAAAAAATAAGTTATAAAGAATGAATTCAATCAGTGAGATAAATAAGCATAAATGGGCAGATGGTAGAGGATACAGATCAATTTAAACACTTCCTGTTAAGGGAGGAAATGTCCACAAACAAGTACTAAATCTGGTTGTGTAAGACTGAAAACAGTGTAACGATCTATGGGGATTTGAACAACATTAAAAACATATGTATATTATTTTGAAATCTGTAGTTTATGTCCAATGCGTTAATAATAAAGCCAGTGTAAATTATAGATCCCTTTAAACACATGGCCACATAATAAAAAGAAAAAGTTAAGAATATCTGACAAAGATGAGTTGTCAAACAAACAGTACATTTGCTTGACCAAATACGAAAGAAATTTAAACATCTAGGGAACGGACTGTCACAATTTTTATAATGTGTTGGGTATGTGCATTAATCTTATCGTTTTAGACTATCTTAGGTTAGCAGCATTTCGTCAAGCGGCCAATTTTTACAACTAACTGCACGACCAATTAAAACATATTTGGAAAATAGAAAATAGGTAGTTTTGCCTCATCCCTCAAATAGCCCAGATATTTCTATGATCGTGGTTACGTTTGACTAAAAAGGATGGATATAGCTTTTCGTGGATGAATATCATTGAGACAAGTTCCAAAAGATGGCAATAACGCTCAAATCAAGCATTTTGTTAAGCAATTAAATAATTATAATTTTTTAGACTTAACACATTAATTTATTTTTGACCTCAAAAGATGAAAACGACAAATTGACAGAAAAATAAAAAAATATGACGCCCGATGGAAGCATAGCAATTATTTAATTTTTCTCCTTCTTAAAATAAACTATAATTTCTAATAAAAAAGGGTATAAACCCAATATTTGTAAATACTTTTAAACTTACATTACGTTACGAGGGTAGATTCATAATGACGCGTCTTTTAGAAAAAAAATCTGAAAAAAAATCCTGTAAAAAAGCAATTTTTCAACATAGTGTAATATATGTTCGATACATTTAGACAGCGCCTTTCTAGTTTTCCTATTCTCTCCAAGTAATAAGATTAAAGCACACAAAACAAGCACTTGTTTCAATGACGACCTCTTTAATTTTTTCTTTAAATTTTGTAAACATGAAATAGTCACTAAGTGCTAAATCTGGAGAGTATGCTGTATGAGAGAGCTGTTAGTAGCCCATTCCATTCATAGTGACTACACACGTGAGCACTAGTGCATTGTCTTGATTGCGGCAGTCATCGCGAGGATAGCTTTTTCGAAAATAATTTATGTAAAATGTGGCTTACCACCTTACTGACTTTCATTCTCCGACCGTCGACTAATTTTAGGCGATCTAAACGTTTGGCGTCGTTGGTTTAATTTGCACACGAAATTCACAAAATTAACGAGGTCATCTTCCTTCAATGGCTCTTAAAATCAAACTAATAGACGCACCATGCTCAAAATTCGACAGTAGTTCAGTACCAGATAACAGTTGACGGGAGCAGTGTTAAATTGAAGGTTACTGCCCTGGAATTACAAAAAGTCATGGAATTAAAAAATACTGCCGTCGTATACGTGATTAGCGCTCCTTACATGATCATGTAGGTATATAGACCTATTCCCCTCTAGTAAAAGGTACTGCAAATATTCAATAATACTGATTTTTCCATCCCTGATACCAACCCAAAAAAAAAATGTGAAGAAGCAAATAAAATAAGGTGTGCGAGCGTCAAACAATGATACCGCCATAGTGTGAGCGAACACACGAGCAAATGAACCAACACACAAACAAATGAATGATTGAACAAATTAATAAAGAGGCAAAAACAAACAGCTTTTGTTGTTGTTGTTGCTGTTGTTGATACTGTTTGTTATAGCTCATCAGCCATTTATTTATTGTTAACAGCACTTGGCTTTCTGAGCAATTTTCTACACCGATATTTTTCTAGACGACAATCAGTTCTAGTCTGAGACTCGTTGAGCGAGTTTCTTTATAAAAGAAGTGAAATTTCTTAATTTAAATAAAACGAAATCAAAACATACAAACAAACGACTAAATGTAAATATTCCAAAGATTCTTGGGTAAAATTAGCGATTGTTCTATCGATCGGTGGCCTCGTAATGGTTCGTTAGTTTGGTCGGTGTTATTGTTTTCTTTCTTTTTGACTCCGTGTTGTTTTTTATTGTTGTTTTCAATAATTTTCATCATCATTAACAACAACTATAACAACATCATTATATTTTTCTTTCTTATTGTTGTTCTTGGTGTTTTTGCTAGTGACGTCGAAAAGTGGCCGAGGCTGATGTCAATTCAAAAAATAAATGAAATGAAATGAAATGAAATCATTTCTGAAATAAATAATAAATATTTAATATAAAAAGCTTTAGTTGCTACAGATGTACATAAATGCTTAATGTTTAGGAAACAATTTCATATTTATACAAAAATTCACCAAAGTTAAAAAATAAATAAATAAATAAATAAAAATAAAAGAAATAAGAAATTCGAATAAAAAAATTGTTGCGAAATTACATGCCAAAATTTTAAAAAGGTGGATTAAAAATTATTAAACGTGGAATAATACATACATATGTACATACATGTGTACATACATACATACGCACATATGTGTTTTTAACTTAAAAAATTATTTAATTACTTTTTATTTTTCTCATTTTTTAAAATTACAGTGAAATTAAAAGTGTTCTTTGGCACAACACAACAGATATTTCCAAAAATTAAAAAATAAATAAAACGCCAATACTCCACACTTGTGCAATTTTTGAAGAAATAATTTTATTGTTGTCACTCACTCTGTTTTTCTATTCACACAACGGTGGGTGAATGTCTATAACTCTCAAAGCCATTAAACGACAGGTATGTATGTACATAAGTAGGTCTAATTACACTCAAAAAAAATACTCATTCTTATCTGTCTACATTCTGATAACGATTTAAGTATTTAATTAGATACCTACTTTTTTATATAAAAATTTAATTACTTGAATAAAACCGACCCTCAGTTTTATCTTTTTTGCTCTTATTTGAAGCGAATTCTATAAAATTTTAATTGTGCTTGGAGCCACCTCAAGTGTTTCCAAAAACTTTATTATGTTTTGTTAAATGGTGATCTAATTTCGATTTGCTCAATAAATTAATAAGAAAATTAAAACTGTTAATATTATAATTTTATTAAAATTTTTAATAAAAAATTGCCGCAACTGGCAATGCGATTGTCGTCATTTTCTATGAAATTCCTGTAAAACACAAATTGGTACATGACTGCTACGTAGGGCTTTATTCCCAGTATTGTGGTTAAGAAGATTTACTGCTTTACTGGGCATACCTGATGCCATATTCTGTAATTCTCGTAGCCAAAGCTATCGCTAAGAATCTAAAAATGCATACAAAATCTAAGCGAATGCTTACATATTTTTCCATCTTAAATTTTAAATTATTTTTTAAGGGCATAAAATGAGCATTTAAAACGAAAAGTGTCAAAATATGTAGGAATTCACGAATTTTATTATGCATTTTTAGAATTTTAGCGATAGCTTTAGCTACGAGAATTACAGAATATGGCACCAGGTATGCCCAGTAAAGCAGTAAATCTTCTTAGAATATGGCCCCTGGTGTCATAAAATGTACACATCATAGTGTACATACCTACTACCCGTTGAGATTTTCGTAGCGACTTACATGTCTTAAATCTATCTGCTGAAAATCACGGCATCGTCAATTTTTATTTTGCATGTTTTACTCATTTTTCGAATCATGTTCGAAAAATGCAAACATACATATCGCACTTAATCAACAAGAGGGTATTAACTCTAAAATTTAAAAATTTTAGTAGAGGTAAAAACTGTTTGTGATTACATTTTAAGATAATTTAAAAATCCGAACATATTATAGTAAGCAAATTCCAAATAAAAATAATACCTTTTTACTGATATAAAGATACACAAGACGCTATCACGAAAATGGTCTCATATGCGGGTTTCGAGATTAAAGAGTAATCAGAATACGTTGAAATTTTTACAGAATGTGGATATTGATGTTGTTGGTTGATTTCAAAAAGTGAAAATTTAAAAATTTTGAGTTAATACCCTCTTGTTGATAAAGTGCGATATGTATATACATATATACAAGTAAATAAAAAACGAAGACAAAATTTGTTAAGAAAAATGCGTATGGCAGATTTCATCTTGAGTGATAAAAATAAAAGTTATACATTCATGCTATATTACAGTTTTATCACATTCTCAATACGTTCATTCTCATATATACTATACTACATATAAATATAATAAAGCTGTAACAAGACCGTTTCTTTACATGATTTTTAGATTTTGTTACTAGTGCTGGCAGTAATCGATATGGCATACAAAACACTAATTTTTGTAATTTTTGTATGCCTTTGTTTGTTAAAAAAAAATTGTAAGCTTCCTCGCCCTTATTACTTCGGTTCAACTATAGAATACCTTTTTCCTGTAGAAATATATATAGAATACCTTTTTCCAAGAAAAATAGAGATAATACCCCGAATTTGCACAATTTTATTTATTTTAACAGGTTTGGAATTTTTATACTTTTTATTTTTGGAAACTGGAAGTTTTAAACATTAATACTCTACATTTTACATTTATTTACATTACAAGAATATACTTTTATACAAAACCAATGTTGCTACATACGGATGTGCAAGGATGAGAAATATTTGGAAACTGTGGAGCTCATTATTTGTCTTTGTCTGAGACTGCAAAGCCTATGCTTTGCTGGGCGAACGATTCAATCATGTGTCTTACAACTTCGTAGGTTGCAAACTTGATGATAAGGTCTGATCCATTATGGGAAACAACATGAGGTTGATTCCAATACGTCGTAATATTGGTATTGGTAATGCTAGAAAAGTTACTGATATTTAGTACTAGACACATTATTTGTCATTAAGCCACATAATTAGTCAGGCATTATTTGTCATTAAGCCACAGAAGGTAATGAATCAATAGATCTCCAAGTGTAGGTTAGGTTAGAGAGGATCACACATGATAGTTTTTGTGTAGGTTCACAAGACCATTATTGATCCATAGTGACTCCTCTGATATTTTCCGGTGTCTATAGCTCTGTTCTAATCAGTCCCTCTAAGTAGTCCGGTGAGCCTCGCAAATTTAACAATCAGCATAGCTTCCACACCCCTCCAGTCCTCAATATTCTGAAAGAAAAAAGGGCCAAAACATTTATTGCGTCTGTGTGATAGTGCAGGGCATTCACAAAGATAGTGGAATGTATTTTCCTCTTCTTCGCCACACCATCTGCAAATATCATTCTCGCAAAGTCAAATCATTCTTAAGAAATATCTGAGATCGTTATGTCCTACATACATTCTTAGTTCAGACTTACTCATACGTAACAGCTTGTCCATTTCCTCATTACCCTTTCCCCCAGCAAGGATTTCGTCTGTGTGCATCTCAATGAATTATTCCACATTATGTCGGCATCACGTCCAAATTGTTCCCTTATCCTCCCATACATTGAATCGATACCAGGGTATACGTCCACACATCTGACTCTCCAAGTGTGAGTGTCTAGTACTATCTATCACTAACTGTCCTAACATAACCAATTCCAATATTCCAATTCAACCTCATTTGAATACTTGAGATAGATGTCGAGGTAGAATTTACAAGTAAGAGCTATTTTCAAATAAGCGTTGCAAGGCTTAATAACTCTCTGAAAACAAGATTTCCCCCATCTTGTTTTAATGTGGTGGTCGCGTAACTGTAACTAAAATTTTCGTTAATAGCCTTTAAACACCGGCTCTTTCATCTGGAACATGGAGGTTAAATTTTGTCGTTTATCCATTGTATACATTTTAAAGACTTGCATTTACTAAACTGCTTCTCTAAAACTGCTTTGGGATTATTTTTGATTTCCTCTCTTTCATTATATAAGCTGTTATTACTCCTTTTTATGCTACGTATTGATATTACCCCTATCAACTATTTGGTAATTTTTTATTTATAAAAAGAATAAAGAAGAAAAATATTAAGTTTTTTATTAATTAACTATTTTTTAAACAAAAGCTTGAGCTAATTCTGTTCCAAATGTTTTGACCTCCACTTTATATAAAAGAGTATCGTCACTGAATTACTGGCTGGCTAACTCAATATTACCCAGATCAGAGAATGATGTCCAAGAAACGAAATTCTTTTAAGAAGGCAGTGTTAGATAGTCTAGACTTGTGATTCCCAAATTTCGCCTTGCAATCTCGTGTGTTGGCAGATAATTTCCTTCAAAGTTTTCAGCTCCTTCTCAACCTTGCTCATCAATTTTTCCATAAACTGTTCCTTGATATAACCAAGGAATGACCCGTAACTACACCTTTAACGACCCTAAGAACTTTTTTGAAATGCCGATTCTGGCTAACATTGACTTTTGACCACTCAGGACTGATTAGTTCTACCCAGAATAAGCTTATTCTGAACGCTGATTGCACTGATCTCACCATCATCACAGAATTTATTACACAATCCAATCTTACTAGTGTATCAATGTATTCATTGATACACTAGTATCCCGTCGGCATTACAACGCAATGATGCCAAGCCTAATTTTAAATTGATCTTATCCCTAATTGCCCTTCTGCACTTGCCTAATAGCATTGACTTAATACTATGACTCGTCGAATCCTTCACCGCTGAATGGCTGTCAACATAAAATGTCGGCAGTTAATTGTAATTTTGAAACAAATGAAACTTACAGATTCAGTACGGCCTTCAAATTTATTTATTTCAAAATGAATTTTTGCAGGTTGACCTAAATCTAAAGCAAAATACGACATATTGACTCGATATTACCTTAAAGTAGCACAAATCTTTATAATGTTTTGTAGGAGGTCGAAAAGGGACCCGTTATGGAAGTGGTCTGCTTCAATACTCCCCCCACATTAATATATACACAATGTTTTGTACGATGAAACAAGATATGTGTGAAGTTAACTTCGTCAGTAAGCTTCATTTTTAACAACCCTGTTTTCGTTTATTCTTCTTTGACTAAAATAGGATTAAGAGGTCGTAAAGTAGCCCTGAGTTAAGGAACACGTCCGCGGGTCATTGTCATTATTGCTTAAAATCAAACAAGCCGTCTTTGTTTCTCGGCCTTCGAGATTTGCGCGTCACTACTCTCACACTGGCTTCTTCGAATAGCTGTACTGTTATTTGTGATTGCTTTAATCGGCCACGTGTAATCTTTTAGTTATCATGTACAACCTATAAATATTAATTCAATAAGTCGGGTATTGGTGGAGCACCTTTATTAAACTCAATTTTTCACTGGAGGAGCACCATTAAACTCATTTTAATTTTGCGTAGCTCAATTTGGAGTCTCACTTTCTATATAGGAAGCTAAGAATATCATACACTGGCGCTTTGGTTTTGTACCTCTGCCATTAACCATTTTTTTTTTAGAATACAAAAAAAGCTCTTAAGTTGATAAAGGTGAATTATATTCGGCATTTCCATCGAAATTAGTAAAGAAGGAATTAATAACATCAAATTTATACAATTTAAATTCATTAAAATTATTATTAAAAAGGAACAAATTTAAAAATAAATCGAAATATGAAAGTTTATGATTTTTTATTTTCCATGTGAAAATGACTAAAAGATGCACTTATATGGTTGCTAGGGTTTGAAAGCTATAGCACTATATATTTATAACTTATAATAGGTTGTAATCAGAACTTGTGTAGGGTTTAGTAATGTAATATATAAAAATTTTGTTTTAGTTTTGTTTTCCATACAAAGGATTTATGAGTTTTTACAGGCAAATTTCAAAGAAATTAAAAATGTATCATTTATTTTTGGAATTAGGAATATTTAAGAAAGGCTGCATATCTACATATATTGATTATTTAATATTATTATTCTTATAATAGATGATATAGACACACTTACTTGTTCATAATCATATCTTTTAATAGATGTAGAACAAAAAAACCTTTAATTATTTTTTATAACCCCCAACATTTTTATTATATTCGCTAAATTTGCAAGTATATCTTTGTACATAATAAAACAGTAACTTTTTTCCTGTCTGTCTGTGTTCGCATCACGTAAATGCTACTGGCTGGATTTTAATAATATTATGTGAGGAGGTACCTTAGTATCTTGATTCAAATATAGGATACTTTTTTCTGCAAAAATATATTATTTCCAAGAGAAAGTGGAGAAAAAGCAGTGAAAGAACGTAATTTTACCGATATGTATAGTTTAAGGCACCTTTTATTTTTGAAAGCGGGTTATTTTAAAATTACTGCACTATTTGCAGAGATTTACAATAATTTTTAGAATTTTATATAAATTTTAGAATTTTATCCAGGGATGTGTACCTCTATATCAAGAAAATACGTATACGTGAATCACTATAAAAGTAAGGGACTTAAAATTTGGTGTGAATTACTTTAAAAGCAAAATGGAACAAAATATTGCCAGGACGCACACAACGTGTGTGGGCACAGTTAGTAAAAAAAACAGTTAGTAAAAAATAAAACCGTTATAGGTACACTCTTAAAATCTTCACAACAAATACTAAACATTAAAGGGTGCTCCGATAGTGACGTGATTAGCAATAATTAGACATTTTAAATTTTTTAAGTCAGTTGTTAAAAACATAAAATTATATATTTAAGGTGCCCCATAAAAGAAATCAAAAATAATATCTGGTACTTTTAAAGTAGTATGTTGTTGCTAATCACGTCACTATCGGAGCACCCTTTAATTTTTAGTATATTATATATCACAAACTATTTACATACAGATGAAATTTGAAGTCAAGCTTAAGTTCGTTTAAATTACAAATTAGGTGATTAATCCTCCTTACAAAATTTTATTAAAATTCATCCAGTAGTTTTTACGTGATACGAACACAGTCAGTCAGACAGAAAGACAAAAATTCTGAAAATTGTTGTTTTGTATACCTTTTCGATTACTAACTGCACCAGCAACAAAATTTTTAAAAAATATTTCATGTACAGAAATGGCCCTATTACAGTTTTTTTATATGTATAGATAGATGACGGAACTTAGAAAATTGACACCTAAATTTAAGACTTTTAAAAAAATGGAGTTGGTTCGCAGGGCTACTATACCGCTGTTGTTATCCATCTAATTGTGTTATTATTAGAATATTTAAGAAATTTTGTCAAATAAATTGCTAAATTACACCTCCAAAATTTTGTATATCTCTATTGGGGGGGGCTGAAAATGATTTTGATTCCACCCATCAGTGCATCTTTCAAAAAACAAACGCACGCCTAAAGCAAAGCTTGTAGTGCATTTAAATTAATTACATGAAAAATATAAAAAAAAGAGTTTTTTTGTTATAAAAACAATTTACATTTATAATAATTCAAGTCATATCAGCGAGATAAGTAAACTTTGACTTTCCGCCGTTCAATAGAGTGCGTGCATGTGCTTTAAGGTGACATTGATTGACAATAATGAATTCCAACTAAAAACTAAGATTTATAAAATTGAAGTGCTAAAGTTCACTTATCGGTCTGTTGCGATAACAGACAATAACTACAAACAACAATACAAATGTTGACTCTTGAAGAACTAAAGTATGTACATATCGCACACTTACTCATAAACAGTCTCAATTCAAAATTTACAAAACTTCAGTACACGCTATATTTTCCAATTAAAGAAGACAGTTATGCAAACGTAATTTTCGTGGTCGTTAGATCTATATTCTGTTGAGTGTGCAATATGTATGTATTTCGGAAAGATAGGTAATTAAAAATACTCGTACTAATAAAAAGTTTAAAACAGCTTATTTCGAAAATCTTTATTTATTTTTTTGTTATTAACGATGCATAGTGGGGAGTTTGACGCAAAAAAGATGAAATAGTTTTTAATATTCAAAAGCAAATATAGTAGGTTTTTTACCAATTATGGATTTTTTGTTAAAGAATACAAAATAGGTGAACAAAGAATATTTGAGAGCACAGTTTCTTTCAGGAAATAAGAGCGATTCTATAAAAATATAATTTTTTTAGTTTGATAAAGGCCGTTTATACATGATGTTACATAGGTGCAGAAAAAGTATTTGAGAAAAGATTTGAGGAGTATTTAAAATCATAAGTCTAATTTAATGTTGAATAGTCAGAAAAAATTCTTTTAAAGTTTTTGAAAAAGTTTTTTTTTTTATAAAAATATAATATTATATATTTATTTAACAATGTCTGAGTTTTGATGTCGTTGACGTCTTCAATATAATTAAGTAGCTGACTGAACGGCGACGATTGTAGTCGTCGTCTATGTGTTTAAAGCATAAGTCTAAAAAAATTGTTAAGGGATATTTTTTAACAAATCATAGAAATTTCACATCCACATCTAGCACATTAATAGACTTGTTTTTCGTAGGCAGTAAAGTATTAAATTATTATCAATTAGCAGTACCTGTTTTTACAAAACATGACTTAATTTTTATTTCCTACAACATTTCAATTGCTGACCTAGCTCAGCAATACAGCTTTCGCGATTTTAAAAATATCAATTATTTGTCTTTGCAGAATGATATTACTAATGTTGCTTGGGGTAGAATTTATAATTTACCAACAGTTCACGAGAAATTGTCATTCCTGAAAAGGGAAATTTTACGGATATACAGTAGCAATGTTCGCATTATAACTAAGAAATTACAAATGGAGTTAAGACCATGTATTACGAATGACGCGAGGTGACTGATTGAACGTCGTGATAGATTATACCATATATGGAAGCGACATAGAACTACAGAAAACTTAATAGAATATCGCTTGGCCGTTGTATATTATTCCGACAGATTCAAAAATGCTACAGGAAGTAAGAAAACCTGAAGGCAAATCAAGGATACACGTCGTACATAAACAGATATATAGGTTTTCGAGTGACAGCAATTTGTTGACTGATCGCCAATCTGGGTTTAGACCTCACCGTAGTTGTATTATTGCACTATCAAATATATTAGAAGTAATCTGGACGTTGGAAAAAGGACGTTTTTTGTTTTACTGGATCACTCAAAGGTCTTTGTTCAGATTTTCTTCATTTGCAGAAAAATATTTTGGTATAATTATCTATCTAACATAACCCAATCTATTGTCAGCAATGGATATATTTCTAGACCTCTGGAAGTTGTCAGAGGTGTTCCACAGGGCTCAGCTCTTGGACCACTTCTGTATTCACTGTATGCCAATGACCTACCTCAGCAGCTCCGCTTTTCTAAAATACAAATGTATGCTGATGACGTTCAGTGTGTTTTTGCCTGGACTACGGGTAATGGCCTTAAACTCAATCCAAATACAACTGGAGTGGCCTACACTCAACTTTACCATACCCAATGGAAACAGATATTTTTATGGATATATTACATAAAGAATAAAAGTTCAAAGAATATTCGAATCGCCCAAAATTACAGCTCTTCATCCCCATAAATCAAAGACACATACTGAATTTCATTTTGATATGTCATACAGTATGACCTGTAGAGCGTTTACAAAATTTGGGAGTAAGTAAACTACTCCTTGCCCTTTCCCGAATATGCCCAAAATTTATACAGCTCTTCATCTCCATAAACCAAAGGTACATACTGAATTTCGTTTTAATATGTTATACGGTATGAACCGTATACCGTTCACAAAATTTGGGGGTAAGGAAACTAC